>OY757190.1:25745340-26085340 GCA_963583895.1 Melanophora roralis | reverse complement strand
TTTTTGTTACAGGGAAAGAAAGAAACTTCATAAAATTTAAAAAAAATGACAACATATTTTATTTCATTTCTAAGACAACCCTTGCATTATTATGCCAGAATAGGCAAAAAATACCACCTAAAAAAATCGAGTTACGCACTTCCTATATTAAAAAATTGGCTTATTTTTATTTTACCTTATCTTCCAACAATTTTAGATTTGGCGCAGTGCATTTAATAGTCATTAAAGGCTGCAACCCTACTTTTTCCTAGAACATGTTTAACCTATCAGATAGATTATAGGATGTTCTTATCATGAGATAAATGCCGGCCTTTAAAAAATTTAGATTCATTAGTAACAACTGGACATCCTCATATAGATAATGGAGCCCCGTCAAATACTAAGGTGACCTGTATTAAAATCCTTAACACCAGTTTTCTAAATATCCTAGTGGGACCAGTATTTGAAAAAAAATTTCTTATCCCTGATCTTCCTAGGTTGACTAAACTTATTATGGCCATTCGGTTACCCAGTACTTAACAGGTACCGTGTGAAAAATCACGTCAAGCGCGGCTTAAGGTATGTTTTCAATTGCACTAGTAATGCCAATTACTTTTTTGGAAGCTCTTTTCACCAAACTGTTCATCAATATCTTAGAATGGATATTAAAACCATTGTGTAAATCCAATAATCACCTTTGGTTACAAGCCCTGGGACTTTCCTATTAAATTTTTGCATGCATACTTAGTATACGTTTAGTCCTTTTTTGCCCTTTCCTGATTTTTAATCATTCATTATGTCTTTCTATCAAGAACTACCCCAATATAGTTATCATTACACGCTAGTTTTTATTTTCCCCGTTAACTTTTTGGTTTCTAAAAACCATAAGCCAACACAGAGAAAAACAATCGTTTGAAAAGCATTGAACTTGATACCATGTGTTGTTAACGCTCGTTTTTTATTCGACAAAGGATGGTATCGATATTATTGAAAACCCTGGTTCTTAGTTCAACTAAAGGCGTTCTTCTTTTGAAAACACATTTTATTATTCCGACAATAGCTGTTATATACTTGACAATAGAGCATTCTTTATTTCCGAACAGGGTATTTACAATTTGACAACACCTAGCATTTATAAATTTTTCGTTGTTTATTTGACCTAAGAGCTTCCTTAATTTGACACCATTTGGTTTTGTATTTTTGAACTGGTCTTTTCTAAAAAACTTAAAATTATTTATTTCCAATTTATGCCACATGCTTGTTTCCAAATTACAACAGGCATGCCTGACCTTAGAACGCCTTCTTTCCTCTATTGAAGGTGATTTTTTTTGCTTGGAGTCCCACAAAGAGAATGTATACAACGCAGATTGCGGTAGTTTCTACACAGTTGCAAAAATGCTTCCTCTGGCTAGAATAACAACATTGGCTGCATATGCAACGGTCCTAACTTTTTTTTTTTAGCATAATTTTTTTTTCTAATATACAGGCTTTAACGAACTAAAATAAGTAGGTGTTAAGTAACAATGCCCTTACGTTCCTTTCTTAGTCACTACTCTCCGACTATCAATTATATTTCTGGTCAATATGGCTTGTTTTTCTTGTTTCTTATTTAATACATTACTTGTCCTAAAATTGGCTTTTGTTAATTGAGACAAAGCACTCAAAGTAATTTTGTGATTTGTCTAGTTAAAAGACTTTGAAAAAGACTTTAAGGATTTTTGAATATTTTTGTCAGTTTCTTTGTTTAAAGTTGATTTGAGATTTAATTTTCTTTAAAATTGTCTATATATGTATATGTACTATATGTACCTGTAGGTATGTGTATGGTAACTTACTTGACTCTTCATGGGATCCGTATTTAACTGACACATATAGCCACCACGATCATCTTCTGTAACTGCTCTGATATGAAGATTCCATGTGTTTTGATCTAAATGACTGACCGTCACTCGAGAATTATGTGTTATGACATTTTCGTGAATGGCTTGAATGGCTTTTGTGTCGGCTTTAAGCCAACCAACCTAAAAAGTAAGAAAAATTATTTTAAAGGAATTAAAAAAACTATAATTTTAACAAATAAGTTTGTTGAACTTTACATACACAAACATGAAAGTATCTACATATTGCATTACACATACATACACTCATAAGTATGTGTGATTTAAGTGTGTTTTGTATATTCCATTAATACACACTGGGTGTTATTATTGTTGTTTTGTTACAAATTTATGAAAAATGTGCAAAAATGATTTACTGCTGCAACATGTTGTGGACTGACTCGTACATTTTTTTTCTGCCTTCTTTTACTCTCATTTATAACGAAGTGTATGTGTAAGCTTTACTTGCTTACAGAATTTGTTTATTGTTTAAACAAATTTTTTTATACATGTGTGTATATATATGTGTCTGATATAATTGATGTGTTATTAAGTACACTTTCTGCTGCATATTATGATTATTGTCGTTTCTACATGAGCATAAAAGTGTGTGCATGAGTGTGTGTGTGTTTTTTTTTTCAGTAATAAAAGGCAATTATTTATAAAATATAAAAAAACTGAATTCATATAAATGAATATTTTATATATTTGTAAGTTTTTTGTGCGCTGTTTGTGTATGTGTAAGTCCATTACGGTTTTGCATTACTTACTCGATAGCCTCCCAAATGTCGTACATGACATGTGAATGTTGCATCACGTCCCACAGGTACTGAGACATTCGATATACTTTCAACAAATTCGGGTTGGAATGCAGAAATTTCTAAAATTAGAAATTTAACAAGTATTTTTATATAATTTAACTTCTAAATATATGTAGACTTTTTTAAAAAATAAAGGGTGAAGTATTTTAAGATGATCATTTGAAGATTTTAGATAAAAAGGGCGAGGGGCAGTAAATAATAAATATTTTCGAATTTCCGATGAAAAAAGTGTGTAAAATGTTTAGTGAAGTGTCCACACCATTCTAACATAATTAAGATACATTTTTTCAATATCCAGCGTTTTTTTATATGTTTGATTTTCAATTTTTTTCTTACAAAATAATATTGTTTTGTTTGATTCTTTGGGCAGAAATAATTGTTATATTTTTAGTCTAAAAAATCAAAAAAATCAAAATAATAATTTATTTTGATAAAAATGTTGATTAAATAAAATTTTAAAAATAAAATTTTTTTGAAACTTCTTTCCTTTGATGTTCCTGTGCTTAACTTAATAGGGTGGAACGCTGCTTATTATTACTTTGTATTTGGAATTTATCAAAACTTTAACTTAAAATCTTAAAAGGAATTCTTATCTTAACCCTTATGTGAATGGCAAGGTACCCGGGTACCTTTAGCGTTTTCATTTTAATTTTTTTTATAGGAGTAGATGATACACATATTTGAAACTTCTTGAGAACTCCTAAATTGTAATAATTTTTAAATTATCACTATTTTTTTAGCTTAAAAATATTTTGAAAAGACGTGGTGGACCAATTTTCATCTTATACCCTTAAGAGCATGGCAAGGTACCCGGGTACCTTCATATATTAACTATTAAAAAACTAATATTACAGGTATTTTTTTTAGTAAAGTTCATAAGTTTCGGGCACCCTTGACAACTCCCTACTACGGGAGTACGGCCGCTTTTTTTATTTTTTTGCAAACCTGAAATGTTTGACGTTGAAACTTCAAAATCTCCTCCAAGCACATTGTTCATTGCAGATTTGACTGAAGGCTGAATAACTCTTGGACTTTTAATTCGTTGTTTAATGTTTTCCTTACACGATTCGAAGCTAAGATCGTTCAAAGATTGTCTACGACAATCTGTGGAACGCAATTGTGTATGGCGTTCTATATATATTATAAAAGATGCTAACGGTGCTACATCTGTAGTATTATAAAATAGTGATAGTGACCATTGATTTGTTCTGCGTTTGCAGGAACATTTGCGTAACAGTTTGTCCATATTGTAAACTTCTCCTTTGGTTTTGTTTTAACATGTAATAACTTCTGGTTTAGCAGCAAGAGTTGATTCTACATAAGGCTTAACATGCATAGTTACTAACTGAGCTTTTGTATGGCAAAACCAGATCTAAAACCGTTCTTTCGCCTATATTGGTTTGACGCTCGCGTTCTGATGGTTTACCAGTATACAAATTTCCATGCAGAGGAAAAGAGTTTTGTTATATCGCAAGCCAAAAAAATTTTTGATTCCATATTTTTCTGCCTTGACAGCATAAACTGCATTAAGCGGGTACGTTAATGATATCCATACAGTTGCTCATCAATTGTAATGCACTAAGAAGGTTTGTAGCTCCTGAGTAAACTCTCATTTAACATCGTCGAAATATCTCTAAACGCAGTAGCTTTATCAGTTTATGCACATATCTTCGAAAATATATAGTTTCTCAATACTATTTCCATATAGGTACGCGTATACCTTGGCATGCTGTTAAGGGTGTTTTTTTTTGCCATTCACATAAGGGTTAATGTTTTTAAAATAAGTACAAACAAAATAACTTTCCAAAATCATGTAAAAAAAATTGTTGTTGGCTTATATCCAATGTGGTCTTTTTTCCTGTTTAATATGCAACAAGATTTTCTTGCTTTCTTAAAGCGAACGCAAGAGAACTAAACGTTTACAAATAAAAGTGTCTCGGGTACTTTTTCAAATTTTTAAATTCAATTAAAGAGGTTTTTTAAAAACTCCATCCCTTAGATGTTAGAACCCGGCCAAGGAAAAAAATATCGGTTAGTTGCTTTTTTCTTAACGATACTCAAAATAAGTAATTATAGTAACGTTTTTTACTCCAAAAGTAATACAAACAATGTCTGATTCTTTCTCGAAATTTGAGACACTAAATGGAATTCGTTTTTGGTCTCATTTTGAAATTTTGTACCCTAAAACTATATACTTTGCAACTTCTAATGTTTATCTTGTAACTTTTACTTTTGCAACTTTCTTAACAAACTTCTAAAGATAAAAACATGGTACATATCAAAATTGGTCACTGCAGAACCCAATTACCTTATAAAACTATTATTTTTAAATGTTAAAAATTTAAATTTTTGATATATAAAATCAACGCTTTTGATTCTTATGAATTTTAACAAATTAAACAAAAAGGACTTTTGTTACACGTTTGTTATTTATAAGCATTTATTGAAACTACGAGTCCTAAAGCCATATTGAAACTTGAAGTCAATAAAATGAACGAAAAGTTTTTTTAATACATTTTTCGAACTGTTTAGCCTGGGTAAAGCTATGAGTCTGGAAATATGAAATTAAGGACTATTGACCCACATGGTGAGTAAAAAGTTATTTTATTACCTTTCTTTGATATTATGAACTTAAAAATTTAAATCTAAATATATTTTAGAAAATTTTAGGGTTTATATGTATAACAGAAATACCATGTAGAAAGTCACAGGTCAGGAATTTCAATAGTTTTCGACATTATTCGTATTAAAAGTTTAACAAAAAGTGTTTTTTTGTAAGGTATTGTTTTACCATTGATTTCTGCAGAACATTTGAAGTCGATAGCTGTTATAATTTGCGAAATAAAGTGCACTAAAAATTTGACGAAAAATTTAAATTTGTGTGGGGTCTGCCCGTTCCCCTCCTCTTTTCCAAAAAAATTTTTCCCAAAATGTATACATTATTGTCCAACTACTTCTTCTTGAACATTTGAAGTCGATAACTACCTTAGTTTTTGAAATATATAGCGTATAAAAAATTTCATAAAAAACTGTCCCCTTGTTTGGGGACTGCCCTTCCCCCTGCTTTAATTCAAATATTTTTTTTCCAAAATGTAGGCCTTAGTTCTTGTATAGCTTTTGAAATCAATAGCTGTTATCTGGCGTTTCGAAAATTTTACCAATATTGTTCATTTGTAGTGGAGATACCCCTTCTACTACTTCTGTAGAACATATTGTAAAATAACTCTTGTAGTATATATGGCGTACCGAAAATTTCATAAAAATTGTTCAATTGTAGGGTAAATACCACTTTCCTTCACCACATCAGCAGAAAATTTTATGTTTTCAAGAAAGACTGTTAGCCTTGAGGAAAAATATTATAAAGAAATATCAATACCAAGGTAAACTTTTGATAGTTTTTAGGTTAATAAATAAATTTTCAGCAGACAAAGAAAAAAATAAATAAAAAATTTGCTATCAACGCAAGAAAAAAAACAATAAATCATATTTTTTGGTCAATTGAATCTTTAGGAGAAAAAATTCTCACATTTACACCGTATTAAAAAAAAAACAGACAAAAAAATGTTTAAATTCAGTAACCCCATAAATATTTCAGTATCTTTTTTTGTTCGCTGAAATAAAAAATGTAAAAGAAGCAAAAACTACTATTACTCATTCATTGCAAATCGATTTTGAATACTTGTCGTAACAAAAAGAGCAAAAAACTTGCAATATTTCCTAAATTATTTTGTTCCCGTTTTTTGTTTTTTTTTTTTTTTTAGCAGTTTGGCGGTTAGAAACAAAATTTAAATAAAGTTTCTCCATGTGCTAAAAGCAAGTAGGAAAAACAAACTTAACAAAAAAATCATTGCAAGAAGTATAAGCAGCTTTAGGGTGTTATGAACTGTAGATACATTGTGATAACATGATGATAGTAAATTATTTATATTGCATAAAGAAACAGTAGCAAAAAGAAAACTTTAGAGCAAGTAAAGTGTCTGCCAAATTTTTGAGGAAATTGTTTTTGTTGCTTTATTTGCATTAATAAAAATTCAATAGAGTTCGTTTTTAGCGGTTTACAAATCTACAAAAGCTTTCGTACCTAAAGAAAATATTTTGTTTTTTATCATTGTTAAATGTAAAGGAAATTTAATTAGATTACTAAGAGAATCTTTGATTAAAATACTTTTTAAAGCCTCAGAAAAATCTACATAGATATATATATAATACTTTTTAGTAGCTTGTAATAAACTGCAATGCCAAAGATAAATATATATAGGCGACCATTTATTTCTGGTTCGAAATCACTACACATCTTTGTTTTTCAATTATAGGGGGTTTTGACTCTTGTAGTCTAAGAGCTACTTCAATCAAAGCGGTAAACTTACTGATGATGCAGTTCGAAAGGTCACCCTACGTATAAGCAATACTTGCATTCGCCCATAATCAAATATTACGTATACGTTGTGGATGGCTTTTTGTTGGGTTGAAATGCCCCAAAAGTGACGCTTTTTAAAATTATGTTTTTGTATTAATATTTGGTATCGGATAAAACTAGATAAAGTTCTACATCACTATGTAAATTTTTAAGCATCTATCTTGTTAGCTGACTTCGTAGTGGCGTGTCAAAGTACAAAATTTTTTGCAAAAGCGAAAAAAGTAAAATTTTGCATTAAACGAGTCCTTAATTTCAAAACTTAACGTAAACAAAGTGTTATTTTAAGAATGGAACCTTAAACTTTAGGTATTAAAGTGTACAAAACTGATAAAGTTTTTTTTTAAATATGTGTGAAAATATTTTTGACAAAATTGGCCTATTTTTGATGTTTTGTGAACCATGACTTCTAAGTTAATTAAGCTGGGGCTTAAATCTTATATTTTCTCAAAGTATGAAACCTTAGGTTGATATAACAAAAACGAACATTTGCGGTTTTGTTGCTCCTTTTTTTGCTATTAACATTTTTCTGTTTGAAGTCGTGTTTTTTCAAAGTCATGTATTAAACAAAACTAACGTTCGTTCAATGCTCACTTTTGTTGTTATTGTTGTCGGAGATAAGTTCGTGAACAAGTTTTAGTAATTTTTATTCACGAGAGTATTAGAATGGTTTTGCATGACTCCTACAATACATACATTTTTAATTCAAAGTTTTGAATTCATAAAATATGCCCTTTTACCGATTGAAGAACTTTCAGAAGAAGCTCAGGAAGCCAGAAATAAGGATTTTAAAAATTATGGGGAACACTTTGCTCACAAATGCAGCCGAGAAAAGTCGAATGAAGATATTCTTAATAGATTTTTTCTCAGTTCAGATCCATTCATATCTAGTATTAATAAACAAAATGAGCGAAAAGAAAAGCAACAATTATCAAATTCCGAACTACAGCTTTTGCTATCACCTATTATTTTTCAAGAATTACATGAAAGTGAGAGTAATGATAGCGAAGATTATGATTATTAAGGTGAGAATGAACATAATATGGTTTCTTTTTAAGTGTATGACAATTATTGGTAAACAAAAAAAATTATAAAAATTTATTTCGTTACTTTTTTAAAAAAGTTGTAAAATTCTCAAAATCCTTTTAAACCCAAATTCAGACTTTAAATTAAACTTATATTCATATTTATGCAAAATATATGTTTATTTTTTAGAAAGAAGACATTATAAGCTTTTGTTTGCTTCTAACTTTTCAAAAAAATCACTTTCCATTTTAAAATTACGGTGAAAATTCTGAAACAAACTATAATTTTCCGAAAAATAAAAATGTCTATAAAATCGTAAAAAAATTTTTTTCCTATGTATCTTTTTTCAGAATATGCCTTTTTATGCATATTTAACGATTAAAAAAAAATTCAAAAAATTTAAATTACGGCTCCCATTAATTAATCGCCACTTTCGGTGTCATCGAACCCACTGTGGAGTGGGTGAATTAGTTTATTTAATATCGCTTTTTTGTTTCACTTGCTTCCATTGTCTAACATGATTATTTTCTTTCACTTAATTTTTTTTGCATAATTTCGATTATATAATTTATTTGTATACAAACCCTAAATAAGGTAATTGTTTTAATAAATTTAAATTTTCCAGTTCTTCAAACAATGTATACAAATAAACTTAACAAGAAAGTTTAAAAGAATAAACACCGATTGATATAAAAAACTTATTCAAACAAAAGACCGAATCACCAAAAAAAGTTTAAACTAAAAGCACGACCTAGTTAGTTCGCAAAACTTAATTGCAACAAAAAGGCCGGTCAGTCAATTGAGCTACAGGGTGTCTGGTGGCAGATATATATTTTCAAGCAAAAATAAAAAATGTAAAAATGGATACAAAAATTTACGAATTTAATTTTTTAAAGAGAACGTCATCCATATGTCTACCGTCGAGTTGAACACACTGTTCAAAACGGAGCCTTATTTTGTGCGGCACACGCTGCAGTAAACCTCCTTGAGTTGAGCTGATTTTTCATCGAATATTTTCTCTTAAGGCCTCAAAGGATTGGGGATTGTCATAATACACCCTCCTTTTAAGGCAACCCTATCAACAAATCAATTGAAGCTAAATTGAGCGAATTCAGGGGAAATTTTTCAAAGCCTGGTGAAAAGAATTCCGTAGTCATGCGTCGATAACTTTCACCGTCGACATTCATCACCTCGCCTAGGGAATTTTCGAAAAAAAAAATGTTTCAATTATCTCATGTGCGGATAAGGTACAACAAATAGTTACCCTACGAAATAGTTTTTGATGTTTCAATCTAGGTTGCTGAGTTTTAGAGACCAGGCACGGCAGTTTAGAAGGATCTAAATCCCGTTTTAGCAAAAGGATCGTCTCTTATAAAATCCCTGATAATGTGTCTTGAGGTTAAAAGGAATGGAGCACACAATTTAAAACTATTTTGAAAAAGGAAAGAATTGAAATTTTAGCTAAAAATTCTAGATTTAAAAGAAAAAATCATCAGCGAAAGTTACATAACCTTTACTAAATCTCTTTTACAAGATTTAAAAACACGTTTCTCAAAGCATGTCTTTAATTTGTTTAAAATCTCTCGACTTGTGCCCCATAATATAACCCCATTTACAAACTTAGAACGTTAAATTCCACAACTTTCAGATGATTTATTAAAATTTTAAAAAAATTTATAGCGAATTGCTTACATTGAAAATAAAGGCTGACATTTTGCATTGGAAACAAAAAGTGACATCTTCTAAAGACCGCTTGCAAAATATAATTATGTTTTCGCAAGGTGTGACCCAGACATTTACCAAAACTTGAAAAAAAATATTCTTAATTTTTTTTTAACGCAGGTCAGTAATGCTACGACTAAAAGGTATTAAAACATGGCTGAAATCAATAATGAAAGAGAAAAGCCTAACGGCTTAGCAATATGGCATATATGTACATTAAAAAATTAAAATTGAGCTGCAACCGGAAACGTAACTTATTATTGCTTTTCCTTTTATGAAACTATTATTATTTTAAATGAATTACATATTTTGTTGAGCTTTTGTCATAATTAACCCCTAAGAGCTTGCTTTTAAGATATGAGCTTTATTTATTTGGGTTGATTAAATTATTAAAAAGTCCTTAATCAATTATTTGACTAAAACTAGTGCTCCAAAATCGAATATTTATTTGCTCAAATAAAATCCAAACCCGTTTTTATATGGAAACTCATATATTTATAATTAAAGTAGCCTGCTGTTATATTATTTTTGCACAAATTTTTACTTCAGTGTTTACCTTCAAAATATTTTACATAAAATAATAATTCGTTAACGGACACCCGTCACATCATGTTTGAAAATATTTAAGACTTTTGTAGCAACAAATTGAAAAATTTAATTTCTTTTTTGACGGAATTGTTTATTAAAACCACAAGTTTTGTTTAATAAAAATTATTTAAAATTTTTTTATGGCATTTTTTAACAATTTTTAATTTTCTTTATAGTTTATAAAGCTTATTGGCTTAATTTTTTTTGCGATACGAATTTTATCGGGGAATTATCTTGAAAAAGTTTACTTTCCCGACACTAGCCGAGAGGAATGCATTTATGGAGCCCACTGCAAGTCATTTTTTTTAAATTTTTTATTATTTATTTTTCGTTTTTCAAAATTGATTTACAAATTAATCTTTAAACTCCTCTATTTCTTTAACGAAACTTAATATTTCTTTAAGGTTTTTTGTTCTTCATTTAATTTTATCTACTTATTGTTTTATCTTACTTTTGACAGACATTTTAAATTTTTTTCAGTAGAAACCAAAAACTTTGCATCTTGTGTCCCTAAGTTTTTGTTGATGTTAAGAAATTTGTCCATGTGGTTTATTTTTTGTATTTTTGTAAATTATTTTTTTTTAAGTTTTCATGTTGTTTTCATTGTTCTAGTTGTAGTTGTTTCTTTTGATGTTTTAGTTTATTTAATAATGTTTGTCAATCTGTGCAATTTGAACAACAACTGCATTTTCACAATACTCTTGTAATTCTATGTTTTTTCAACAAAATTGTTCTTTCATTATATGATGAACTAAAATTTACTGCCTTTAAAATTCCTTTATAAATTGTCTACAGACGAAGAGTAAAATGTCAAAATGTTTTAAATTTGGTATGTATGGGGTGGGCCATTTAAAAGTTAAAATTTAAAAAAAGCAATAAAACAAAAACGGTTTAAAATTTTGCAAATTTATTTTTTATTGCAAATTTATTTTTTGTAAGATTATACCCGTTTAATTTATGTAGCTGCCGCGGCTGGCCTCACAGAATCCCATTCAATTGGACCAATTTTTGAGCACTTTTTCGAGTGTATGGTTAATATCTCGGCAATGACGTCACGAATGTAGGCATTTATAATACTTGCCTTTAACAGCGCACAACAGAAAACGGTCCAAGGGTGTCAAATCGTAGCTCCTTGGCGGCCAATTGACATCATTTTTTGGCTAATTAAACGGCCATCAAACCTTGTGCCCAATAAATTCATTTTTGCATGAGATGTGTTAAAACTAAACCTCGTTTACATCTATACCACAAAGAACGGGCCGAAAACAACTGGTTATCATGGCAGCTCCGATATTTTTGAGTGTACGCACGGTACAATCACGCTTACGTGTTGGCGCATCAACAATGAAACCAGCTTCGTAAACCTTAAGGCTCAACTATATGTGGCTTACCATAACGCCATAACCATAACCGTTGCCATAAAACCCAAAACTCAATTAACTTCTAAGGTTATGGTTATGGCGTAATGGTAAGTCAACTACAATCAAATACAGTGTTGCCCATAAGTTTGGTTCGAACAGCTGTTTACTGTGGTATGGTTAAGTCACGTATAAATAAACCTTTAGCAATAAACTTGCGTATACCCAGAAAATCTCAGCGTTGCTCAAGCGTTAGACGATTCATTTTAATAAGGGGAGATAATAAACTAAATATTGTGGCATAATAGTATGACATAAATATTGCCAGATTCGGAAAAACCACTGACTAAAATTCAAATCGATGGTGGGCTACACTTTATATATATTCGTGCATGTGTATGTAAAGTAGTAGGGCGCATAAGCTGTGTAGAGTTTTGTTTGTTTATAAACTTTTTGCAAAAGCCAAAGCTTTAACCAAAATTAAATATCTTGTCAATATCTTAAAATATATGTGTAAGAGTTGTATTGTTTTGTTTATTTTACAGAAGATTCACTGCCATCTAATATATGAGAAACTACATATAAGAAATCTTGACGGAGAAGTATTTTCTTGCAACTTCGTTGTTATTTTATTTCAGAAGCACCAACATGACCTCTCCTTGGGCATTCGTATATTGTATATGTCCTAATATATGTTTAAAGGAAAATTGCAAGTATTTAGTAATAATCAAATTTGTATCACATCCTTTGCACAATGGGACTTAAAAAGTAAACAATATTTAAATTGTACTTTAAAAACAAAAATAATTTAACCCGAATCTCTGTCCCATTCTGTTAAACAATTTTTCCTCATTTTTGGGAAAAAAAATACAATATTTTGTTTCGTAGAATCATTACTCTTAGAATATGTCTCTACAGCAAACGCGCGATTTTAGCTCGACCACTGCGACTTCGTGACTGACGAATTCATAAAATTTTCTTCACACCATTTATTACTTTTTGATATATAAATACTTTAATATAAATTTGCCATCCTGTACCTTGGTTTTTACTTATTATTACCCAATTTGCCAATTTAACCCGTTATTTACCAGTTGAGTATTTACTCTTTTCTCATCTCTAGAAATATGGTGGGGTGTGATATTTTTGAATCATAGTAATAAAAAAACATTCTTTACCTTTTTTTAATAATAAAAATTCTTTAAATTGACATCAAATAATATTTAAAAAAATCAAATCAAAAAACCTTTTGACACCACAAAAAACCCTTTTCCAAATCAAAGTTTTCCGATTAAAAAAGTTTAACAATTAAAAAATTTAAAGCAAAAGCCACCAAAAAAAGGCCAACAAATGGAATTAAAAAACAAACAATAAAAAAAAATATTCTTTGATTCAAATGGATTCTGAGACACAAAAACGATTAATTCACAACAAATTAAAAAAAAAATACTGGACGCCAAATGTTTTCTTTAAAGCGAACTAGGACAAAAAAAAGCAAAAAAGACAACAACTGAAAATATATTTAAAAAAAAAAACAGAAAAATTAATTATAAGACATTTGTTACGAGCATGACGATGAAAACAGGCAAAAATAAAGAACCAAAAGTAAAAATTCAGCTGAACATAAATTGAATTAAATTAAAGTTAACGGCTTAAGAAGGATTTTACACTTTGAACTCTTAACGTTTTTAGTTCTCTTGTTTTACAAATCTTTAAGGCAAAGACTTACGATTAAATGCTCTGTCTGCAGAAAAGTTTTATCGTGTGTGCGTGTGTGTGTAAGCGTTTGAGTATAAGTGTGAGTAAAGGAAATAAGAATATTTAAGATCCTTGGAAAATCTTTGTAAAAGTGTAAATACAAACCTTTAAGTTTGTGTATTTATTTTTCTTTACAAGTGTGAAACAAATATTTGTAAAATTTAAATTTTGTGCATCGTGCAGTCAATTTAGTTGTTCGTGGGTTGGATAAGTAAAGTTTCGGGGTACGAGGGGGGGAGTTAAAAGTTTTTAACAATTAAGTACATATGTTTAATAATCATTTTTAAATTTTGTTTATTATATCATATTTGCCATTATAAAAGCTTACGTCAGCATTAGACTTTTGACCAAAAAAAACTTTCAAAAATTGTGTTTATTTCAGGAAATTTTTGTCAAAAAAATATATAAAATTTTTTGATTTTTTTTAACGAATAATTGTAATTTAAAATTTTGTTTTAAAAATTAATTATGAAAAAAATATAACAAATTATTTTTGTTATTAAAAATTTATCAAAAAATATTTTTTATTTTTAAAGCAAAAAATTAAAACCAAAAATAAATTATTTATTGTTTAAAAAAAATTTAAAATCAAAAATTTTAATATCATTTGGGCTTAAAACATTTAGATTTACCATAATGGTTTTGTTCATTGAATGTTCGAAAATAATTTTGGAAATAAATAATTTAAAATTTTTTAACAGACTACGTAGCACAGTGTGTGTTCTTCCGGTAATTGTAAATAAATCCTTTATCATACAAATACGATATCAAAACTTTCAGACAAAACAGAATATGAAAACTTTTCCTCCACTTTTTTACAATGAAAAATATATAACGTGTTGTTGATTGTTTAACTAAACTACTAAGTGAATTGGTCCGTCTGTTCATCGTCAAGCACGTAAGTATATAAATAAATATATATTTCTGTTATCATCAACGCAATCATCATCATCTTAAACATTTTACAACATTAGCCGGAAGCAATTTTCCGCAAATGTTGCACAAAATTTTTAACACTTCCACACTTTAGATACTTAACCCAACCCAAACCAAGCGTCTGCTTGCCTGAATATCTTAAAGTAAATGTGGGGGAGAATAAGAACTATTTTAAAATCTTTTGCATTAGTAAATATTTTGTTCTCAAGTGATTTTTATATTTGTTGGATGTAAAAAAAAGCTAAAAAACATATTAATTTGACAAGTTTATTAAGCTTCTGTTACGGCCTTTTGTGAAGGCTCAATATGGATTTGAAAATATATAATAGTTGTGTGACATTGTTTAAATAACTTTTAATTTAAGCTGCTGGCATGAGGATAATAAATCATATTATCTTGTTTACTAAGTATGTTTCGATGAGTGTAGACATCTTTTTGAATTAAATAAAGTTAAACTAATTTTATTAAATTAAAAATTTAAAAAAAAAAAATTCTTAACTGTAGACGTTATGAGAAAAACTAAATGAAACCATAGAAAAGGCAAATCAACCTAAAATTTAAAAATAATTTTGTCGGTCATGCCCGACAATATTAACTTATGTTTCAAATTATGCAGGATAAGGTGGTTTTTGGAAAAAGGATTTAAATGGGACCTTAAACAAAATATGCATCGATTATAATAAAATTCCGTAAAGCAGTTAGCATCATAAAGTTCTAAATATATAAAAAAATGCTTTTTAGTTTTTGTTGAACTAATTGGTTTTTAAGGAAAATATTTCCTTTTATTATTTTAATTTAAGTTTTAAGCCTTTGAGGATAATATGAAAGTTTCATAAGTGATGTTTGCCATTTAGAGAAAACTTTGAGTTCTGTGTGAAATAAAGGGTCAATCATGAGCACTTTTGTCAAACGTAGTCCATTTACAAAATAACTTTTTTTTGCTACATGGTAAGAGTGTGACTAAGTCTATTTACAAACAAGGCGGGCCCATTTACAACCTGGAGGGACAGGGCTGAGTGCAGGATCTCTAGACGTGTACTTAACTGCTGCTTAAAGAGAGCCGGGGGGTTCTGAGGTGCATTACTGAGACTCTCATGGGGAACTGCGATGTGAGATATATGACAAACAAATGCGACAGGATATTCTCAGATTTCTGCGGGGATAAGGAGCAGAAAGATTTGGTAGAACACATTGTTTGCCACTCTCCTGAGCTGCAAAACCACCGACAAAGGTGGTTGGAAGGGCGCTTCTTAGGTAGACTTGGTTAGGTCCCGCTGTGGGGTTGGAAATATAATAGGTTTCACCAAGGGAGTAGGGTGGCTGGGCAAATAGGGGATTCAGCGCCTATAACTTCTGACGTTCTTGCACTTTTTGCGGACGGCACTCTTGCTCTCTTTTCTTTTTACCTATGGAATGCTTGTCATTCCTTTCTTCTCTGTTTGAGACTTCTGAAGGGATTCACAATGGGCCTCCGGGGGGAGGTGGGCTCATCCCTGCCTTTCGTAACCTAACCTAACCCTAACCTAGTCTATTTACTAAATTACTTATTTTTGCTACACAGTGTCAATGTGTCTTTTAAAACGCAATCTGTTCTTTAATAACATTATTCCAGCCATAGAGACTGAAGGATGGGTATGCGTTTATCGGCTCAGGAAAAGATTCTTAGTAGGTTGACATAACTTATGGCTAAACAGACGTCACGTTTGTGGTATAAATACAACTTCACATATAATAATTTAAATATTTGAAATGCAAAACATCATTTAAGGAATTGCACGGCTGCCCAATTCGCAAGCCCAAACTACTGGATTTGTTTGTTTTTAAAGAATATCAAACCTTGTTGAACTAATGTAGCGATTGTTTTATGAAAAAGATATTTTAAAAGAGTTTTACATAAAAGTTAAGTAATTTAGCTTAAAGTTTAATTAAGAAATTGGATTTATTGTTTTCCAGAACATATTTATTTAAGGCGCTGTTTATGGCCTGAGCTTAGGCAGTCGTGAGCTAGAAGTACTCAAAATTATAGAAGAGATTTAAAGATGGTAAATATCATTAGCGGGGATTTTTATATATTTACTTTTGGGCAGATATTTTAAATTTTTTTCTTTGTATTTTTTGTTAACGAAATCAAAGCTAACAATATACTTGGCACTATGTGTTAATGGGTAATGCTAGTTTGTCCTTTTGCTTCTACAATATTCATTTGAATGTTTTTATATTGTGGATCCTTGTAAATAAAAAAATACATTTAAACAAAAAATGAAAAAATGTTTCAAAGTAAGTCACTGTTTTTGTGTTGCTTTCGGTAAAATAATCAGTATACTCCTAGAATTTTTGAGATTCAAATCAGTGCTATCACCTTCCCGTAACATCAAATCATTACTATTAACTTTCTTTTTTATAAAAGGGGAAAATTTGCATAAATATTAAAAAAAATCAGACCCCAACACTTGCAAATATACCGACTGTCATAGGAACATTATTGAAGATATGAAAAATCCCATTAGCATTCTTCCTCTACCTACTGCCAGATACAGATACAAAAAAAAACCCGCATAGAATTTCAAAAACTATAGATTGCGTCGAAGTAAAACAAATCTGAGGGAATAGATGAAAAACCACCGAAATTTTTGGAGACTCATAGAAAGCTACGACTCCTCGGTCAAATTATTTTCTACTGCATTAAGCCAAAAGTTTTAGCAACCCTGCTGTCGAATTACCATCTTTACTTAATTTAAAAAAATTGTAGGTAAGAGATGACAAAGAATTATTTCGTAAATCATTTGTAAAATATTACCTCCTAGTACATGAACTTATGTATTTGATTTACCTCCTGCCGTTTTACGACTAGCCAGAAACTTAAATTAAAGCTAACGGAAAACAAAAAGAATGTCAGCCGACAAGTAAAAAAATAATTCAAGTACCCATTTTAAGTGGCCTCTATTACCTTTCTTATAAGCACGTGATTCCCATTCTGAAATTTATTAAGGTTTTTAGGTTGAAACACCTCCCAGTTCTTCGTGAAATCTCTTTTAGTTATTAACACTTTGCTGTATTGTCTCTAATTCTTCTTCCTTCTTACATAACATACAATAATCAAGTGTATTGCTTGTCATAGGACTAACTTTTTTCTAATTTTACCATAAAACTGACTGATTGGTGGTTACGCATTTTCCTTTTTATAACCTAATTCAATGACCGAGCTTATCCAAACATGTCAAAAAAACGAAAATGATCTTGCATTAAAAACATACTTATCGCAGTAAGCATTCAAGTCCTTAAGGAATGCCTGTCTGTCAGCAATAATATATATTGGAACTTAAATCACATTAAGATCTGTAGCCGAAGTAGCCAGTATTTCTGTCTGGAATACAGTACCCATATAAAAGTCTATTGGATAATCTGTTATTACCTTTCAAAATTAAGATCCAGTATTCTTATATGGTCAATCAGTAAAAAATGCAGACTCATAAACACTATCATATTTCAAACAGCAGGGATAAATATCGTTGGTGCTCAGCAAAAAATAATCGAGATTTTGTAAGCAGTAAATACTTTTTCTAGTATACTAATGCGCTTCGCAGCAAGCACTTATCTATTCCCTTAATAAATGCAATAGTGTATGGCAGTTAATGTAAAAGTTTTACCGTTTTACACACTCGCTTACTCAAGTGCATAATAAGAAGCACTATTGTAAGGCAGTGAGTAAAAAAAACAATAGTTTTTCGTCAAGTTACGACCATAATAACTCGGCAAAATATTTATTTCGTTGACGCAATAAATTTAAACAACTAAAGAAGCACTAAAATTACATGAATTAACTGGATATTCAAAGCCCCGAAATAAGCACTTAACATGAAATGCAACTAAGTGGGACATCGCGAACAAATATCATGCCATACGTAAGCAGGTTTGTAAGCTTTGCTGTCTTGATATTCCCTTACAAACCTACCTACGGCGAAGCAGCAGTTTTTGCTGGGTGCTCTCTCAAAACTGACTTTTGTGCTCATATGTTTCGTCTTAGATCTCCTTAAAGTTCTCAAAACTAATTTTCCATAACTCTTTTGTGTTTCCAGTTTAAGAAATTTTCTTTATCCCAATTGAACGGCATCTAGTAATGCTTGAGTTGACTTCTCAGTTATGCCAAATAATCCATATTTCTGAACCTTTGTATAAATCTTTTCTTTATAGTCCCTTTGTACCATCCTCCGCCAGAGAGTATATCTATTTGTTGGAATAAGTTTTAAAACCATAAATTGCTATCTGCTGTTGCAAGCCCTACCTCTTTCCTAAAGAATTTTCGACTTTAAAGTAGTCGTTAGGAGCCTTCTTCTACTATAATTCGCGATCAGAGTCCATTGTAATATGCTGATTCTTAAATACAAGCTTTAAATCAACCCCAACACTTTAAGGCTTCTAAAAGGTCCAATCTTATACTTTCTGATGCTGATAAAGAGAGTGCACTCAAGGTCGAACTTGAAAAAACCCGTCCCTTACCAAAAGCAGCCACAACGTCTTCATATCCTTCAGCACCAAATTATGTCTATATATCATTGATCTTCAGTAGACACGATAGAGGCAAAAGTCTCTGGATTATCCCTGCGCCTAATTTATTTTTGAAAACTTTTTAAACAAAAGTGCAAATATGTATAAATAACTTCTACTACAGCTAACGTTCCGATTATGGAATAACATATATATTTATTTTTTTCCTAATCTAATTAATTTTATTGTGTGGTTTCTAATAAAAAAAGTTCTCAAGAAAATAAATTATTATTGTTAATCAACAAGGGTCAATTTTTTCTTACAGGAGTAAAATAAAAATATTTCGTTCCTGGTAGAGTTGTTGCCCATTAAAAACAAAATAAATTAAACATTTTATTACTTTAAGACAAGAATTTGAAAAAAAAACTATTTTATAAAAACTAATAAAATAAATTAAAAACATTTCCCTGAAACAACAAAGTTTTCCATAAACAAATTTATGGCAAAAGAAAAGCCCCCCAAAACATTTTAATAGACTTCGCCAAAAGCATTTTTGTGTTTGTGTAGTTGTGTGCCTTTTTTCCATTATCAACCATCATCGAGAGGATCAAGTTGTTAGATTTTTTTGGGTCTGATTTTTTGTCAAAACATAAAGTACCTGGTGGATGATGGGAAAACAAGCTTTAAATAAATAAACAAAATTTATAAACACCCAACCGCTAACAGCGGCAAATATTACAAGAAAACATAAACAAAATATAAATAAAACCGACCAAAAGTGTCAATGCAGATTTGTTTTTGAAAAAAACAATTTGTTGTACCTTTTTAATACAAAAAGGCAGGTATTGAAATAAGGTAGAGCATAACATTCGGTTGTGGCGAACTTGATATGCTCTACAACAATCTTATTCTAAGAATGAGAGTGCTTTGACAAGAGTGCTTTGACAACTCAGGACTAAATATGGAGGAAATGCATGTTCTTTTCTGAAATTTTTAAACTGAAGTATTAGAGTAACCTTTTTCCCTTCGTGACTACAAATCAGATAAAAAACAGTACCTCTTAAAAAGTAGCCGGACCTTTATAGCTTCATTTTACAAAAATAACAATTTTTTTTAAATAGCATTTTAATAAGTTACAAACTGGGTGAAAAATTTTAATGCACCCCTTTCATATTCTTAAGATGGTAGGCATAAAATAACAATAATGACACAAAATTTAATTTGACCATAAATTTTGGTATCCATAGAAACATACTGTGTATTTGTGTGTAACAAATACCTTTCTCATGTCAATAATCAACCTACTGATGCCTGTAGAGTCCTTCATACATTGTTTTAACAATAAATTTCTCTATTGCAAATCCTTAACTGTCATTGTGTGATTTAAAGTTGTTACCTTTTTGTATCTCTCTGTTTCTCAGCATCTTTGCATCTCTATATTGTCCTTAATAAACTCCTTCAAAGTTAAAAGACTGTTTGCCATATTAAGACTATAACTTGGGATTTGTTAAGTCTTAAAGGTGGCTGTTTTGTTTTTTTTTTATTTATTTTTCTTTATATTTTGTTTAAAATGTATTTTTTGTTTTATTATACTGCCTTAGGCTTCTAAGTAGTATAAGGAAATCTTCTGGCCTTGCTAATGTAAAGTTGAGCTTCCAGAAAATTGAAATTGTGCCAATATTCTTACTTCTTGTTGCTTGCTTTTTAGGAATTTTATGTCTCTGTTAGATGGAGTTTTAACATAATTTAGTGCAAATTGTAAATGAAAGATGGGTCTATAATTTAAAAAGTACTTGACAATTGTTATTTAAGAAATATTTAATTTCAAGTAATATTATTTCTATGCAAACTTAATGTTTGTATTAGAGTTTTAAATAATCTGTAGAATATTAAATTGATAATAAAAATACGACAAAAATAGGAAATAATATGCGATGAAGCTTTATTTAATTAAAATATAAGAAGCAGGTGCCTTAAAGATATAAAAGCAAATTTATGCCCATTTGAAAAGTAGATTTTTTCCTTTAATAAATTTTCCGTTTACTTGTATGGGGAGTACCATTTCACTTGCTTCAACTCAGATATTTTTTTTTCAATATGAACAAAAAGCAAAATTACTTTTTAGCAGGTTTAAAATCGAAAGATTCTTCATACGACATGGAGTATTAAAAATTTCATTGAATTGGCCGTTTGTTTAAAAGCTACGATTATCCATGCTTCTATCCAACTATCTTTCTCACAAAAATGTACAACTCACATTGAAATTAATTGGTAATAGGGCTGAAGTCGAAACCTGTATTAGTTTTCGGGGTATATTGAATTGAAGATTTTACAAGTTTTCCGTTTTAGTGGGGGCTAAAATTTCCCTTTCTTCGATTAATTCAAAAATTTACAAATAGTTCGAAAATTACATTGAAGCAGGTGTGAATTCGAAAGCTGTTAATTTTGAAGATAAAGTGATTTAAAAACTTTATAAAATTGTTTCCAAATTTTTTTTTATTTAAAAACGTGCACATAACTCTGGAATTTCTCTGTTGTAGGTCTGACGATGATAGCATTCATACTTTCTCAGATATAGCATGACAAATTTTACAAAATTTTTTACATTGGGGGCCTAACACTTTCTTCTATCTTTTTGTTTTATATGCAAAGTATCCATGTCAAGTTTTAAAGCAGATAATCATTCTAGTTTTTGAAATATAAAACTCCACAAAATTAAAATGTTTGTATGGGTTTCTCTCCAATAATTTTTTCTTTAAAAAAATCATAATAAAAATTTCCTTCTCAATGCTCCAATTCAGCAGTTGGGCAGTTACTTTTTGTAGTAAATTTGATGGCGATAGCTGTTATACAAGGTGTCTGGTGGCGGATTCATATTTTCAAACTGAAATAAAAAACGTATAAATTGACACAAAATATAATAAAATCCATCAAACGATTTACAAAATGCATGCGGAATTTATTTCTTAAAGAGTTTGTCTTCGTCGAGTTGAACACACTGTTCAAAACGGAGACTTGTACTCTAAACTGATTTCTCAACGAATAAAGCCACAAGAGATTAGGAGTTTTGACAAAAAGCCCCATTAAAAAAAATCAATGGGAGTTATATCAGGCGACCTCGGTGGGCATGGAATTTCTTGGAAGCGACTGATCAGTTTTTGGGGGAAATTTTCCCGCAACAAACTCACCGCAGCTCTGGCTTTGTGTGCAGTCGCCCCATCACGTTGAAAGCACGTGTGTAAAGAGTACAATGAATGAACTCACAAGTAAAGCAAAAAGAAGTCTGTATCATGCTTCGATAATTTTCACCGTTGAAATTCGTCACCTGGCCTCGGGAAATTTCGAAAAAAAAATGGTCCAATTATCTCATGCGTGGATAAGCAACACCCAACAGTTATCTTGGGAAAATGCAATAGTTTTTAATGTTTTAAATCAATGGTTTTGGATTGCTGAAGACCAGTAACTGTAGTTTTGCTCATTGACGAACCCGTTTAGGTGAAAATAAAATGGCATTTAAGTACAAAAATGCTCCAACATCGTTTTACAAAAATTTTTTCGTAAATCAAAGCTACTTTCTTTCGGTTTGAACGATTTGACTAAAAAGGATATAAATTTAGATCCTTTTTTGAAATTCCAGGAATAACTGCTCCTGTACGTAAACTGTTTTTGCAACCACTTCATTATTTTCGGGAGTCTTTGAAGATCAACTGGGCTCTGACCGTGGTACAATCATAGCCGGAGTAGTTGCGCGAAATCTCTGCACCCACGAATAAATTAAATTTACACTCTGTCCATCACTTATTCGCCGAATACCGAATTTTGAGCAAAACTGACGACGAGCTTTTATGTAAGAATCATTACTCTTCAAAAATGTCTCCACAGCAAACGCGCGATGCTCACACGACCACCGCGATATCGTAAATGACAAATCTGCACAATCGACAATTCCAACGGCACTATTTTTTGAAATTGTCGTTGTTAAAAATATAAAATTGTCACCAGACACCTTGTTGTTTTCAAAATATAGCCTTTTAAAAATTTCCATAAAATAATTCGTTTCTCTTGGGGCAACTGTTCCCCCAGCTCCTATCCAACAATTTTTTTTCCAAAATATACTCTAGATACTGGAACTACTTTGTAGCTGCCTTCAAGTCAGTAGATGCCAAAGCTTCTCAGACTAAGCCAATTAGCACTTTCGCAAAATTTGTTTAATTATGGGAGGGATAGATTTCGGTACTACGTTTTTTTTTTACAAAAAAAAACTATTTCCAATTTAATTCCCCATCTTCAAAATATATGTGCCAAAATTTGTGGCAGTAAGGCCATGTTTACTGTGAAATATATGCCTGGATTTTGTCCTAAAAATTGGTTATTTAAGGGTTTTGCTTTTATTTCATTCCGTTGCGAGCCAATTTTGCTGATTGTAAAAAACAATTACTCAGAAGATATTTCTGATAATTTTACATCAAAACCTGGTCCGTAGTACTTTATTTAACTCCAGAAACTTGACCTCAGCAAACATACAGACGAACAGAAGCAGAGATGGACATGGCTATACTGGCTCCCCTATTTATAAGGATCCATAATATACATATATGGAAAAGTTTTAAATAGTCTACGTTTTAAAACAGATGTCCACTCAAAAAAAAACTCATGCTACATATAAGCGAACTCGTTCGTATATTTTACAAAAACTTTAGTTTCCTCGCACCAAAAAATTCTTGCACAGAATGTCCGAAACCTTCGAAACTCTTTTGTATGTTTTAAGAAATTAATTTATTAATTTACGAGTTTTTTTTATAGATAATATAAAGTACGGAATATGTTCGATTATTTCTGACATAGTTAGACTCAATGCAAAATAAAACTAAATATGTTTTTAACATCCAGGATTTTTTTTTATTATAGTTAGACAAATTTTAATACAATAATGGAGTTACTAATTGATAAACAAAATTCAGTTTTTTAAAGTTTGTTTAAAATTTATTAACAGCCGCATAGTTTATAAGAGCTCCATGTATGGTTTTAAAATGCTTCTTGATTTCTTCATGTAGATTTGTTTTGTCACCCTGTTCTTTAGCAAAAGTCTCGCGATAATTGATATAATTAAGATATCTGATGTCGTATAGCGCATGACGTATAACAAAGAACATATCATCATATCCTTTTTGATTGTGTGCAATTACTTCATCAAAAACTTTATCTAATAATAGCATTTCTTCCTCGGAAACGGTATTATACTTGCCTTTATATTTTTCCACCATTAATTCCATTATACCCAAATTTTTTGCTTTACCTTTATTTGTTTCCAATTTTAGTTGTTGAGTTATATTTTTTGCTTTTTCTACAAGATTATTTAAATTTAAATATAAGGTTATAAAATCTGGTTTGGAAAGAGATTCCAAATAGAATTCATTCGTTAGATATTCAAACTTTTTAATATACTCCGTTAAGTTTTGATATATTTTCAAACTATTTTCCCCCAAAAGTGATTTAGCTTCATAAGAAAATATCACTGTCAACATCAAGCATAAATGTAAAAATAAATAGAACTTCATTATAATTTTACTTAAAACACTGTGTTTATAATTCGTTTCCTGGTCCAAGTTCAATTAACTGTTTATCCGAACTGTAGTTTCTCTTAAAGACAATTTAGCCTTTATAGTAAATTTTGTTGGGAACGTGTGCAAAATTCAACATACACATACATACTTTGTATTAATTTGGGTTTTTTCAGGTCAATACAAGTGTTTAAAATTTTGTTTGTCTCAACTGTAGTTGCTTTTATAGACAGTTCACAATTTATAATAAATTTTTTAGGAACGTGTGCAAAATTTAATTTTTTATACCCTTTAAATAGTGTCTAGGGTATACATATATCGGTTTGTGATTCCGTTTGTGTTTTCTTTATTATCCATTTGCGACCCCACAAAGTATGTATAATTAGATCCTTACAAATAGGGAAGTCGATTTAGATAAGTCCGTCCATTTGACTGTGTGTCTGTTGAAATGAAAATTCCGGACCAGCTATGAGTATCACACCATTAAAAATAGGCCTAGAATGATCGCTATTTAGAATGAGCAAGAGCGGTTTACCACGTAAATAGATATAAATAAAATACGGCGATTATCTCAGTTTTCTTAAGACAACATCCAAACACGTGTGTAGGAAATGTAACCAACTGGCAACGCTGTAAAACATTAATATGGGTGCAAAGACCTACACCGAACGCCTGACAGCCGGCTCACCTGGACTGCCTATCATATTTATCAAGCCGACGTCAAAACTAAACTTTTATATATTGTAATCTTCCATTCTAATGTATCGAATATAAATAAAATTTGTGATTGTAAACTTCAGGTATGTTCGTCATTCCAATTTGAGTTTGAAAAAATCACTTCAGTTTAAAAGGTAACGTGTGAAGGAAAAATTTCGTTTTTCTTTTCTTTATAATGCAAGCAAGCTGAAAACTCCATAAGTTTTTTTCTCCAAATATTTTGTTTATAACGGCATTGTTTGAGCAAATGAGCAATTTTTTTATAATGGCACCTTAACAAAGATTTTCGCTTCTTGCGAAAAGTTTAAAGTTTTGTTAGCTTTGCCTTTTTGCATTTTAGCTAGCGATATAGATGTATTTATATTGTATTAAGTGTAACTATTAAGTATTTTAAATAAATACGTATATAAATGTTTTTTAATATTTATCCTTAAGTCGACTAATAGCCGAGTTTGAGCTGCCGCCGATAATTTTTACACAAGTGGCGGCCGCCGAAAAAAAATTACTCGGCGCAGGTCTCTGTTAGGATGTGCATAAATACGCATTGAGTTTCTGTATATATGCTTGGACGCATGTAGGTATTAGATTACGAAATAAGGCATCATCTTGAATTTTCAATTCATTTTATATGCCTTACGTGTGCCCACACAACAATAAGTGATGTGCTATATTATTTGCCACCTCTTTTGTTTACTAAGCTTAACTTAGATCAAAAAAATATTTACATTTAAGCACATTTAAGTTAACAACAACAGCACATCAATTCATCATGATCACACATTTCAATTTCAATTCATCTTTAAACTTTACTGTTGACGGGATGTTTTTGGTGTGACAATTTTAAAAACGGGGGTTTATTTTTAATGTATGTATGTAATGTAATGTAATTACGTATAAATTTTATATTGATTTGCCTGCTTATTTATATATTTGTTTATGTATCTATTTAACATTGTGTGTAATACACACAGTTTTGTTGTTGTTGACGACACATCCCCACAGTCATTTTTTTATCGACCACACATCATGACAGTATATAAGTTGCATCAACAACAGTGCATAACTGTGTCAGCTACAATATATTACAGCACTTAAACAGATTAATCGCACAACAGCACAAGAATTAGAAAATCATCTGGGTTTTGAATTAACATTAAATAGGACTTGATGCAGGCCTCTAGTAGGTATGTATGAACAAGTGTTGTTGATTTCGGCATTAGTTAGACAATTCACAAGCAAAGGAGAATGAAGACAACTTTTTTGAAAGAAGAGAGTCAAAGCTTCCCTGCAAAAAATGTCAATAGTGAATCACTAGGAATTCACTATTGACACTGTCACCAGTACTACTGACAAGCTTTACCCCATGCAATGCTTTTTGCTATAGACATTTAACATTTGCGCGTCATTTAAAATCCACTACTGACTACTAATATTAAGAAAGTAGTTCTTCTGGGGTCATATGTAGATATTGAAACCAATGATTAACTAGTTCCTTTTAACAATTTTAGTCTACAGTTCTAATGACTAGCTATATCACTAGCAATGTGTTTTTGCAATAGACATTTAACATGCGTCTGTCATTGAAAATATTTATGAATTATGTATATAAATTACTTTTTAAGCACAACTAAAAAAAATTAACAATTAAAAAAGACCATTAGTCGCTGATAAATTTTTGCATTTGACAGCGACCTTAAGCTTTAATTTTCTGACAAATTTTTTTTCTTTTTATCAATGCTAAATATAAAACTGTAGACGTATTGTTGACAAAGTCGCCAAATAGGTACCATAATTGTCGACAAAAGTGTTGACTAGGGACACTAGTCCCTAGGTTTCCTTCAGGGTTACTATCGCTTTTAGCACTTTTGCAAAGACAATAGGTGTACATCGTATCATATGCCAGGTAGAAACTTTGAAACATGCCTGTATGTGTTTGTGCGATTGTTGTTTTACCCTTCACATAGTGATAAATGCTTATATCAGTTTGTCATTTAATTTGTAATTTTTTTTAATATCCATGTTCGGTCCCATTAAGCATATACATATATACAATTGTCCAAATATTGGGAGCTTTGTGTTTCGAAAACTATGATTGCTATGCACTCTAAGCCCAAAACAAAAATTATAATATTTACTGTTCGAAAACAACTTGTCTAAATCAGGTGACTGGACAAACAAAAAGTCCATTGTGAAGGGTAACTAAGATTCTGCACAGCCGAACAAAGAGTTCTAAATTGTTTTGTTTTGCCTTTTTTTAGTCTGTACAAATTTTTAAATATTTTTATTTTAATTTTAGTTGCTGTTAAAGACAGTTAACCTTTTATAGTAAATCTTTTTGGAACATAAACATGCGTGCAAAATTTTGAGCCATTTATAGCCAAAATTGCTTACTCTGGAAAGATATTTGTATGGGGGCTTTATTAAAAGATGTACCATTCTTATTTTCGCTCAGTTATGGTAGTTGGTAAAATAATTAAATCATAATTGATTCAAATGTGAGTCAGTTATATATTAAGATGTTCATACCAGTTGTTTTTTACTTTTGTAAAACTATAAAATTTTATTGATTATTTTTTTCGTAATAACTATGAAAGATTTGTATAGTTTACGAAAAGAAGAATTACTAAGCTTTGTCATTATTTTTTGAAAAAGTTTAAAGTTTTGCCTTTTTCTAAGTGTATATGTAGCAATTTATCCATCACCTGACATAAGTAAGTGTTCGTGTGTATGATTGTGTTAGTTTAGTACACTTAACGAATCCTAAAACTATCAAAGAGTTAGAAATCACTTAGCAAACTTACTCTTAAATATATTTAAAAGTAAATTAACCACCCAAATTCGCAAGCAAATTTATTTTTTTATTCTAAACTTCTTTTGAGAATTTTTGTTATAACCCTTAACACAAAACCGCTAAAAAAAAATTTTTCAACCTAAAGTTTTAGACATAAAAGTTTGCAAGAATTATTTTTATTAATTTTAGCTCTTTTTTGATGCTCCAAAAATGCATGCTGATGATCACCTCCTAGTATCAACTATTATAAATTTCTAACAGCCATTTTTATTTATTTGCGTAATGACTTTCACATAAACAAACACTGTCATACCACAACTTCAATTTTACATATTTATAAAATTTTCATCAGAATCTATGTAAAACGTGGTCCATTTGTGATTGTGAAGTCATTTAATATTTACTTGTAAGCTACAGTATGGTCTGATATTGGTGAAAGGTATGTAATGTATTTGTTTACATTTCTATTTACGTATTAAAAGTTGTTGAATGTTTTTTCACACAATTAACATCAGATTATCATATTTTTTGTAATTAACATTATTTATTTGACCTCATGAAATGCCCGTTTTTATTTTAAAAACTTGTAACCATGAAAGTCGAGTTAGCCGTGCCCTTTTATCTGGGAATTATCTTTAAGCCTTCTCAAACCAAGAAAAGCTTTACAGTCCGAATATTTTATCACACGATTAAAAATATTTTCGAGACAATGATAAAAAAAATTTTAAGAAGACAAAATCCATACATTTGCTTTTCAAAAATAATATTTAACTTAAAACAATAATTGTCGTGCGAGTCTTAAGGAAACTATTTTATTTCTGGAGAGAAAGTTGTTGAAATGTTAGAACCTTCTATCAAATTTTTTTGACAAGAAATATGAATTTCTTTAAAAACTGTAACTGCTTTTGGTTTATATTATTATACCCTTCACATAGTGATAGGGTATATATCACTTTGTCATTCCGTTTGTAATTTCTTTATTATTCATTTGCGACCCCATAAAGTATATATATTCTGGATCCTTATAGATAGGGAAGCCGATTTAGCGTTGTCCGTCTGTCCGTCTGTCTGTCTGTCTGTGTGTCTGTCTGTCCGTCTGTTGAAATCAAGTTTCCGGAGTCAAATAAAAAGATACAGACCAGTTAATGGTGTCCAACGATCAGAAATATCCCGCTAACAATCGCTATTTAAAATAAGCAAAATCGGTTCACTATTGACCGAGATATAAGCGAAAACCCAGAGTAACCCATTTTTTTTAGGACAAAATCGGTGCATATATCCCTATATATCTCAGTAAGTATAGTCACTCTTGCCACAAAACTTGGCACGGATACTCCTAAGGAAGAAACCTAAATATTGGAAAAATTTTTTTCAGATAGGACCAGGGAAAGGTGTATTTTTCCTACAATTGCACAAATGTGGTGAAATATTTTATGCGCTATATCTCGTAAACTATAACAGCTATCGACTTAAAATGTTCTACAAAAATTAATGGTACGCAAAGATCTACATTTTACAGAACAAATTTTTTGAGTGGGGGCAATAAAAGGGGTAGCTCCCATACAAATCGACAATTGTTATAAAATATTTGATACGCTATATCTCGGAAACTATAAAAGATATCGAAATGAAATCTTCTACAAAAAGTAGTTGGGCAAAAATGCCTACGCTCTTAAGAAAAAATTTTTTTAGTGGGGGCAAAAAAAGGGGTAGCTCCCATACAAATCGACAATTATCATAAAATATTCGATACGCTATATCTCGGAAACTATAAAAGATATCGAAATTAAATGTTCCACAAAAAGTAATTGGGAAAGAATGCCTACGCTTTGAAGAAAAATTTTATTGAGTGGGGGCAAAAAAAAGGGTAGCTCCCATACAAATTAACGATTTGTATGAAATTTTCGATACGCTATAACTCGTAAACTGTAACAGATATCGAAATCAAATGTTCTACAAAAAGTGATTGGACATCAAGGGCTACGCTCTGAAGAAAAAAATTTTCGGATGGGGGGTGAAGAAGGGGTAGCTCTCATACAAATTAACAATTTTTATAAAATTTTTGATACGCTACTTCTGGAAAACTATTACAGCTATCGACTTCGAATATTCTACAAAAAGTAATAATCAAATAATTCATACATTTTGGAGAAAAAGTTGGAGAAGAGCAGGGGGACTAGAACATTTAACAAGTTTTATTAACCTTTAAATATGAATAATGTCGAAAACTTTTAAAACTCTCGACCTCAAATCTTTTTCATCTATTTCTATTTTTCATACGAACGTTAAAATTTTGTTATTTTTTCTATGAACTTTCAAACTCGCACAAGGTTTTTTATTATATTGTTTGCAGTACAAAATTACTCGACTGGGTATATTTAAAGACCAATGTGAAGGGTATATAAGATTCGGCACAGCCGAATATAGCGCTCTTACTTTTTTTTTTTTATGTGGTAACTTTTAAAATTTTAGTACATTTAGTACAAATACAAATTTAAAGTTGCCTGCTTATTTATTTATTACATGTTCGCATTTAAATTTTCCAATGTAACAAAGTATGCATATGGATATTTCCAGGATGAAGAACATGCATTTGCATGATTTTAATTCAAAAAATTATGTAAAAAAATCTTAAAAATTTGCTTTCTTAAAATTAGTTTTAGTTAGAACAAATGCAAAAAACGCCAAACATTTATTTTGTAAAGTTTTTTGCTTCAAAGATGTGTATATTTAATTCCAACTGCATTAAGTAAAATGCAATAATCTGCGAATTTTGGTACTTACAGTTTTTGAAGCATTTTTTTAATTCTAAAGGGATTAAAAAATCGGTGTTTTGTATTTTATTTCGTTTTGTTTTTATTAGGTTAAGAATGATAAGAAACACGATATTTGTAATGTGACGCAACCTCTAATCCTATTAAATTAATGTTACTTTAAAATAATAATATTTATTAAAAGCCTTAGATATATATGGTCAATTCCACGTAAAATGCCACAAATCGGGGAAAATCGTTTTTTCTTTATTAAAAAGATCGAAAAATATATATATATTTGCGTTTAAAAGAAAATCAATTGGTTCTTATTTTATTTTATTTATACTAAATAATCGGCGATTCTTTTTTACGTTTTAATGATAATTTTACACCCGAAACACTTTATTAAATGTTTTTTCTTTAACTCTAAAAACTCTTTAGACTACCGTAAAAATAAAAACCAAAAAATAAACCTTGAGAACGAGTATATCACACAATTAGGTCTTAAGGTCAAAATTCGAAGGTCACACTCTTTACATAATCTTGGTGAGCAGATATTATGTTCTTTTAGTGTTTACTTACAATAAGTAGCTTAAAAACACATTATCATTGGATCTCATAGTATTTTTTTCAAACCAAAATTTTGAAGTGTTTGAGTTTTGAGCAGAAATGTGAGCAAAATGGTTACAACCATCGCAATGGAATTGCCCATACACCATTTCGTATTAAATGTCTAAATTCACATATTTATGTTAGTTTTAGATATTGGTGATTCAATTGTACTGGCTGTGACCACTTTACCCACAGTTTTGCTAAAAGCTCGAAATTTAATTCGAAATTAAAATTTAAAAAAAGGTTGTAATTGCCAAGGCTGGTGTGTTTTTAACGTAAGATAGTAAATCGATATTAAAAGATAAAGGTTTCGTCTTGTATTGACTACTGTAAGACTCTGATGAGTGCCACGTTAAAAATTTGAGTGTTAGATAATCTTTAATGTAAAATCATGTTGTGTAAAAAGGGCCTGCATTTTTTAATTAATTTTGTGGTTAAAAATGCTTTAAACCATATCAATGTGCCGTTTTTCGAAGCCATGTCAGTAATTGTCTTGGACGATTCATGAATATTATGTATACTTTGTTATTATAAACAAAACCAAAATACACATAAATCGTCTGAAACTATCACTCAATTGACTTCTAAAAACAGCATGTATAACTTTAATTATTATGGGGGCTTTATTAAAAGATATACCATTCTTATTTCCGCTCAGTTATGGTAGTTGGTAGCATAATTAAATCATAATTGTTTCAAATGTGAGTCAGTTTGTATATTAAGATGTTCATACCAGTTGTTTTTTACTTTTGTAAAACTATAAAATTTTATTGATTAATTTTTTCGTAAAAACTATAAAAGATTCGTATATATTACGAAAAGAAGAATTACTAAGCTTTTATATTATTTTTTGAGAAGGTTTAAAGTTTTGCCTTTTTCAGCTATTTATCCATCACCTGACATTAGAAAGTGTGTTTGTATGTATGGTTGTGTTAGTTTAGTACACTTAACGAATCCTAAAATTACCAAAGAGTTAGAAATCACTTAGCAAACTTACTCTTAAATATATATAAAAGTAAATTAACCACCCAAATTTGCAAGCAAATTTATTTTTTTATTCTAAACTTCTTTTGAGAATTTTTGTTATAACCCTTAACACAAAACCGCTAAAAAAAAAAATTTTTCAACCTAAAGTTTTAGACATAAAAGTTTGCAAGAATTATTTTTATTAATTTTAGCTCTTTTTTGATGCTCCAAAAATGCATGCTGATGATCACCTCCTAGTATCAACTATTATAAATTTCTAACAGCCATTTTTATTTATTTGCGTAATGACTTTCACATAAACAAACACTGTCATACCACAACATCAATTTTACATATTTATAAAATTTTCATCAGAATCTATGTAAAATGTGGTCCATTTGTGATTGTGAAGTCATTTAATATTTACTTGTAAGCTACAGTATGGTCTGATATTGGTAAAGGGTATGTAATGTATTTGTTTACATTTCTATTTACGTATTAAAAGCTGTTGAATGTTTTTTTACACAGTTAACATCAGATTATCATATCTTTTGTAATTAACATTATTTATTTGATCTCATAAGATGACCGTTTTTATTTTGAAACCTTGTAACTGTGAAAGTCGAGTTAGCCGTGCCCTTTTATCTGGGAATTATCTTTAAGCCTTCTCAAACCAAGAAAAGCTTTACAGTCCGAATATTTTATCACACGACTAAAAATATTTTCGAGACAATGATAAAAAAAGTTTTAAGAAGACAAAATCCATACATTTGCTTCTCAAAAATAATATTAAACTTAAAACAATAATTGTCGTGTCTTAAGAAAACTATTTTATTTCTGGAGAGAAAATTGTTGAAATGTTAGAACCTTCTATCAAATTTTTTTGACAAGAAATATGAATTTCTTTAAAAACTGTAATTGCTTTCGGTTTATATTATTTTTTTTTAATGTGGTAACTTTGAACATTTTAGTACATTTAGTACAAATACAAATTTAAGGTTGTTTTTTTATTTATTTATTACATGTTCACATGTAAATTTTCCAATGTAACAAAGTATGCATATGGATTTTTTCAGGATGAAGAACATGCATTTGCACACTTTAAATTCCAAAAATTATATAAAAAAATCTTTAAACTTTGCTTTCTTAATATAAGTTTTAAGGTCTTAGTTAGAACAAATACAAAAAACGCAAAACATTTATTTTGTGCGATAAAAATATGGCTGCGAATTTTGCAAAAAATTTAATTCCAACTGCATCAAGTAAAATGCAATAATCTGCAAATTTGGGTACTTAAAGTTTTTGAAACATTTTCTGAAATATAAAGGGATTAAAATATCTGTTTTTTGTATTTTATTTCGTTTTGTTTTTATTAGAATTATAATGATAAGGAACACGATATTTGTAATAAGACACACCCCTAATTCTATTAAATTAATGGTACTTTAAAATTATCATATTTATAAAAAGCTTTTAATATACGATTAATTCCACGTAAATTGGCACAAATCGGGGAAAATTTTTTTTACTTTTATTGAAAAGATCAAAATACATACCGTAAAAAGAAAATAGATTGATTCTTATTTTATTTAATTAATCCTGCAAGAGCTTAAAACAATCTCAAGCTGAATAATGGACTTTTCTTTTTTGCGTTTTAATGATAGCTTCACACCCATCACAGTTTAATAAATGTTTTTCCTTAAACTCAAAAACTCTATAAGCTATCGTTTTAACCATAACATAAAACCTGTTCTCAAGAACATATCACACAATTATTAAATATTAATATTAAAGTCAAAATTCTCTTGAAATAAAATTCGAAAGTTACACTCTTTACTTGGTGAGCAGATATTATGTTTATCCGTATCTACTTACTATTAGCAGCTCCAGAACATATTCATTGGCATTTTGTCAAACCAAAAATTTGAAGTGTTTGAGTTTTGAGCAAAAATGTGAGCAAAATGGTTACAACCGTCACAATGGAATTGCCCATATACCATTTTATATTATATGTTTCAATTCACATATTTTTGTTTATTTTAGATATTGGTAACATAGTTGCCAGATAAATTTGGTCCAATATCGTCAAATCTTTTTGGAAAAAATCGTCAAAACAAGTTTTGGAAATCGTCAGAAAATCGCCAACACTAAAATGTATGATTTTAATTACTCTTTTAGCTAATAATAATTAAAAAAGGATGAAAACAAAGTACTTACAGGTAGTTTCGTCAAAAGTTGTAACAAAAGAGGCAAAATTTCATAATTTAAAACAAAACAAACTGAAAATGTAAAAACACAAATATTTAAGAAATTTTTTACAGATTTTATTTGAAACAAATAATTTTTTTTACAGATATGATTTTTCAAGGATCCTATATCGAATTCTGGTTATATATAGTATTCTAACTAAAAACATTTTTAATATTTTTAAATAAACACATAATAGCTAATATTGAATGGCTAAAAATGGGGTTTCAAAGCGGAAGACACTTGTTTTTCTTTTTGTTCTTTTAAGCCAAATACATAAGATATATGTACATATATGTATATTGTACATTAATACATATAGTATATTTATATTTATACTGTTACAAAACTAAATTATATTTCAGAATCATACTTATGCAAACGAAATTTTTGGGTTTTGGCTAAACACCTTTTTAAAAATCGTCAAATTTAGGGCAAAAATCGTCCAATCGTCAAAAGCCATTTTTTGTGGCAAAAAACGTCAAAATGACGATAAATCGTCAAGTCTGGCATCTATGACTGGTAACTCAATTGTAATGGCTGTGACCATTTTACTCACAGTTTTGCTTAAAGCTCAAGAAACTCAAAATTAAAATTTAAAAAAAAGTTATAATTTCTAAGGCTGGTGTGTTTTTAACGATAGATAGCAAATAGATATTAAAAGATAAAGGTTTCGTCTTATATTGACTACTATAAAACTGTGACGGGTGTCTCCTTAAAAATTTGAGTGTTAAATAATTTTAATTTAAGATCATGCTGTGTAAAAAATTCTTGAAAATGGCCTTAATTTTTGTAATTAACTTGGTGTTTAAAGATGCTTTAAACCATAACAATGTGCTGTTTTCGAAGCCATGTCAGTGATTGTCTTGGACGATTCATTAATATTTTATAGATTAATGTTTGCTTCTTTAATTTGGCTTAAGCTCATATAATTTCTTTTTATTAGAAGAAATTCATATTTTCCGTTAATATTGAAAGAAAATTTTTTTTGAAAAAAAGCAGATTTTCTACCGATACTAGCCGAGTAGAATGCATTTTCGAAAGCAGGCTAGTATCGGTAGACACTACTACCGTTCAAATGGTTGTGATGATGAAATTGCGTAGCTGCTTTCGAAAATGCATTCTACTCGGCTAGTATCGGTAGAAAAACTTGATTTTTTTCTAATAAAAGTTTCTTTCAACATTAACGGAAAATATAGATAGTATGAAAATGCATATTTTATTTTTTTAATAGTATGTCATCCAGAAACGCAGTCTTGTATTCTGCGCCACACGCTGCAGTAAACTTGTTAAAATTGAGCTGATTTCTCGACAAGTTTTTTTTCCTTTAAGGCCACAAGAGATTGGGGATTGTCTTAAAGACCTTTTTTTGAGGTTGCCTTATAAAAAACGAAAATCCACGGAGTTAAATCGGGCGATCTCGGTGGACATGGGATGTCCTGATCAGTTTTTAGGGGAAGTTTTCCGAAACAAATTCATTGAAGCTCTGGCTGTATGTGCACTTGCTCCATCCTGCTGAAACCACGTGTTTGAAGAGTACGCTAGATGAGCTCGTAGGCTTGGCAAAGGGATTTCCGTAATCATGCTCAAATATTTTTTATCATTGACATGCGTCGCCTAGCCGTGAGAATTTTGGAAACAGTAGTCCAATGTCTCATGCGTGGATAAGGCACACCAAACAGTTACCCGGGAGCAATGCACTGGTTTTTGATGTTTCAGTCGAAGGTTACGGATACTTGCAGACCAGTGGCGGCAGTTTTTCTTGCTGACGTGGCTGTTTAATGAAAAATGAGCCTCGAACCTTTAGAAAATGGAATTTACCGTGCGAAAACGCTCCAGCATTGTTTTGCAAAAAAAATTTTGGGAAAATCAAACTCACTTTTTTTCAGTTTGAATGATTTGAATATTAAAAGGATGCAAATTCAGGTACTTTTTTTAAAGTTTCATTAACAATTGCTCCTGGAAATCAAAGTGAGGCTGCTCTTTTCCGCATTAAAATGCTCGGATTTTTTCTTAAGATGCTTTTAGCCAGTTCAGTGCTTTTGGAAATCCTTGAAGATCGACTGGGCCCTGGCCGTGGGATATTCATAGCCGAAGCACTTTCGCGAAATCTCTGCACCCACGAATAAATTTAGTTTATACTTGGCCCTCCACGTACTCGCCGAATGCTGAAATTTGAACAAAATTGTTGGCGAGCTTTTATGTAAGAATCATTACACTTCAAAAATGTCTCCACAGCAAACGTGCGATGCTCACACGACCACTGCGACATCGTAACTGACAAATCTACACTACTTTTTGAACTTCTCGTATTTGAAAATATAAATTTGCCACCAGACACCTTGTAGTTCTCAAAATATAGCCTTTTCAAAATTTCCATAAAAGAAATCGTTTCTCTTGGGGCAACTGTTCCCCCAGCTCCTATCCAACAATTTTTTTTCCAAAATATACTCTAGATACTGGAACTACTTTGTAGCTGCCTTCAAGTCAGTAGATGCCAAAGCTTCTCAGACTAAGCCAATTAGCACTTTCGCAAAATTTGTTTAATTATGGGAGGGATAGATTTCGGTACTACGTTTTGTTTACACAAAAAACTATTCCCAATTTAATTCCCCGTCTTCAAAATATATGTGCCAAAATTTGTGGCAGTAAGGCCATACTTACTGAGAAAAATATGCCTGGACTTTGTCCTAAAAATTGGTTATTTTAGGGTTTTGCTTTTATTTCATTCCGTTGCAAGCCAATCTTGCTTATTGTAAGAAACAATTACTTAGAAGATATTTCTGATAATTTTACATCAAAACCTGGTCCGTTGTACCTTATTTAGCTTCAGAAACTTGACCTCAGCAAACATACAGCCGAACAGAAGCGCAGATGTACATGGCTATACCGACTTCCATATTTATAAGGATCCATAATATACATATATGGAAAAGTTTTAAATAGTCTTCGTTTTAAAACAGATGTCCACTCAAAAAAAAAAACTCATGCTACATATGAGCGAACTCGTTCGAATATTTTACGTATTTTACGAAAATTTTAGTTTCTTCGTACCAAAAAATTTTTGCATAGAATATCCGAAACCTTCGAAACTCTTTTGTATATTTTAAAAAATTAATTTAATATTTTACGAGTTTTTTTAATAGATAATAAAAAGTACGAAATATGTTCGACTATTTATGATTCAATTTAAAATAAAACTACATATGCTTTTCACATCCAGGATATTCTTTTTATTATATTAAGACAAATTTAAATACAATAATGGAGTTACTAATTGATAAACGAAATTTAGTTTATTTTACTAACAGCCGCATAGGCAGAAAGAGCCCCGTGTATTGTGTTAAAATGCTTCTTAATTTCTTTATGTAGTTTTGTTTTGTCACCCTGTTTTTTAGCAAAAGTCTCCTGATAATTTATAGAATTAAGATTTCTAATGTCGTTTATTGCATGATGTATAGCATGAAACATACCATCATATTCTTTTTGATTGTATGCAAATGCTTCTCCATTGAAATTTTCTAAAAAGAGTGTATTTTTATAATTTTACGCAATTGATTCAATTATACCCAAATTTTTTTTATTACCTTTATTTGTTTCCCATTTTAGATGTTGAGTTATATATTTTGCTTGTCCTGAAAGATTTTTTAAATTTATATATAAGTTTATAAAATCTGGTTTGGAAAGAGATTCCAAATAAAATTTGTTTGTTAGATTTTCAAAATTTGTAATATGTTCCGTTAAGCTGTTATATATTGCCGAACTTTTTTCCCCTAAAAGGAATTTAGCTTCATTGGAAAATATCACTGTCAACATCAAGCATAAGTGTAAAACTAAATAGAACTTCATTATAATTTTACTAAAAACACTTTCTTTTATGGTCCAAGTTCAATTATCTGTTTATCCGAACTGTAATTGCCTTCAAAGACAGTTCACCTTTTATAGTAAAATTTTTAGGAACGTGTAAAAAATTTAATCTAAAATTCATTTCAATTTTGCGTTTTTTTCAAATCAATACAAGTGTTTTAAAAATTTTTTTATTTGAACTGTAGTTACTTTAAAAAATAGGTCAGCATTTATAGTAAATTTTTTAGTAACGTGTGCAAAGTTAAACCAACAATTTATTTTTTCATTTACGTTTTTTTAAGTCAACACAAGTGTTTAAAATTTTGTTTTTTTGGACTGTAGTTACTTTTAAAGACAGCTAAGCGTTAATGATAGAAGCAGGGAAAGGTGTAGCTCCCATTTAAATTAACAATTTTTATGAAATTTTTGAAACGCTTTATTTTGGAAACTATAAGAGCTATCGACTTCAAATATTCTCAAGGAAGTAATTGGACAATAAGGCCTACATTTAGGGAAAAAAATATTGGGTTGGGAGCAGGGGAAAGGGTGCCCCCCATAAAATTGAACAAATTTTGTCCAATTTTCGGTACACTATATCTCGGAAGCTATAAAAAGCGACTTCATATGTGCTACAAGAAGTAATAATGCATGCATTCTATGGCCCAAACTATGCATATGTGTATTTCTAGAACGTATAACATGATGTTTTCATTGTTCTAAACTAAATATATATTTAAAGAAATTTTAAAAATTTGTTTTCTTAATTTAAGTTTTAAAATTTTAGAACCAATACAAAAATACAAAAAATTTAATTTCGTAAATTTTTTTTTGTTTCTAAGTAATATACATACGTGCGATTAAATTATGGAATCAAACTTTGTAAAAAATTTAATAACAAGTGCTTCAAAGAAAATGCAATAATCTGCGCACTAAAGTACTAAGTAAGAACTAAAAAGACGGTTTCTATAAATAACGTTAAGTTAAAGTGTTTTATTTCATTTTTTTTATTAGATTAGGAGTAATAGGAAACGCCATATTTGCAATGAAACGCAACATCTCATCCTATTTAAATTAAGGTTACTTTGAAATTATCTTATCTTAAAAAATCAAATATACGTGAAACGTCCCAAATTGGGAAAAATTCCTTTTTCTCTTTATTAAAAAATCAATAATTAAAATATAAATAAATTGGTTCATATTTTATAATATCGCAAGAGCTTGATGATAACCCCACACCAGTCATATTTTATAAAATGTTTCCCTTTAACCCTAAAAACTTTATAAGCTACCATGAAAATCAAAAAATTAAACCCGTTTTTTACACATTTTTCACATAATTGGATCTTAAAGTCTCTTGAATTCAAAGGTCACACCTATCACACTCTTTACATAATCTTGGTGAGCAGATATTATGTTCTTTCAGTGTTTACTTACAATTAGTAGCTTAAGAACACATTATCATTGGATCACATAGCATTTTTTCAAACCAAAATTTGGAAGTGTTTGAGTGTTGAGCAAAAATGTGAGCAAAATGGTTACAACCGTCACAATGGATTTGCCCATATACCATTTCATATTAAATGTTTTAATTTACATATTTATATATATTTTAGATATTAAAATGGCTCACAGTTTTGTTTAAAGCCCAAGAAATTCGAAATTAAAATTTAAAAAATAGATGTAATTGCCAAGGTTGGTGTGTTTTAGCATAAGATAGTAAATCGATATTTAAAGATAATGGTTTCGTCTTATAATGAATACCATAAGAATGTGAAGGATGTCACCTTAAAAATTTGAGTGTTAAATAATTTTGAATTTAAGATCATGTTGTGCAAAAAATTTTTGAAAACGGCCTGAATTTTTGTAATTAACTTGCTGGTTGAAAATGCTTTAAACCATAGCAATGTGCTGTTTTTCGAAGCCATGTCAAGGATTGTCTTGGACGATTTATGAATATTATATTTATTTTATTATTATAAACAAAAATCAAATACACATAAATCCTCTGAGACTATCACTCAATTGACTTCGAAAAACAGCATACAAAACTTTATTTTTTAAGAAAAATCCCTTAAGTAAATGTGAAGAATGGGACATTTTTTTTTACGAAAAAATGGGTGCTAATTTTTCATTATGTTATCACAGTAAATAAAGTCTTGCCAAATAAAAAAAATATCAACCAATTTGCTAATGTTTCGATCATTGTTATTCTATTTTAGATACAAATTCACCGGGCTTTTTAAACAAAAGGAAGTCATTTCATCTGATAGATGGATGACGCAAAAACACGATACAAAATATTATAAAAAATAAAATAATTCCCTTAATATGCCGGCCTTGGTAGACCTTTCGCTTGAAACGCCCATATACCTTAAAATTTAAAATCATGAGCGCCTAAAAGTATGTTTCTTTACACTTTTTGCAGCGGCTTAACTATGAAGATTGGTCTTACCCTTAACCAATATAATAAAATTAACTGAGTGAGGGAGTGTATGTGTGTTTTAAATGCCATCATCTGCTTCTGCCATTACCACTACCATTATTTTCATTTGTATGGCCCAGCACGTAACAGCAGCTGCTACCATTATTCATTCACAATATATTCCCACATGGCTAGACCACATAAACCTACTTCCACTCTATATATGTACGTACTAAATATGCAACAAAGAGCCTTCCCTAGTGTTAGTTTTCTCTAGTAATGGCTACACTGACCAAACCCTTACAACTTTATTTTGCTTATTTTAATTAAATTCTGTTAAATGACTAAATGTTTGGCCACTGCAACAACTAAGTTCAGCTGTTTATTCTCTTCTTGTTATTGAATGCAAGTCAGTCAGAGTGCTAACTATTGCTAGTGGTAGAGTTTATTACTGCTTCCGTAATTTTTTTTCTTTTCTGGTGACGATCATGATGATTCTCTCATGCATGCAAAACACAAAACTTCCAGCATCTTAATTTATTGTGGTCTTAGCAAAAGATTGAAAAAACAACAATAAAACAAATCACATTGCTCAGATGTTTAATACAGATATGTAAAATACAAATACATATGCATATGTATATGTATGTTTAAGTGTGTATACTTATAAAAACCAGAAATAAAAAATATCAGAAATTGTATGTTGTTGATATTTTTTTTTCAATTAAACTTTTTTATTTGTCCAAGATTTTGTAATTGCATAGAGATTTATTTTAATTTCTAGGCAAGGAGAGGTTTAACACTAAAGTTGAGTGCAAACTGTGTATATATCACAAAATTTATAAAAAAATATTTAAAGTCAAGATGACTTTGTCCTGACATTTTTATAAAAGCAAAATTAAAAAAAATTTGACTAATAATACAATTACAACAGTTTTTTAAAATTTTTGTAAAATAATTTCCAAAAAACGAAAAATAGGTGTTAAATTATTAAAAAAGGCTAAAGGTCGAAAAACTGAAGAAGAGTTAAAGGCTCAACATACATCTAACAGTAAATCAAAAATTTCGAAAGTCTTTCTTGGTTATTACCAATGTAGCGACAGAATTTAATATCTTTATTTTATCTAACAACTTCGCTTTTTAATGAAAATTAGGAAAAGCTGATATTATTTGACAAACTTTTGTCTATATAATTTAAACTTGAGTTCATTTTTAATTTTAGTAAGAGCGCTATATTCAGCTCGAATACTATATACCCTTCACATTAGTCTTTTTAAATACCCGATCTAGCCGAGTTATTTCGTTTTGTAATAAAAATACTTTCAAATTTTTGAAATAGAACACTCTGGAAAATTTTAACGCTTATATGTATAAAAGAAATATCATGTAGAAGGTTTGAGGTCGATATTTTTCGTATTAAAATTTTTATAAAATTTGTTCATTTGTATGGGGAGTTTCTTTTCCCATGCTTCCATCCAAATATTTTTTCCCCTAAAATATGGGCGTTGTTATACCATTACTTGTTGTGGAACATTTTAGTTCAAGAGCTGTAATAGTTTTCCAGACATATCGTATCGAAAATTAAAAAAAAATTTTCTATTTTTCAATTATAACCAGCACTCAGGGGATGTCCCCTATACATGCATTGCTTCGTGTTGGTATCAGGAAAATAGGTTATGGAGAGGAGCATATGGGGAGTAGTCTTCGTATATATCGATATTAACTGTGACAGGAAAGACATATTTAAGTATATTGTTCCACATACGGGCTGTGCGACTAAAGAACGAATTCTCTCTATAAAGCGTAGTGCGATTCACTGGCCAGTCGACCAAAAATGGGTGTTCCTTTTTTGAAAGCCGTGTATCACGATAAAAAGCACAGGTTTCAGGTACAAGCTCCTTGATTTTTTCGGAGAATATTCCATTATGGCATCGATAGAAAACTTAAATTTCTCCAACACTGCGACAATGTTCAGGTTAATCGAGACGGTTGAATATCCCGACGTCACTGTTGAGTACCTTCGCCCGTTTCTGTACGCGGTCAAGTAGTTACAAAATGGATTTCAGAGAACCTGCCCATACATGAGAAGTGTATTTCATCTTCGGTCGGGTATAGCTGATATAAATATTGAGAAGATCAGATTTGTAATGTAGTTGGACACAAAAAAAAATGTGTTCATCGCCCTGGATTTTCATGTCCATAACATCAAGAGTTTCTTTCTTCTCAGTACTTATACTTTATACCGTAATACAGATGATACAGTTGGGCCCAACGTGTGTTTATGTGTTAAAAGACAACATTGGGTCTTACGGGCATTAGACTCGACCCTATTTGCACGGCTCTACTCATAGAGTATTAGCAGAAGACGATTAAGGGTGTCATTTGTACTCTTTATAGACTCAGTATCCAAAGAGCTAGGCCTGTCGCCAAATAAGTATGAATGACATATGCTGTTGTTGTCTGCAAAAGAATATAAAAAATTTGAAGTTTAACCCAGGAAGTCATTAAGAAAGAAAAAAATAGAGGGGAAGAAAGGACAGATCCTTGCCGTACCACTGACTTTGAACTAATTAGAAGTGATTCCAACTATTACAACACGAAGAGTGCGATCTCTGAGAAAACTCGATATCAATCGAGAAAATTTCCCACCGACACCAAAAGCAGCAAGCTTATACAAAAGCACCCCATGCCAGACTCTATCATATACCTTAGAAATATCTAGAGCCACCACTTCAAAAATGATAAATAGAGCTATACCATTTTTCTGTTAGAAAAGCCAGTAGGTCCCCCATTTAAATTTGTCTACGAAAGCCGTACTGGCCGCCGTTTAATAAACCGTTGGATTGTTGATATTTGACAAGGGGAAAATTAACCATACTCCCCATAACCTTCAAAGGAGCTGAAAAAATAGCATCGGGCAGTAGTTTCCAGTATTTTCTCTGTTTAGGTATCGGCGTAACATAAGCAACCCCCAAGCATATGGGGAATACCCCGGCACGGTATATACACGTCAGCGTCGAAGAGCATTGTTTTAGAGCCAGTGCTGGTATAACATCCGGCCCAGATTCAGTGAAATCCTTTTAATTGCACGAGCTCGAGAGGATATCTTAGGCATATTTCCAGACACTTCTTCAAAATCGGGCGTTGGTTGGTCGCTTTCCGGTAAATATGACTTGTCCGCAAACATTTCAACCAAATAGTTAGCTTTATCAATCAGGTCAAGGATGAATGTGTCATTTCTTAATAGGGCAGCGATTGAAGAAGCAGTGGTATTCCTTACTTTTTAACAAATGACCAAAAGCTCTAACTACCTTTGGAGCAGCAAGAACCTTGACGCTGCTCGAATAGAGCCTTCTCCCAGAAGGCTCACGCAGATCTTGTCTGTTTGCGTCGAAAATCAGTATCGGCGCTCTTGTTAGCACGCCAAGTACGAAATGCTTCCTCTTTGTAAAGGGGATAACCATACCTCCTATCCAAACTTTTTTTTACAAAATATAATTTGAAGTCAATAGCTGTTATAGTTTCGGACCAAAAATTCCATAAAAATTGTTAATTTGTATTGGGGCTACCCCTTCCTCTGCTGCTATCTAAAAAATTGTTCTTTTCAAAATGCAGGTCTTATTGTCCAATTACTTCTTGCAGAACATTTTAATTCTATAGCTGTTATTTAAATTTTTTTGTTGAAAAGTTTTATTTAAGCTTCTCTTGAACAAGAAAGAATAAATCTTGTTTTGCAAAAAGTTTGGCCGATTAAATCACAAAAAAAATTTAATTAGCTTAAATGTGCCGGCTTTTTATCAAATAGTAGGGGATCACCCCTTATATACATATGTAAGCGATTTTCAAAAAAAAGTATTTGTTACCTCCTTTTTAGTAAGTGATATATTTGTTACTTATCGTTACAAGAAAAGTTACCAAAATAATAATTGTTAAGATTTTTACTTTAGATTCAAATTGTAACCAAGTTGAGCTTTATTACTACTTTAGAAAAAGGCTGTAAAAAATATTATATTAATGTTTAAAAAACACTAAATTTTAAGTCAATTTTTAATTAAAAGGGGTTTATTTTGTTTTTCAAAAATTAATAGTTATTTTCACAAGTAATTTAATACGAATCTGTATATTATTTTTAACAAGTTTCACAGAAAAAAATTATAGAAGCATAAATATTTAATCGTTATGATGCAATTAAATAAATTAAAAAGAAAAATATTATCAATTATAGAACTAAATAAACATATTGAAATATTAAAATATGTTTATTATCAATGAATAAGTACTGCCGTTTGCTGCACAGTTATTGTTGGAAAATACTGATATCGTTGTCATCACTATGGAGGAGGATATTAAAATATAATTAACACCAGCAACCGGCAAACAAGAACAACAAGCAACCAACAATATATACAACACTATACGACATTGTTGTTGTGGACAATAAATATATATTTTTTTTCATGTTGTTTAAAAAAATAAAGCAAATACTTATTAACAAGTATTGGCGAATATTGTTAACACGGTTTAATAGACTTTTAAGCCTTTTCATAAATAGCGGGGCCTTTTAAGGTATAAGAATTTTGTTCATTTATAATAAAATTGAAATGGCTGGCCCTTAAAACCCTAAAATAGACTCTTAGGGTTCTGAGTATTGTCAAACATAAAATATCAATATCCAAGTTATTTAAGTTTAACTAATTCCACTTCTTTTGTCTTAAGGCTGGTACTCTGTTCGATTTTACGAAAAAGTTGAAAACATTATTTATTTCGTTTTAAAATTTGACAAGCAACATTCTTATATAAACCCCTAAAATATGCTACATTTTTTATATTGTATGAACAAAATCCATATGTTTTTTATGTGTTGCTTGCTAAACAAAAGTTTATTTGCTAAATTTCTTGCTCTTTGTATAAAAAATTTTCAATGATTTTATAAAAAGTGTTTTAGTTTAAAAAAATCTGATTTTTTCAGAGTTTTAGATTGTTTTTAACTTTATTTCATGTTTTGTATAATGGAAATCATTAAAAATAATAATAATAAGATAATTTGAATTTTTTTTGCGATGTTTTTGTCTTGTATTCACTTGCATACTAATTTTTACCTTTTTACCATACTTTTGAATTTTATTTTTTTTATAAATAAACGACTCAATTACGACCGAGTTCTAGCTTTTGAAAAAATTTCGTGCGGAATCGGCTTATGTTATTCCGCAGGAAATTTTTTCAAATTATTTTTATTATTATTATTATTATTATTTCACACGAAAATATAGATGTTGATTAAATGTTACCAGACACATTTCACATGTTTTTCACAAAATGAACAGAGTACTACTTTTGCAACAATATTTCAACAATATTTCGTATAAGTTTTTTATACATAGAGTTTGGACAGCATTTCGCACGAAATGTCGAACACAATACCTAGCTTTAGTAATTAGTATTTCGTCTTGCGAATCCCAGATTTTTTTCTGTAAGGTTTAGGAAAAATCATGGTCTTGAAAGTTTAAAGTATGAGAACGTATGGACGCTAGACATTTAGTAAAGATAGGATCATTTTTTACCAATTATATTTTGGCATAAACCACTTCCCAATCGTGATACTTAACTACCCTAACTGGAAGCCTTTAATTGCTCCTTAAAAAATATGGAAGCTTTAGCCTATAACATTTCTACAATTCTAAAGGTTCTTGACAAAGAGATACTTATTCAGACCTTGGTGGCTCTGATCCTCACAGTCTTAACAAGTACTTTCTTATTACTAAACCGTAGTGGATCACGAGTGTCCATTTTCCTTTCCATAGGAATTAAATGCCTTGATTTTGTATCTTACGTCCCTCAAAACGGTTGTACTCACAAACCTCATAAATGCATCTTTGCACAGTTTTAAAATGATAGCTTTGCAAGCCTTAGAAATTAAGGAAAAATTAAGACTTTTAAACATTATTTTGTTTGGAGCAATTTACATGTTTACCTAAGAACTCCTAGTTTGAGTGAGCAAGGTACAATGAGCATTTAATTTGACTCCCGGATTTTTGTTGTAAAAACGCTTTAGCAATTAGAAAGTTTAAAGTGCTTGATTGCTGCTCTGAGTGCCTTCCCAAGTTTGCTTTGGACCCATCCGCAAGGATTGATCCTGGTATCTGAGAAAAAGTCTACCACCCTGTTCCTCCATATTCACAATTTGGTTTTCAATATGCCACCTGCGTAAATTGTTCAGTTAACTTCCAAATAATTGTCGGTCAAGAAGGCTGTTACCATAACAACCTCCTCGACTTCACAACTGATTCCAAAACCAAATTACATCCAGCGATGTCGAAAAATTGTTGCGTAGGGAAACTAGTAATAGTCTGTGTATTACTTTACAAAGATTCTATTAAAAGTTTTTACACTCTCGATTTTATATCACCAATCTTCAAATATGTTGTAGTCACTTAATAATTTACCATAGATCCAACATTAATTTTAACAGCAAAACCCTTAAAAAATTTATTTCACTGATATTTAAATGTACGTGGGTAAGTTTTTTTTACAATAAACCTTACAAAAGTTTCCAGTTATATAAAATTTTGTAAATAGTTTTATACAATAAAAATAATGTTACAGAACTTCCTGATATATGATCCATAATTTACCAGGGAATCATATAAGACGAAATTCCAGAAAATACCTCAACCTACGTGTAACATTAAAGGATATTACTACGGGCGTTAAAAAAAGATAGTGGTAGTCTAGGGTAAAATTTGGTTCAGCTGAGCCACCTATTACCCTCTTACTTTTTTTATAGTATCTTTAAAACATTAACCAGTTCATCTGGCAATTAGGAAAATTTAAAATGCTATCGTCGACAATTTAAAACTGTTGCATTTGTTTAAAAAGAGGTTTTTCTTGAAAGGCAGAAAAGGGTGCGATGTGAACAGGGTAGCAATTTTACTTAAATTTTTGGTCAAAATAAAAAAGTTATAAAATTTGTAACAAGCAAAGGATGAAAATTTTTTACTTAACCTTAGATGTTTAAAAAATGGATAGATTTAAAAAATTAAACAATATTTTTAGGCAAAAAAATTAATTTGTTAGAAATATGCATTTCGACTTTTAACTTTTATTCTCTAAAATAATTTAAGGGCAGAAAAATTATTTTTATTTTTTATTAATTTAGTTGTTTAAAATTTTTTAAAATATTAATTTCCTTATATATAGAGAAATTAATTTTTTGCATACTTTTTGGAAGTGTAACTGGAGTAAATTTTTATTGAAACATACACATTATAAGGATATTAAAGTTGAAATTCTATTTGCAGTCATTTTAAACTATCGCCAAAGGATAAAATTTGAATTACTGTTCAATTTCTAATTATTTAATTAAAAGTAATTGCTGGGCCTTGTTATTTAAAAATTTTAATTGACATTTAGCTTTTATTTTTACATAGTTTTACCTGAATTGCTTTTTCATTATAAGTAAATCTATTCAATGAAGTGTTAACTTTCGGCTTTTTCATGTTCAGATGGTAAACATTTAAGCATGTTAATAAATATGTATATGCATTTTGAATAAAAGTACATATGTATTGTGTTAAACATTTTGTTTTTGCTGCTGTTTTAACTGGTTGCTTGCAAAAGAAAAAAAAAATTCACTAAATGGCAGTCAATTTAACACTGGCTCCAAGTGTTTTATTCTCACTTTCCCACATTAGTATGCCAGAAATTGCATGAATGAAATTGAATTCAAAAGCAGAAAAAAACTAAAATGAAATATTTAACTGCTGTGATTTATGTCATGACAAAACCATTAATAAATTGCTTTAAATTTTTTTCTACAAGAGGATTTCAATAGGAAATCAATTAGTATTTTTAAATGTTTAAATAAAAAATTGTTCAAAATTATAACAGTTTAAAAATTTGTCTTGGTTAGTGCTCTTTTATGTTATGCTTAAACAAAATTGATTATTAAATTAAAAAAACTAATGTTAAAACTAATATAAAAAGTCGCAGATCATAAAAAAAATATCATACAAATAAGCAAAAAAAAATTAAGAATAGTTGCTTTGAAGTTGCTTCTAGCTAAAAGGTTAAATATTTTCACAGAGCTTCTTAAGAATTTTGTCACTACGACCAAGAACATAATTGGTTTTATGTTACAGTAACCTTTAAAGTAAGATGCTGTGTTTATAAATCCTAGTCTTTTATTTGTTTGACAGTTATAAAGTCATTTACCTGCTCTTGTCATTTTTTTGCATATGAGCACTGTTTTGCTATTTATGCGTATAAACGTGGCGTTACCATTAATTAAAACCCTAAAATATTTAACTCTCTGTTATATTCATTGATTTATTTATTTTTGACTTATTTAACACAAACAATTTTCATAGTAAAATACCTGATTTTCATTTCATATCTATTTGCTATCTGGAGTGAGACAAGTTTTTTCAGTAAAAATTTCCAATTTCTGCAAATTCAGTAAGAAAATACACTAAAAGAAGCAAAAGCGATTCAACTGGATGTGCCGAATTTTATATACCCTTCACATTGGTATTTTTATATACCCAGCCATCTGTTCTAGCCAATTCATTTCGCAATGGAAATATAAAAAAAACATTTTTGCCGGGCTTGAAGTCAATAGCAATCCTGGGGCCAAATCGTCGCATTCGATTCGAATCGAAATTTAAAAATTCTTATTAGAATTCCTATACTAAAAGCACTGGCAACTCGATCGATCTAGTGAAATTTCGATTCGAATCGAATGTGACGATTTGGCCCTTGGTTTTGAAAATAGAAAATTTTATAAAATTGTAACGTTTATATGTTCGATAGAAATACCATCTAGAAGGTCTGACGTCAAGAGTTTAAATAACTTTCGGCGTTTTTCGTATTAAAAACTTAAAGAGGCTCTCCTTCCTCTGCTCTTATCCAATTATTTTCTTCCAAAATTTAGAAATTATTATATCATAATTTTTGAGGTCAATAGCTGTTACAGTTTCCAGTATATAGCGTATAAAAAATTTTACAAAAACTGTTAGTTTGTAGGGGAGCTGCCCGACCCCCGGCTCCCATCCAATTTTTTTTTTCGAATGAACGCATTATTGGAAATTTACTTCTTGTAGAACATTTGAATTCAATAGGCGTTATTGTTATTTAGATTAAGCGCATGAATATTTTACAAAATTTGTGCAATTGTAGGGAAAATACCACTTCCCGTCATCCCATATAAAGAAAAATTTTTCCTAATCTAGGTCATTATCTTCAAAGTATTCGTGTTAAGTTTTGTGGTAAGAGTGGGAATATTACAGATTTTGTCTTACAAAAAACGGCTTTTTTGGGCTTTTACTTATTTATATTTTGGTCAAAAGTGGATCAATTTTGTTTATTTTAAATATCAATTGTCTCAGGAATATTTCTGATTGTTTGATAATGAAACGTTTTCCGTGCGAATTTATTTGAGTCCAGAAACTCAATTTTCAATAGACACAGAGACGGACATAACTTTATCGACTATATCTATAAAGATCCGGAATAAATATACTCTAAGGGGTCTAAAGTGAAAATTGTAGAAAATACAAACGGAATGGCAAACTGGAATATACCCTTTTCACTATGTAAAGGTTAAAAACTTTCCTTAATATTTTAAGATGCAACCACGTAAGCGTATGTATAACATTCAAGATTCATTATTTACATATAAATCATACGCAGCGGCTGCCTCACATACCAGAGTTATGTACAAAATTGTTGTGTTTTTTAAAAGGCTTGACCTGATCATATTTTACCGAAAATAGTTATGCACTTATGGCAAGCATCTATTAAATATTTTTTCCAGGTTAAAGTATATTGTTAAAGTTGGGGATCGATTCAAAATTATTTATCGATTGTTGGAAGCTATGTACAAGTATTTTTTATATATCTAAGATAACACTGATACGGTAAACGCATTGAAATAATAAATTCGTTATCCAAATTTGAAATAGATTTTGTTTTCGCAATCAAGGCTTTTTTATCATAATTTTATCATAATACTGGCAAGTAACCCGCTACTTTGTAGGCGTAGTTTAAAATAATGTTACCTTAAAAGTTACTAAATGCGAAATGCATTAAAAGCAAAGAACATTAAATTTGCTGGACTTCCATACAATCTGAATAAAATTATGGTAAATTAATAAGAAAATTAAAAAAAAAGACATTTGATCCACTTAGTTGTCGTTTGGTGTCAATCAATAAAACTTAATTGCATATTTCAATACTCATATACTCAAAAAAGGATCAGGAAAGTGAGCAACTGATTTTGGAGTCCAACCTAGACTTTAGTATAATATTTCAAGACATAATCTCAATATTGCAAAAGAATAAAAAAAGCTTTATGTCCACTTTTGGTTACTTTTGACTTCTATCAGGATCAATTGTTCTTAATATAAAGACTCATATCTTAAAAACGCAAAAAAGTGAAAAATATTTTTTTAAATACTTTTTAACTGTCTAATTGATTTTCAAGCTCAATCTAAATCAAGAGTCGCCTATTCCATATTTGTAGAATCATACTCCCGAAAAAATAAGAAAAGTGCGAAAAATGTGAAAATGTACTTTTATTCTGTCTAGTTCACCTTGGGCCTTTATCAGGGCTCATATACTCAAAACTCAAAAAAGGTACAAAAGAACAAATATATGTATATTGTATTTACCCTTTCTTTAAACAATAAGTCATAAAAATTTGTTGGTTCGGTAGTAACAGAAAGTACTTTAAAAAGTAACAAAGTTATTTCTTTACTTTTTGGGGTCCAGAATTTTAAAAAGTAAAAAAAACATATTTATTTCCGTTTTATTTATTAGTTGAACTATTTGTTTTAAGACAATTTTTTTTTTTTTTTTTTTTTTTTTTTTTGTCTTAAAACAAATAGTTCAACTAATAAATAAAACGAAAACATATAAAGCACACATGGCACGGTGACATATATATATAACAATTTCAAAAAAAATTGTACATATAAAAAAATATGGTAGCCTTCTAAATACCATCTGATAGATGGTTAAGGCTACGCTACGCTCTAACTTAGTGTTACAACTTAGATAGAGATGGCGTTAGTAATAAGAAATGGAAAAAAGAAAAAGCTTTGGTTTGGTTGGTTTAAGTGGAAAAAACTTCGTGCCGACTCACCTCGCCACATGGATCAGTGGGTTAAATGGCTGATGTTTTACAACCAAATTAATAACTAACAACCGAACAAAGAGTACTGATGATGAAAATCGTAGCTGTTTTTCGAAAATGCATTCTACTCGGCTAGTATCGGTAAAAAATCTTGTTTTTTCAATAAAATTTTCCTTTCTTAACTAACGCTAATAAAGTAGTAAAAAGTAAAAATATTAATTTCTTCATTTGAAAATAAATGAGAATTTAGTATAGTATTGAACTTGAGCCTGATAAAGAAAATAAAAAATATTTATTTCCTCTCATAGTTAGAGCAAAACTAAAAAAAATATTTGTATATTTTTGGAAAAAATAATTGCAAAAAGAAACAAAATGTGACTTCCTTTACGGTATGAGTTGTCCAACTTATATTTTCTATTTTATTTCCTACTATTTTCAATGCCTTATATGAGTGTAACAGTTTTGAGACATACTTTTTATTTGCTATTAAAGTCCTAAATGAATAAAAATGTTTGACTAAAGCTAAAACTTACAATTATTTTAATAAACTTGCATTTACTAAATTGAAATTAAATGCATTCAAATTGCCTCTGGTAATTCCTACGGGTAGGCAAGTGGACTGGCCCAAGACGTGACGTAAAAGGTTCCTTAGAGTAGAGTGGTTTTAGTTCTAGCACTTTGTATGAAGATAACCGGTCACTTTTACATATATTTTTCATTGCATGGGGCAATTGGTTTAAAACTAACACCTCAGAACAGGTTACAGGCCAATCCTATGTAAGCAAATTTTGCATTAATTGTTTAAGATCCAGTTCAATCTACTTTGTTTGTGTTTACGCGTGTGTGTATGTATATATAAACAGATGTATGCTTATGTGTAGGGACCAGTATTTTTATTTTTACCCCTAACTTCTTTAGCACCTTTAAACCAGTTACTTGATGTGTGCCTTTTCAACCGATCACGATCAATAACTTTTGTACGCCGACCAATTGACCCCCTATTTCCGCGGGGTATCTAATGTCGAGCGAATATTTTCTATGTATTCAGATGTGACAATGGAAAACATTTCTTTTTAAAAATATTAATAGCACATGATAGTATCTACTATGCATTTAAAATTTAATAAAATAAAACTGTGCTATAATTCATTTTGGTTTATTTCACCCTAAAATTTCCTTTTGGTTTGGTGCGCTTTTGGGAATTTTTTTTTTTATTTAAAGCCTTTTTAACGTGCCATTTTGCATAACTATATAAAAAAGTTTTTGGTGACTACTTTTTATTACTTGAACCCATTGCCTTGCCACTTTGTAGCATGTAGATAGGTAGGTAGAACAGACAGCCGATGAAGGTAAGGATACAGCACAATTGGGTCCACTTAATTCGGTCCCTTTGTGTTACCTGGAGAGGCCAATAGAATGGGTTGAGATGGATTGAAAGAAGAAATTTAGAGAAGGATAAAAAAGAAAGAACAGAGGAATGAAGAAAACGTACCAGGGTCTCTGTTGGGAATCGAACTGACAACCCCCAGTCTGGTAGACTCGTGCATTTACCACTAATCTGGGACACCCATGTAGTATGTAATTTGTTTACAAAAACAAAAAAATACGATTTATTGAGCCACAGATGGGAAATTTTAATTGTGATCGTTTTAATCCATAATTCAAACATCGAAAAATTTTAAGTTTAAACAAAGCCTACAATTAACAAGATTAATATATTCACAAAAATTTTATCATAAAAAAACATGATTTCAGCTCAAAATGACCTCTAAGAGACTGTGACGGGTGTGACCATACAAATATTAACTTAAAGGAATTTTGACTTAAGGATTATTTTGCACAAAGAATTTTTTTCTCGGGATTAACTACTTAGTTTACTTGGTTGTTTGAAAAGTTTTTGATTGCATAAAAACATAGCTTTTTTCAAAAAAGTCCTTTTTAACATCTAGTTACTTGCGCTTAGAAAGTATCATAACTACTCGCATGGGCTATCATGTGACCCGAAAATTACTTTAATGTTCTTTTATACATTTTATAAGTTGTTAAGTTAAAAAAAAAAATCTTAATAGGCAAAATAAATTTTTTTAACTAAAATAATTTTAAAAATTAATTTTTATTAACTTTTATGGTTAGATACTCGGTGCACTAAAAGTTTCAGATACTCGGTGCACTAAAAGTTTTCAAATTTTTTGCATCTTCTACCTCGTTTTTCTTTCTTTTTTGACACAAGTATTTTGCTGCAGCCACGTTGTGTCAGCTACTAAAGGACATGATCGTCCTGCAGATGCACTTTCAAGGGAATCTTTTAAAAGTCCTTTAAGGTTTTGTTCAAAAAGTTTGACATATTATATCTTCCAAAAAATAGACATTATATCTGCCTATTTGTCTCGGTACCTTAAACTGTCGCTTCTAGCTCGAGCTTGTATTCTCGGAGTCCAATTTGCTATTCGTGAAAAAGATTTTTTAGCCATTGCCAAATTAACATATTTTTTAAATATTCATTTATGACCTCCGCATGCTGGTTATTTTTTTTAAAAAATTCAAACAGTTACCTTAAAATTTTTCTGCTTTATAATTTAAAAAATTTAAAAATTATTTTTTAAGGAAAGCTGGTATTAAAAAAAGATATTCAGAGACAACCAAAGACGATATTATTCTCTCAGTTTATCCTACAAACTATAGAAATTACTGCTTACATTTTGCACTATAATTCAAATTTGACAATTTTTAATTTAAGCCTTAAGATATAATAAAGAAATCAGTTATCAAATTCAGTTTATTCATCAGGTTCATACTAAAATTTTATATAAAAAAATTACATTTACCTTTTAAAGCACTTAAGAATACAATTAAAATAATTTTCATCATCTTTTCATTATTTTAAAACACAAATATTTTTTAAATATTAATTATGATATGAGTATTATTTTATAATTTTTAAAACAATAATTTTTATTTCTGTATCTATGTTTAATTATTTTTTATACAAATTATGATTTTTATTTTAGATATTTTGCTCAAGCATTTTGAGTAAATTCATTTGCAGCATTAAAATCTTAAAATTGTATTTTATATTCAAAATATTTACAAAAATTAAACGCACTTATATTATTAAAAGTATAGTCACTTTAATTAATCATATTAAGAAACACCAAAATTTCTTTTTACTTAATTTTAATTTTAAACTGCACTCTTTTTAATAAAACACATTAATCTAAAGGACTAATAACTGAATGATGCACTAATAACTGAATAAATGCTTTAATTGATTTGCATTGTAATTACAGGGAACACAAAGAGTTTTCTGTTTCTGATGTGAATGCACATTTGTTGTTAAATTAAACACACGCCGTTTCAAAATTCAAAACAATTTTTCTGAAGTAATTCACTCCCTTTAGATGTAACTTATTAATTTCAAATTTTTTTTTCAAACCGAATCCTTTTTATATTCTTTAGTTATCATTGTTATTTTTTGTATTTTTTTAAAGCAGCGAAGTATCTAAACATGAACGACGACGTTTATAGACTGAATTTCATATTTATGGAAAACCATATTACAAGGCATCATCATTTATTAAAATCAGAAACAGGACACAATCATGAAAACATATTCTTTTTATGCTTGAAAACAGCATCCAAAAGGCAAGATTTCGAATTAAAACGAACTCTTAATATGTATGTATGTCAACTGTTCGTTAATAAAATATTCGTTTGTACTCGTTTTTCAAATGTGTTTGAAGAACGTAAACACGATACACAAATATCGTAAAATTTTGCATGTTCTCAGTAAGAGAAAACTGAATTCGAATAAAGTTAATTTTGAAAAATTTAACATCCACCATGTGCTTAATAAGTTACAAAATAAGTTAAGCACGTGGTGGATTGTAGCATACTTTGAGGCAATAGACGTTCAAGAAATATGGCTAAAATATGTTCTCATGTCTTGAAAAAAGCAAAGCAACAGCAACAACTACACTAATAAATATTTAAAAAAAATATATCGACGCAGGCGCTGTAATCGTATGAAGGAGGAGTATATTTATTTTATTTCTTGTACATTTTTTTTGACAAATGGTATGACAACTAATGCCATTGTACGAAAAAAAAATTGTGTGTTCAAACACAAGCACATCAAGACGCAAACAAACATACACAAACAAATAAAAAAAATTTGCAAAGTCTTTTACAACACATTTTCATGCTTAAACGGAGCTGTTGGAGGGAAAAACTTTTAAGTCACAATATGTGACTGGTTACGAAATTAATTGTAATGACATCAGCGCTCCACAAAAAATAATTAAATAATTGCAATATGTATTTAAAAAGAGTCCTGATTTTTAAAATTTTATTTTTGTAAAATTAATAAAAAAAAAAATTGTTAATCAATATTTTTGTGGAAAAACTATCGGCATGCAAAATAAAAACAAATAAAACATTAAATACTCATATAAGGGGCCGTATAAATAATGGAGATGAAAAAAATCTCAAATAAATCATAATTGTTTTTGGATTTTTTTTTTATCAAAGCATAATTGTTACTTTTTTATTTTATTTTTTTTCTCAAGAAATAATAATTATTTTTCATTTATTTTAACTTTTAAAATTTTTAAAAAAATTAATTTTTAAAATAACAGTCGTTTTTTTATTGAACAAAAATATAAATTCAATTCTTAAAAAAAATAATTATTATTTTTTGGAAAAAAAATGAAAATTTTAAAATCAAAAATTTTAAAAACATTTGATTTTAAAAAAATCGAATTTAATATCATCAAAATTATGTACTTAACTTGACTTACCAATGATTCTTCGTACATTCTTTTTAACTCCAAATTCGAAAATAATTATTTTTTACAGTCTCTGATACAAATTGTAATTAAGAGTTCTTGTTATGTTGTAAAAATTTTAAAAAAATTATCCTACTTCCCTTTTTTATATTGTAAAGAAGAAGCAAAGGTACTTTTCTGAATTTAAAGAAAAAATTAAGAATACCGTCAAATCAAGTCAATTTATAATGAACACGACAAGCACAATGGTAGGCATTTTATAAGTGGAGTCTTCCTTATTTCAGACGATATTTAATTAGCCACGAACTGCCTCTCAATTCCTATCAATAGATCTGTCTGTTGCTCAGCTATATTAATGAAAACGGGTCAATAGATAGCCTCTTTGAACCTTATATTTATTATATTTATATTTAGTTTTCCAAAAGCTCCTGATTTCGTCTTTTAGTTCCCACCTAGATTTTTAATCAAAAAATCTATAAAACTTTAGGTGTCGCTTTAAAGCTGCTAGCAATTAAGCATAACACTAGGCATTACTTTTGGAGTTTATGGTTTACAAGGTTGCATTTTGCATAACTCCAGATCTGAAATAAACTGAATGAAGTTTGAACTGAGCAACTAACCTATTGGTCCACTGAATAAAACAAAATAACAGATATTAGGGATTTTGGGACTAGAAAAGTTATAGCTCCAAAACCTTTCGATACTTAGTTCTTATTGTATCTATCTTAAGACCACTTACTCTCACGTGTAGTTCTTGATAAATCGCAATTAGTAATATTCCTTTATCTACAAGTCAAAACTATTAAGGGCAGACGTTAAGGTGCTATCATAACTCTTCTGATGAATTTTTTCCTATAACGATCAGCCAAAATTTTTAAAGGAGCCACTTCCATTTGAATGATTTGAATTTAAAAAAAGCTCCTAACCTTAGAAAAATAATCAACAATATGGTTTAAGACATATTATTCGAGGTAAAGGGAATGCGTATTTTTATTACGCATTAAAATTGAAAATTTGATTCTTAACGCGAAAAAGATCCAATAAAAGCTCCTGTTTATTGGCCTATAAGTCTCCTGCCAACTTTTCTAAATTTGTTCGTTCAATGCTCTAAAATCGTATTGATTTCGATCTTGAATAACAAGCAACTAACACACGAACCCACATACAATAGTACAAGTATTATAGAAAAGTAAATGTTCTGAGGAAAACCTTTAAAAAGAAGAAATATTGCTCTGCGTTTTTTCTTAATGTCTCCCAAGCTTTGAATATTGCTGAACTTGTCAGTGAATTTCTATAATCAACTGGAAATTACATAACAGGCCGTTTATTCACGACCACAAAGGAGGAATACTTAAATTGTTCTTACTCACTACAGACCAGTGAAATACTACCAGTATTCTAGGATCAATTCTGTAATAACCGTATTAAGCAAACATGCCAACAAATTATTAAATAAGCGTGTCAACGATTGGTGATGACACTGCTTTCCCCATTATACATACAGATCCCAAAGAGACATCGACCAAATTACGGCATCCACTAATCCAAGTGAGAGAATGGGCAAAGCTGTGAATAATAAAAATTAAAAACAAAATCCCTTCCACAAAGCTTTTACTTTATGCAGAGACTTTTGCTCCCCAATCCCCAATAATGACCAGATTGTGCCTCAACTCTTTTATTCCGAAGCTAAATGTAAAACAATTTTTAGCCTGCATGTTCACCTCTCGGAGATGTTGATATTTTTATGTTAAGAGCACTGCAAGTATAACTTATTTTTATACCTTTCACATAAGTGATAAGGGTATATATAAGTTTGTCATTCCGTTTGTAATTCCTTTATTATCCAATTGGGACCCCATAAAGTATATATATTCTGGATCCTTATAGATAGGGAAACCGATTTAGCGATGTCCGTCTGTCCGTCTGACCGTCTGTCCGTGTTATGGTTGAAATCAACTTTTTGAAGCCCCCCGATATCGCATAGACCCGAATGTGGTATCAAACTGTCACAGATAGTCGCGAGAAAATCGGTATTGAAATTCAGCAAAATCGCCCGATAAATAACCGAGATATAAGCAAAAAACCACGACTACCTCGGTTTTTTGAGTCTACAACAACAACAAAGAACATACTTTTACATGTAATAATAAAGAAACAACAAAAAAACAACAAAAAAAGAAAAAAAACAGAATCAGTCATGTTTATATTATTGAAACACACCCAAAACAAAAATTTTATTAGTATTAGTGTTCATACATATAACAGCGTTGCCATACAAAGCTTAATTTAAACATTTTTAAAATCGCTGCTACGGCTTCCAGGGTTCTCCTACAAAGGTAAAATGTAAGACCGACCCGAATTATTTTTTCCATCCAAACATTTTTGTGGAACATACATACCCTCTATCTCTAGCCCCTGACATGGTTGCCATACAAAATTTTAAAAAATAAGGTAAAAACCGCTATAACTTCCTCGGACTCGCCCGTAGAGGAAAAAAATGTATCACAGACCCCCATTAATTTCTACTCCCGAACATATTCCTAGAATATACTTACCCCCTATCTCCACGCCCTGAGGGGGTTGCCATACAAAATTTACAAAAATGATATGAAAATGCCGACCACTTCTTCAGAGTTGGCCTTAGAGCAATAAAGTGTACGACCGGCCCCTATTAGTTTCTTTTTCCAAACATATTCCTAGAACATACTTACCCCCTATCTCCACGCCCTAATGGGGTTGCCATACAAAATTTACAAAAATGATAAAATGCCCACAACTTCTTCAGAGTTGGCCTTAGAGCAATAAAGTGTACGACCGACCCCTATTAGTTTGCCCTCCTAAATATATTCCTAGAACATACTTACCCCCTATCTCCACGCCCTAATGGGGTTGCCATACAAAATTTACAAAAATGATAAAATGCCCACAACTTCTTCAGAGTTGGCCTTAGAGCAATAAAGTGTACGACCGACCCCCATTAGTTTTCCCTCCCAAACATATTCCTAGAACATACTTACCCCCTATCTCCACGCCCTAAGGGGGTTGCCATACAAAATTTACAAAATTTACAAAAATGCCCACAACTTTTTTAGAATTGGCCTTAGAGCCTATTTAAAAATTAGAAATATTTCATAAGTAAAAAAAAATGGTTAAAAATAAAAAAGGTTTGGGATTGCGAAAGGTCAATGTGAAGGGTATATAAGATTCGGCACAGCCGAATATAGCGCCCTTACTTGTTTTAGTTTATTTAGAAATTTGTTGCGCTTTTAACGTTTTCAGTTCTTCAACACTCTGCGGTAACAGCAAATACAGAGTGTATGGTGGCAGACTTCTATTTTCAAACTTATATTAAGAACGTTATCATTGACACAAAGTTTTACAAAGAGTGTTATCGATAGAATGGAAATGGCAGATTTTACTTAATTTTAAACACACTGTCCAAAATGAAGCCGTGTGTTTTGCGCCACACGCTGCAGTTAACTTGGTTCAGTTGAGATGTTTTCTCGACGAATATTTTGCTTTAAAGCCACAAAAGAATAAAGAGTGTCATTACAAACTCTTTCTTTGAGGCAGTTTTAAAAAAAAATATTCAAGGGAGCTAGATCAGGCAACATCAGTGGTTGTGGGATGTCCCAAAAGCGACTGATCAGTTTTTAGGGTAAATTTTCCCGAAGCTCTGGCTGTGGGTGCAGTCACCTCATCCTGTTTTAACCACGCACGCAAACAGTATGAAAGTTTACCGCGCAGGTTTGGCAAAAAGAGTTCCGTAAATATGCGTCAATAATTTTCAACGTTTTCATTCGTCGCCTAACCTCGGGAAATAAATATAAATGGTCAAACTATCTCATGCGTGGATAAGGTACACCAAATAGTTACCCTGAGGCAATGTTGTGGTTTTTGATGTTTGAATCAAGAGCTGCGGGTTCCTGGAGATCAGTAACTGCAGTTTTGCTTGTTGAGGTTTTCACAGTGCTAAAACGTTCTAATATGGTTTCACAAAAATTTTTGCGAAAATCAAAGTTCTTAAGGATTTTGCGTTCTAAGAGAATGGAACTTCAGATCTTTAATGAATAACTGCTTTTGGAAGTCCCAGTGAGGTTGCTCTTCTGTATTAAAATTTGCGGGGTTTCACGTAAGCCAGTTCAATGTTTGCAGAAGTCCTTGAAGATCGACAGTGCCCTTGCCGTGGGAGATTCATAGCTGAAGCAGTTGCACGAAATTTTTCTACCCACGAACAAATTAAATTTACACTCAGTGCATCACGTATTCACCGAATACCAAACTTTGAACAATATTGTCAACGGGCAATTACGTATGAATAATTACTTTTAATTAATGTTTCCAAAGCGAACGCGGAGCTTACTATACCACTGCGAATTCATGACTAATAGATCCGCACAATCCATAACTCTAACGGCGCCCCCCCACTTGGCGCTGTTTATTAGTTTTTGAAATGATCTTTTATTAAAATATAAATTTGCCACCCTGTATTTATCTTTTCGGTTTATTACCTACACAATGCTCTTACAAACGTACATAAGTATTTTTTCAAACACACACTTATTAAATTTTTTTAGCTTCCCAGTTGGCCAGGTTTTAATAAAAAATGTATTTAAGATAGCTTATAGAGGTAAATTAGCGACGTATTTAAGGACAAGTTAGCAATGAAGTTTTAGTATTAATGCTCATTTTCTTGAGTTGTTGAATAAATTAAATATATTGCTCTAATGGTAATGCTACGAAAGTTTGGTTAACAATGAACCTTTCTGTGTAGGCAATATTAGCAACCACTTTGGAAAAACCTTAAAAACATCGAGATTTTTGCAAACTGGGTTATTTTTATTTATTACACTGCGAGGATGGATACACACTTGCACAATGTACCCTCAACCAGTTGTTAGGCTTCTCAGTATTGTTTCTCGCATTTTTATAACTTGCTTGGGAGTTAACATAAATATGTCCTTTTAGTTTTGTTTTTTTCTTTTTAGTTTTGTTTTTTTCTTTTTATTAGTCTTCTTAAAATATCTCTGTTTTCTTTTTTCCTTAAAATACTCCTGCCATTTTTTTAATGATGTATGGGCTTATGACAAATCTCCAAAGCTTGTATATGATTTACTAGTTGATTTAGAGTCTTAACAAGAAAGTCATTTTAAGACATAATCACTTTCTCCTTTTTCAATAACGATAGCACTTTTATATTAATTTTAGTTGTTGTCAGAAAGTAGTTAGCAAAAATAAAAAATTGTTGTGGGTTTGGTTTGTCTATATGCATTGCAATGACTCTTACACCAAATCATCAATAGACTTCAACCAAATTCTTTAAAAACCTCGTGAATATTTTTTGCCCTAATATAATAACCTTAATAAATTTATTTGGAATTATTATAAATAAACCAAAATACTGAAAAGTTATTTTCAAAACTGAAAAAATCATTTTTTATCTTTAGTTGTGTTGATTTTCTTTTTTTTTTTAGAACATCAGTTCAAAAGGACGAGAATATGATAACGTAGGCTTGTATGTAGTTTTAGTTCTAAATAATTCCAGTATTCAAATTTTAGTTAATGTTTGTTTAAATAAAACAATAACAGAACCTAATAAAAATAAAAATAATAAAATGGTTTTTTGATTTTAAAAAGAATTTCTTTTATATATTTGGTTTGTTTTATAAGCTAAAATAAGTTAATTGAGATCATTAAATGCAAGGTGGGCCAAAAGAAATTACCCTAATGGAATATGTCTTTATTTTTGCAAATACCGGTCAATGTCAAATCTGTTTTTACATTTGTAAACTAGACAGATGTGGAATACAAGTGAACAAGTCATATAGCGATACACTCCCCAAGAACGCGGAATAATCGTGTCTATATATTTGCGTAACAACTTATCTGGGGTGTTGTCGTATAGAGTATGGGCCCACACGAGAAGCTGCCGAGAGTAGCCGTGCCTAGAGCGCCCGTTCTCCTTATAATTTGCCCGCTGTTGGCGAGATTGTCAAGCTGTCGCCAGAAACATCGACCAGACGCCGTGCCTTACAATTTGCCATCAGCCGATCATCCCTTAGGTGGATTTTGGTCAAAGTCCCGTTCATGCTGCGGTACAAAGTCCAGTCCGTGCATCAGCAGCTTTGTGTTCACCGATAAGCGCGTCTAACCTACGCCCAAGCCATAATTGATCTCGATAAGGCCCATTTCGACCTCAGCGGGTACGCGAACAAACAAAACTATCACTTCTGGGTCACCAAAAATCTACGAGCGATACACGTAGAGCCCTTATACCCAAAGTGACTGCATGGTGCGCTGTTTACTCTGGGGTAGTAATCTGGCCATTTATTTGAGAGGACGCCGATAGTCAAAAGGCAACAGTGGACGGTGCGCGCTTAAGGGCCTTGCAAGCAATTGAACTAATTTGGAACGGAAGGACAAGTGGTTCTAACAGATTGGAGCAACGGCAGACACTCCACGAGCCACAATCGATATAACAAAGGTGGCATTCCCGGGTCGCCTCATCTCTCGTTTTGGCGATTTACATTAGCCCGCAAGATCTCCCGATTGAACCGTTTCAGACTTTTTTGTGGGGTTTATTTAAGTCCTGTGTTTACATGAACAAGCCCGAGACCCTGGAAGCCTTTAACAACAACATCCGACACGAGTGCGAGAGTCTGTCGCCCGAAGTTCTCACCGGAGTAATGAAAAATGCCTTAAAACGAGCCCGTAAAGCAATTAATTTTGACGGTGCCCCTTCAGCCAATATGATCTTCTCGACTTGACCAATAAAATTCTGAAAATTCTAAAATTCTTAAATTCAAAAAACATAATCAAAGTTTTATTATTAGAAAAAAAAATGAGCCAAACACCATCGGATTACTTCTTATCGCCCCCCCCCCTTGTATAAGAAAATAACCATCAAAAATAGTTTTAATATTTTTATTTATTTTTTGGTTGAAAGTTTACTGATGATTTAGTATAAGAACCAATGAAATGCATAAATACAATAACTATTTATAATTATATAATTTTTTTTCTGTGTACAAAAGAAGTTAGCGTTCAGTTCCTTTGATCTGATTACATTACAAGCTGAACATAAATACATAATTGCAAATTATAAACTTCTATATTAAATAACTATTCACTTAATTGCATTCCTTTTATACTAATTATTTTAATAATAAGATCAGTGCACATTTTAAATTTAATAAGATGTTAATAAATCCTAATTAATTTCTAATTTGACAATTACAATACTTATACCTAATTTAAGGAAATCAAAAGTATAACTCTTAAAAACAATACAAACAAAAAAACCAAAATGGAAAAATAAATATAGAACTTTACAAGCGTAAAGAATATAAATTTACATAAATTAGGATAATCACAGTGAGCAAAACAAAACTTAGATTCAGTATACACCTCCATATGTTGCACATATATTTTAGTATAGAAGGCTTATGCGTTTGTTGTTAAAGATATCATTGAAATGTAACAAAAAACGCAAGACATGTGTTAAATGAACGTCTGCGGATTTTAGTGTTTAACAACAAAAGATGCTAAAGGTGTAAAAAGGAACATTTAAGTTCCTCCGTACTTATTTACATACTTTCATCTTTATATCCTTACAGCAATCTTTGCCTCATACAGACGGCAGCAGCCGGAGCAATAAAAGGAAAGTGACAACAATTGTTACGACAATCATATAAAGTTAGACTTATACCATTAGTTGCACACATATGTAGCAACAAATTGTTTTCGCTACTTTTCTACTTCTTTATTTTTTTTTTGTTCTCACAGGTAAAGTTGTATGAAAATGATAACGAAACAAATATTGAAAACGGTATCATACACAAACGAATGGGATCCTTAAGCATCCTCGTATATACTTAAAAACTTGCACTGTTACAAACTTTTTCCCAAACATATTCAGCACATGAAAAAACAATCTTATTTTTTAGAAATTCATGCTTAAAATTTTACAAGTTCTTTGTTGTGTTTGTTACCGCTTGATAAAAACACGTATGAGAACAACAAACTTTCAAGGCACGTGTTTATTTTTCTCTGTGTGGGTGTGTAAAGTTCTATTTTAAATAGTAGTAAACAAGGTCCAAAAAATTTCTAAAAGGTAAATAACAACACACACCCGAAAAAAATAGAAATTTTCTTGTAATGTGAGTAACTTTTCACATTCATATGGACAAATATAAAAATTAAACACCTTCAATATTTTGTTTTAATTTGAAGAACATTGGACTTGGAATATAATTATTGGGTAACATGCAAAAGTAAATTTCAGCAAAAGAAAAACCAAATAAAAAAATTCACTTAAACAATAAAAAAATATAAATAAGTACAATTATTATTTATGCAAATAGAGCAAAGGAAAAAGTTGAATTTTTTTAGTATTTCTAGCAACTAACCCACTACTTCGTATGCGCAAATATATTTATTTTAAAAACCAAGAAGGATGCCAATAGTATTAGTAAAAATTTTCGATATTTATACCCTTCACATAGTGATAGGGTATATATCACTTTGTCATTCCGTTTGTAATTTTTTTATTATTCATTTGCGACCCCATAAATATATATATTCTGGATCCTTATAGATAGGGAAACCGATTTAGCGATGTCCGTCTGTCCGTCTGTCCGTCTGTTGAAATCAAGTTTCCGGAGTCAAATAAAAAGATACAGACCAGTTATGGATGTCAAACTGTTGGAAATATCCCGCTAACAATCGCTATTTAAAATCAGCAAAATCGGTTTACTATTGACCGAGATATAGAAGAAAACCCAGAGTAACCCATTTTTTTTAGGACAAAATCCGTGCATATATCCCTATATATCTCAGTAACTATAGTCACTCTTACCACAAAACTTGGCACGAATACTCCTAAAGAAGGGACCTAAATAATGGAAAAAGTTTTTTCAGATAGGAGCAGGGGAAGGGGTATTTTTCCTACAATTGCACAAATTTGGTGAAATATTTTATGCGCTATATCTCGTAAACTATAACAGATATCGACTTAAAATGTTCTACAAAAAGTAATTGTACCCTAAGGGCTAAACTCTAAAGAAAAATTTTTTTGAGTGGGGGCAAAAAAAGGGGTAGCTCCCATACAAATCGACAATTATTATAAAATATTCGATACGCTATATCTCGGAAACTATAAAAGATATCGAAATGAAATGTTCTACAAAAATTAATTGGGCAAGAATGCCTACGCTTAAAAGAAAAAATTTTTTGAGTGGGGGCAAAAAAAGGGGTAGCTCCCATACAAATCGACAATTATTATAAAATATTCGATACGCTATATCTCGGAAACTATAAAAGATATCGAAATGAAATGTTCTACAAAAATTAATTGGGCAAGAATGCCTACACTACAAAGAAAAAATTTTTTGAGTGGGGGCAAAAAAGGGGGTAGCTCCCATACAAATTAACAGTTATTATAAAATATTCAATACGCTATATCTCGGAAACTATAAAAGATATCGAAATGAAATGTTCTAAAAAATTAATTGGGCAAGAATGCCTACACTATAAAGAAAAATCTTTTTGAGTGGGGGAAAAAAAGGTGTAGCTCCCATACAAATTAACAATTTTTATGAATTATTCGATACGCTATATCTCGAAAACTATAACAGATATCGAAATCAAATGTTTTAAAAAAAGTAATTGGGCAAGAAGGCCTACGCTGTAAAGAAAAAAATTTTTGAGTGGGGGCAAAAAGAGGTGTAGCTCCCATACAATTCGACAATTATTGTAAAATATTCGATACGCTATATCTCGGAAACTATAAAAGATATCGAAAAGAAATATTCTACAAAAAGTAATTGGGCAAGAAGGCCTACGCTGTTAAGAAAAAATTTTTTGAGTGGGGGCAAAAAACGGGGTAGCTCCCATACAAATTAACAATTTTTATAAAATATTCGATACGCTATATCTCGGAAACTATAACAGATATCGAAATCAAATGTTCTACAAAAAGCAATTGGACAACAAGGCCTACGCTTTAGAGAAAAAATTTTTTTAATGGGGGCAAAAAAAGGGGTAGCTCCCATACAAATTAACGATTTTTATGAAATTTTCGATACGCTATATCTCGGAAACTATAACAGATATCGAAATCAAATGTTCTACAAAAAGCAATTGGACAACAAGGCCTACGCTTAAGAGAAAAAATTTTTTGAGTGGGGGCAAAAAAAGGGGTAGCTCCCATGCAAATCGACAATTATTATAAAATATTTGATACGCTATATCCGGAAACTATAGCAGATATCGAAATGAAATGTTCCACAAAACGTAATTGGACAACAAGGTCTACAATTAAAAAAAAAATTTTTTTGAGTGGGGGCAAAAAAAGGGGTAGCTCCCATACAAATTAACGATTTTTATGAAGTTTTCGATACGCTACTTCTGGAAAACTAATACAGCTATCGACTTCGAATATTCTACAAAAAGTTATAATCAAATAATTCATACATTTTGGAGAAAAAGTTGGAGAAAAGCAGGGGGACTAAAACATTTAATAAGTTTTATTAACCTTTAAATATGAATAATGTCGAAAACTTTTAAAACTCTCGACCTCAAATCTTCTTCATCTATTTCTATTATTCATACGAACGTTAAAATTTTGTTATTTTTTCTATGGGCTTTAAAACTCGCACAAAGTTTCTTATTATATTATTTGCAGCACAAAATTACTCGACTGGGTATATTTAAAGACCAATGTGAAGGGTATATAAGGTTCGGCACAGCAGAATATAGCGCTCTTACTTGTTTTTTATTAAAATTCACACCAGCGACGTTCTTGTTTTAAAGAATATATTTAAAAAATTTTTCTTGTCGCACTGTAAACTTTTTACCGCTAATCTGGTTTGCAAAAATATTACTTTATATTTTAGATTCACAAACAAAGAAGTTTTAAAACCCCCTTCATCTAATAAAAATGATGTTTGTTGTTATCCATTATGATTTTTCAAATACAAAAAATAATTTTTGTTCACTTTTAAATTTTTGGCCCTAATTGGAGTCAACAGCCTTGAATTTTATAAATCCATAGTCTTATCTCAAAAATGCAGAGCAAAACTATAGTACCAAATTTCTATTGGTGGCAAAGCTAAGGTTTATAAACTCCTCCTTCACCTCAAAATTAAGATCTCTTCGCCCCTCCTCCTCACGGACACAACTTTACCTTTTTGTACCCGCAAGCTTTGACTAGCAGTTCGAAGCATAAATTTTGTCTAGTCTATGTTTACAATCAGATAAATCTTTGCCAATTTTTTTAATATTCTGTAAATACCACTAATTATTTCGCACATTATCAATACTACTGCAAACTGTGCCTGTTTGATTACCTGCTGTTTTTTTCAAGATTTTCTCCATTAATAGGTTGAAAAAGTTTCACGATAAGCTGTCAAACTGTTAAAGACCTTTTGTGGAGGTAGGGGCCCTACCAAAACACCACCAAAAGCGTACAAGATCCGTTAAAATCTTAAGGCAAACATAGTTTTTAAAAATTTTCCTTTTATGGGCATGTCAAAATCGGGCTTGTAATTAAGCCCTTCATCGAGGGGGTAGACATGTGGGCTGGGTCATAATGTCCCCCATATTAACCTCGAGGTATTTTGTTTCATTCATTTATATAAATCACAATTTTAAAAAAAATTACATTTTGACTTCTATTTTTAAACAAAAAATATTTCATATTAAAAAGTTAACAAAAAAACCAAAAAAACACTTAGAACTAATGACACTTATGTCTGCAGGGATGGGTCATATTTACCCTTTTAGTTTTAAGAACCTGTAACTCAAAGCACAATCGCCTCATGACTGATTTGAAATTAGAAACATACAGAGAGATTCAATATCGCCAGCTACTGAGAAGAGTATAAAGAAGGGATGTACAGTTTTAGAACCACAAGCAATTCAAAAAGTGGCGTGTTATTTTGACCCATTTCCCCTAACTCCGGGTTAGTAAAAATATGATGTATGTCGCTTTGCTTTGCATTGGTCTCGTTATCATCTCTACCTGAAGATATGCCAGTGTCAAATTTTTTTGTTTCACTTTTACTTGCTGGTCAAATTTTTCGTCATCATTCTTTTTATGTTATCGCTTATTAATATCTTACCTTTTACATTTTTTTATATTTAGAAAAAAAATCACAATAAATTATTTTTTGGTTAATCAAAAAATATCTCAACACTATTATTTTCATAGCTTAGCTTTCAAAATTTTTTTTAAAAATACCAGACTGGTTGGCTTATTTTTTCTTAAAATGCGATATATTTAAAATCTGGTTTCTACCGTGTATAGTTAAGACTATTTGCCATTTTTTCCTGTTTGCGCCATTTTTTTCACGCAGAGAGCTCGAGTTGACCAATACCCTGTATAAGTGGATCTAAACATGAGAAGAGATACCCGCTGTTCAAAAACCAAATATGTATCCTTACGCATGATTAATCAATAATTAAGTCAGTAACAGTATTACTTTTTTGTTTATAAATATATCGAATTCATTTAAATCTGGGATATTTAGTTGTTGTTTTTCTCTTTTTGTTGTTTTAACACTAAAGTATCTACGTTCGTTTTTTTTAATGTATGAAACAACAGATAGACAAAGTTTACTAACACCCATGCGTATGAGAAACATTTCTTATATTCTCAAAAGCAAATATACATATATTGTAAATTCGATTCTTGTGGTTACCCACATTCGCTAAAAAAAAAAATTAAAAAATATATTAAAATTTTTCTTATTTTAGAATATTTTTATTTAAAAAGGTTATAGATTTCTGTCGTATGCTACAGGATTTTCTTTTATCAATTTGGTAAATTTTTTAAAAATAAATCTGGCCAAATTGTTTTTGCCATTAGGGAGTTTGAATTTAAAAAAAAAAATAAAAATAAATATTTAAAATTTTCTATAAAAAAATATAAACATTGTCATATACAAAAAATTATTTAAGCCTAAAATATTATTTTTCTCACCCAATAAATCCGTTGTTAACCCCATAGTTGTGCTCTATTTTTTTACTCCAAAAATATGTTTTCTTTTCTTGAGTGTTTTATATATCGGCATTTGTCTGCATATCGTTCTGTAGGCTAACAGGTATAAAATATATATTTATATGTTTGGTTCTGTTTGTTTTGCTATCCATGTAGCTGTTATGCTACCAATACTAGCATAACTTAAATGAAAAACTATTGTTTTTATTTGTTGTGTTGTTTTTGTTAGCAGTGTGTACGTGCTTTTAAAATAACAACAACTAGAAGAATAATAAAAGCCACATGGTAGCCTGTTTGTTATTTTACCTTTTGTATTTTCTTGTTTAACATAAGTTTGTTAAAAATGTTGTAGGTGGTAGAAAAAGGAATAGTATTCTGCATTAAAAAAAGAAAAACAAACACAAAGTCGACAATCAGTTGATAACAAATACTTAATGTTGTCCTTGTTGTTGCTGTTGCATATGTTTGTGTGGTTTCGTAAAAATTAAAACTTAACATAATGTTTAACAAACCACAAAAGAGTTTGTAATGCCAAATGGTAAAGTAACTTTTTTTCATCATTTAAATTTTCACTAAAATTTTTAAAAATGAAAGAAATGAAAACCCGTAAGTAAATAAAGAAACTTGTTTCTTTTTAGTTTGAAGCACTTAAGGTTTTAAAACTATCACAGCAAGAATGTCCAATTTAAGAAAAATAAATTGTATTTTAAAAATATATTATATATATAAAAACCATTTGGCATTAAAAAAAAATTAACATATATAAAAATAACTTTTTCGAGAATAAATATTAAGACGGCTCTGCATATTCTGCTCACACATTAGCTCAAAGCTCAGCAAATTGAAAATTTTATTATGAAAAAGGCTACGATTTTTAAAGGTGGCGTGTTTTTAATAGATTCAGTAAGAAGACGATGATAAAATATAATTTCTGTTCACAATAACCACTTGTATACTGTGACGGGTATGATCTTACAAATTTTAATTTTAGCCAACTTTGACTTTAGGATTAACTTGTCTCGAATATTCTTAAAAACGGGCTTAATTTTTTATTGTCACGGTATTTAAAATCGTATTTAATCGTTTTTTAATCATTATTTATATGAAATATTTTTTTGCTAAGGAAAAATCTTTAAGAAAAGGTGACATTTTCATCAAAACGTAAAAAAAATTAAAACTGATCGTAAAGTTTGTGATCCTTTAATCTCTCAAAGTAAATGAAAATAAAGTATGAACCAATTTATATGTATTTGGATCATATCTATTTACCTCTTAATGTAAACTTACCGATTTTTTAAACATAAGAAACCAACGATTTTTTTCACATTTTGGATCGTTTTACTTGGAATCAATTGCCTGGCAGTGCTACCAATATTCATTCGTAGTCTAAGTAAAGGTCGAGATGTCACACCTAATTAAACAAATTTTGAGTCTATATGAAAATATGTGACATGAAAATTGTTTAATCTCTATGGAAATTGTAGTGCTCTTAATTCCAACTTTTTTGGATTATTTTTAAAATAAGCCATTTAAATCAAAATGACTTTCAAAGTTTTGAACTCAGAACCCGTTTCTATATATACAAAGCTTCATTTAAATCGGTTCGGTGGATATACCTGTATTTAAGTTCTTCGTGGGCGTTATGCTACTTTCTTTATTGTCTTTATAAATCTGAGTTAAAAGCTTTATATATATGTATATAGAAAATTTCACACTGAGAAGTAAATTTTCGAGGGCATGGCACATCTCACTTTTTTACCTTGAAAATTTATACTCTGGAAGCAGTATAAGAAGTAAAAGTACCTTAAAATGGGGGACATCAAAAATAAATAAGAGAATAATTTGATAACTAAAGCTAGGAAGCAAAGTCAGTCGTTTTAAGAATTCAGAAGTCTTTTTTATCCAAGAAGGCCAGTTCAAAAAGTGGGCAAAAATCTGAATTGAAAAAACTGTAACTGTGGTTAGTGGCTACTACACAAACAAACAAAATAAATAGTTTTGATTTAGACCCCGATTTTAATAATAGTTTTAAAAATGTTCCTGTAAATGAAACAAACAAGTATTTTTGCTAATTGTAGCTTAAGTTTACTCACACACACACACACAACAAATAAAAGGACATCCGCCAACAGTAAGTTTTTTTTTTGTAATAAAACAAGAAGAAAATTGTCAGAATCAATTTCTTTTTTAACTTTTTGAATTTTCGTAAGAAACAACTATAACCCCTTATCTGCTTTTATAACCAAACAAAACAAAAACTGGAAAAAAAACTTAAGAAAATTTAAGAGCCCGTTTTAAAATTTCTTTGCCTCTCTTGGTTAAACGCTGACAATAGTCGTGTAATTAGCCCAACTAGATTCGCCGAGATACAAGTTCAGCATAATTATTTGACGAAAATATTGGTTGTTTTTCTAAACGCAGTATGCCTTGCTTCACAAAATTTCAACTTCTTCCCTTATACACTCCTTACAATTTTTACAACGCCTTTTGCTTTCGGGACATTAATATAGCTGTAAACACTCATTTGGAAGCAGAAGGTACTATCCACAACCTCATCTTTGCTTTCAGAAAGAACTTGAAATTTTGTGATACAAAGCATACTTCGTTTAGGAAAACAGCAATTTTTAAGAAGTTACGTGAGCACCAGTACGTATGAGCAACTTTTACTTATAGTACCTTGGATTATATCACTCATACGCCACATTAGTTTAACATTAATATACTTTAATTTGATTTTATTAAATTTTGAAAGAAGATTTTTTATTGCCGCAAAACTTTTATTCGTGATAAGTTTTCTTCATTACTAATTAAGTACCAACTCAAAGTTTTTTATGTGGCAAAAGTGTTTATAACATTATTATTTTTGTATTACTAGGACTACAAAAAGGTTAAAGCAAAAAGCAAACGTTTTGTAATATTTTTTTTTTTTCAAAAAACTATTAAATTATTCGTTAAATGAGTTTTTCAATTGAATTAAAAATTCAATTATGTTACTCTCATTTTCGTACTATTTCTTTTTAGTTTTATTTGCAAGATTTAAGGCCGCGACAAAATTAAAGAGATGACGAAAAATTCTTATTTGTTTTCCTTTTACTTTCTATATCTTAGGAACTTAGTCACATCAGTTATTAATTTTTACGATGTTGCATATGGCGTATAGATATTTGGGCTCTTGTTATATTTTTAAGTACAAATTGGTCTTTTTGTTTACCCAAACACCTGATTAAGGCATGTTTTTTTCGAACTGTGAATACTATATTTATTGTGGGCTTAAATTGTATAGCTATTATAGTTTTCGAAGAAGAACACTCACAACCTTTAAACAATTGTATCAATTTCCCTATCTTTAAGGATCCAAAATTTATATATACTTTATGTGTTGAAAATGGATGTTAAAAAACATTACAAACAAAATGATAAACTGATATTCCTTTACTACTATGTAAAAGGTGTAAAAACGATCACAAAAATACGCGCGTAAACACTATTGCTCCGAAAAAACAGATAACAAATCCAGCAAACACAATACACAGGTATGATACGATGTGCATTTAATGTCTTTGTAAGAGTGGTAACAGCATTAGTAAGCAATAACTGTCAAACCTCTTTTATAAAAACAACCTCCGCTTTTTTCACGTTTCAATTGTCAAACTGGTGCCGAAATCAACACCTTATGTGTAAACACACCTACGTCCAAACGTAAACACAGAAACTTAGTGCATATTTATTCACATCCATATTTTTGCTTAACAGCGTTGCCAGTTGGTAAAATTTGTTACATTTTTGCATCGATTTTGTTCAAAAGCCTAAAAAAAATTGGAGCCTACATCTGACAACCATCTACGGAATATTTCTAATAATTTGACACCAATACCTGATCCGTAGTACTTAGATTGACTCTGGAAACTTAATTTCAACAGACAAACAGATGGCCAAATAGACTTTCCTATCTATACGAATCTTAAAATTTTGTTTATGCATCAAAAAATTAAAAATGGCTTATAGGTCCCTTCTAATAGCATGGCAAATCTTATATTTTTTGAAATTATTGTATTTCATACCCTTTCATCCTAAATATCTAGCGATAAAAAAATTAAATTTAAAAATTTTTGACTTAAGGATAAGAGCTAAAAGTTTTTGGCAAAAGGCTTTTGTTACTTTTAGTTTAAAAAATATTTGTATATTATACATCAAAGTTATTTTCTATAATTTTTTTTATATATTATATAAAGCTGTTCTATGATTCTTACACTTAAAATATGTTTAAACATATGTCGTCCTTGTTGTTGTTTCTCTTATAACGCTTTGCTCTTTTATTTATTTCATAAACACTCTTATCTAAATGTGAGTCATTACACAACAACAAAAGTGCATAAAAACTAACATGGAGATTCTAGTGAAAAATGTTTAAATATTTCCTGGCTTTTATTCTAACATCCAACAATAAAAGAAAATATGAAAATATGTTTCAATTGAAGATATTTGTGGGAGAAAATTTGGCAAAAAAATGTGGAAGGCAAGGATCGACTAAGAGGTTTTGCTACAAACAATAGTTAAATACATTTTCTAGTAAATAATTTTGTTGCCTTGAAAAGATTAAAAACGTTAATTTGTTGTTTTTTCATGACCGGGCGTTTTAGACCTTTCCCTTAACGTAGCGAATCCATTAGTGAAAAGTACTTATCACACTTGCTTGCTAATTTGGAATTTAATTAACTATTTGATTAGACCTTACTTACTTCCTCAAATAAAATTGCGATTGCAAGAAAAGTACCTGAATTTAAATCCCATAAAAGTATTATATAAATTTCACTGTGTCTAGCAAAACTTTTTACCATCCCAGCAAAAACTGGGAAGTAATTAGGCATTACAAATTTCTTACATTTCAACTACTATTACATATCGTCTGTATTACTTAGCAGCTGTTGGATAATGAGTTATTTCTTATCCTAAATTCAGGCCGATAGTGTTGGTTTTATAATTTTATATTTTATTTGAGTTTAATATTTTAAACCAGTTTTAGTCAGATGGCGTGCCTGAAAGATGTATTATTGTCAGAGTTTTATTGCGGAATTTCATGGGAATGATTTCTCTGAAAGACCTTATCCTTTTAACTCTTATTTAATAGCTCAGTTTAAACCTTTTATAGAAAACATAAAAACTATCTTTAAAAAAATGACATGAGAGGATTGAAATATTTTATTAAAAATTTATGCTTTAAAAACTATCTACCCTACATGGCCTTTCAAAATTTAGGGGTCGCTAATATATTGTAATAAAAATCTCTTTAATTTTAAGACAGTGTAACTAATTTTAATAAATATAATCAAATATTAAATAGCGCAAAAAATCATCAGATGGTAGAAAGTGATGGTAAAGTTTTTTGACAACATACAGATGGCAACAAAAGTCCGTAAAGGCTTCTTTTGAGTGATAACTAGAGGATTTCATGGTGGATTAGTATTGAAGCAAGGGTTTATTAAAGCTGAAGGGAAACGCATAAGAAAGTTATATGCCCGGTGCGGTAGGCAAAAAAGGGAAAGATTGGTTTAACATGTTTGATGCCTCCCTTGGGGCATGATTGAGGATTACCCGCCTTATACTTCTTTCTTTTCTGTTATACTTATGTATCCTTTTTGACCGCTATACCAGTGTTTCATAGATAAATATAAAGCTAGAGTATGGTGAATTCCCTGAACCCCTACTTAGAAAGTTTTTATATACATTAGCCTTGGTGTTATTTTCTTTAATCATTAGCTTCTGTTCTATGGTGCTTCCGAAAAACTTAAGCATTATCTTTTGAAATTAAATAAACAATGATCCAGGCAAATTTTTAATTTTCTTGTAACAAAGACTGTTGGCTAGACCCACGTTTAATGGCACAAAGAGATTCTCCTCGCCCCTTTTGTGACGGCAATTCAGATTCTTCCCACAAAAAGATTAACTAAACAAATGCCTAAACTTTCCTCATTTTTCTTCTAAACCATGAATTTAATGATGCACTGCATACCAGTTTGAAAATATCAAAATTTTTTTAGACCGAAAATGAAGTCAAAATTTAAATTTTTAGACATTTTCTTGTTAACTTATTTTAAATATTTGGTCCTATTTAGGGTAAAAGTAAAAACAACAAAAATATCACTATTTCTTTATAAATATTTTATGTTTCTTATTTTTTTTTTTTTTAATTTTTTCTATTTCTTTTTCGTTCAGTCTGCTTAAAAAACTTTCGACAGGAAATGCTGATAAGACCATTTTTCCCTTAACACATTTAACAATTTTTTTTTGTTTATTTCTTTACACTTTCTATACATTTGGGACTAAGTTTAAAGGAATAGTTTTTTCAATTTTAACAATTTTTGGCATCATTCATCTTTTGCTGAAAGTGCACCATGTTATGAGGTAAAGGATGCTTATTGTATTAAATTTTTTTCTTCTGCTTTTCGTGGTTGTTCCCTTTTTAAACAGTCGCCCGTTTAAGAGCTTTAAGAAACACTTAAATCTGTTTCATTTTACTTGTTGTTTGTTTTGGTTTTTCTTGCTTGATTTGTTTTGGTTTAAAGTTGTGATTTCTTACCATTTATCTTTTCTTTTCTGCTTCTCTTCTGGCATAACTTTTAACCTTCATCCTTTTTCAACCGGATGTTGTACATTTTTTAACACCTTGTCCTTGTATATGTGTTTTCTGTTAATAGTTTGTATTTATTTTTTTTCCCAGCTACCTGATGCTTTTTACCATTTTTTTGTTATAATTTCACTTTTTTGTGTGAATTTGTGTTAGGTTTACGTGCAACATTGTGTCAAGTGGTCCCTGCGGTATCCTGTCCATGTTGTTATTTTTTTTCTATTCAACCATATATCGTCCTTACCTTGTTGCATTCATTGCATTCATTTATTTACAGTTTAAAAATTTAGTTTTTGCTATTGTTACTCTATGGTTTTTTTTCTCTTTTTACTTTGCCATAACAAGAAGTAAAATACACATCTTTATAGCTTGATATCAGTGGCAGTTAGTTGTAGTTTTTAAAGCAAAAACACATTTCGGTTGCAATGAAAAATACTTTTACGATTTGTTTTTTAAAAAAATTTCATTTTATTGCTTTAGCTTAAAGTTTGAATATATGAGTAACTGCAACGTGATAAGAATATCACAACGGCGATGTTAAAGAAGGAAAAATATTTTGAAATGTACATCATTATGTGTGTCACGAATAATAATTGTTTACTCTACTAATTTCTAAAGTTTATGACACAAAACTTTAACTAGGAAATTACTTTTTGCTGCAGACAAGCAAAAAATTGTAGCTAAGCTCATTCGATGACGTAGTACTCAAAAAAACTTTCCCAATTTAGCTTTAGGTAATAGATTAAAATACAAGGAAAGGACTGGGTTTCTATTTTTAACCGATAGAGACTTGAGTAATGGACAAAGCAAGCCAAACCTGGCGAAAAAAGGGCTGATTGCGGAACCTCCAGGCTTCTGTGGTCCAGAATTAGCAGGAGCAAGGGTCGCTGACCTGATGCCCTAGAAGTGTAAAGGGTTATCAGATGTATAGTTGGGACTCTCACAAGACACTGCTGCTGGCTACAGATCCGTCGGCAGGGGTGACTCGGAGTGTTCTTTTTAGAAAAAAACTAAGAAAAATAAAACAGCAGGTACAGAGGATATTATTTAAATAAAACTGACCAGAAGAAAAAAAGCTAAGAAAGAAAAAAATTTACAAATACAGGTGTAAAAAATCCCTCTTCATTGTATATTCTCTATAACCCCATAACCCTATTGTAAACCTAATGATGTTTTCCATTTTACACAATGAAATACTACCCAGTTTTTTGTGGATTCTTTTAAAAAATGATTACCTTTTCATTTTCACACATTCTGCACTGATCTAGAGTGTCGCAATCCCAACTGCTTGTCCTTTTGATGGTTTTTAAGTCAATTCTTCTCAAGTCAATAAACAGCTTAGTGCCTATTGAGCTAAACCTTGGCGACGTAGGCTTATCCGCCGTGCAGTCCCTCAAATTTTCCTACTAAAGATTCATCCTGTTACGATTAGTAACAGCATTAGTGGTCCCACAGTTTTCTTCATATCTTTCAACTTCAGAGCCGAGCCCCTATGAGTTATCCCGTCAAAAATTTTGTTGAGTTATATGATGTCATAAGCCGCAACCCATCATTGGTATACTTTGAAAGAATTCATTATCCGACCAAGGGTCTTTCTTTAGTCCCTCACCAGTTTAGACATGTTGCTATGTGCATTCAAAGCCCTAAGGACATCGGCTGGTCAACATATATAATGGCGAGCGAAGCTACCTTGGAATGATCAGGTCCAAAAACACATTGCTGATCTGAACAAACGCAATTAAAGAAAAAGAGTAGAAGATTTACTTTTAAATATAAATTTGTTCTAACTGACTTACTTACTAGCTATCTAACTAACTAACTAACTAACTAACTAACTAACTAACTAACTAGCTAACTAACTAGCTAACTAACTAACTAACTAACTAACTAACTTAGTAACTAACTGTTCGTACAAGTTTTTCTTTTTTTTATTTAAAAAATCTTTTCAATATTCACTTTAATAAACTTTATTTAAATCAAAATGAAATAAACAAAAAATTATAATTATAAAAATAATAATTTTAATATTAACTCATTAAAAGATTAAACTTTTTAACAAGTTGTAAAGCAAATAATTACTTGTAAACAAAATCACTTGCAAACTCAAACAGAATAAATAAAATAAAACTATTTTAGAAAAATATTGCAAACAGCATTAAATTGTAATGCAAAAATGCATAAATAAATATTTTAAAATCTTCTTTAAATACATTAATAATCCTTATTATCTGCATCATAAAGCCGTAATTAAAAAGTTAATTGTTAAATTATTTAATAAAAAAAAATTATAAACAAAAAACAATAAATAAAAACTCAAATTAAACAAACAAACAATAAATGAATTGGAACTTGCAGCAAACTTTGCGATAACCACGAACATGAAAAAGCTGTTTTAAGTACTTTCAACAAAACATTAAAAAATGCCTGATTGTAAAAGTGTTTGCCATGTTACATGGAATGAAAAAAATAAAAAATGAATAATATTTTTCTGAACACCCACTGGCCAGCTTGAATTTGTAGTTGGATTAATCGAAAATATTTACTAAACACTTGAAACAATTGGTACATTACAGCCAGCAAAGGAAAGCAAAAACAAAATCAGTAACAACAACACAAATTAAAGCAACTACAACGAAGACTACAACAAAAGCCGTGAACACAGATTGCTACAATCACGCAAACATTTTGCAAACGTGTAAACACAATAGTTCTATAATGGCCTAACTATGACTTCGGCTATGTATGAGTATATTTTACCTTTTTTGCAAGTTAAATGCAAAACACAGATGGGAAATTTAGAAGGCTGAGGGCCAGATATTTCAATAAAGTTTTTTTTATTATTATTTAATTTTTTTTGTTTTGACATATGTACATTAATTATGACGATTTAGTTTTCAGTATGACAGAATGGCCAATTTTGTCTTCATCTACAATTTTGTTATCTTTTTGGATATGAATTTCGCTTTTGATTATTTTCACTTCAACAAATATGCAAAGTTTAAATTATTTTTAAAAAGGAAGTACTCGCATATTGTCCGAAGAGTATTACAAAGTACAATTTTTATGAAATTATTAATCATATTATTTTAAAAGTTCTTTTTGTCTTACTGTAGGACTGTTTACTTTATGGTCAATTCAAGGTAAAACGTCCCAAAGTTGGGGAAAAAACATTTTCCTCTTTTGATAATAATTCCATGAATTTGCAAACGTCAGCATGAGAATAAAAATATTAATAATATTAATAAATTGTTTCATATTTTATTTTTATTTATTTTGCAAGAGTTTTTTAAAGTGATCTGAACTGAAAAATCGGCCATTATATTTTTTTTAATTTTAATAATTTTTTTTTAGGAAAACAGTTTTAGATACGATTAAAAATAACTCAAAATCACAGTGAAAATTTTTAAATTTGTCCCGTTTTAAAAAAAATATTTTACACAACACGATCGTGAAATCAAAATTCTTTAAAATTAAAATTTGTAAGGTCACACCCGTCATAGTCTGTAAGTGTTAGTAGAAATTGTGTTCTTTTATTGTCTACTTACTATTAAGCGCTATGAAGTATTACAGCCGTGGAAATTATAGCCCGTTTTGAAATTAAAATTTTGAATTTTTTAAGATGCGAATTAAATGGTAACACCGGTCATAATGAAGTTGCCCATAAATTGTTTCAAGAAAAGAGACAATTTTAAAAAAGGCTTTAATCTAGGTTTAAATAATTCAATAGAGTAAAAAATTGTTTTTTTACCATTTCGTTCATTACTGGCATTAATTGGGGTCAACATTTATTAATTTTAAACTTCTAGGCTCACGATTTTAAAAATATGTCAAAGAAGAGAAAAAAGTTATTGTTGTTCACTTAGATTAATTTCTATATGGGTTAATAGTAATCAATTTCAAAACTCCTAGCAAAGACAACCAAAAATTTTCAAAATCATATATTTTTCAGTGCATCGCAATCACCCATAATGTTGTTATGCATCCGTTTCAGAACTTTTGCAAAATTGTGGCATCAATTTTTAGGGCATATTTTTCATATAAAAGCATATATTTCTTATAAATTACTTATACATTTTTAAAGATTTAATGCTTATTTTATTTTTGTTAAACAAATTGCTTTCAGACAAATTTTTGCTTTTTATTTTTTTTTTTTTATTAAAACAAACTTTATTTGAAGGAGCAGGTAGGATGTATTTTCGAAACCAGCTACGTAATTTCATCATCAGTAGTCTTTAAACGGTAGTTGTAGTATTTTGGCTATAAGCACCACCTACTTTACATGTATATTATCCAGTGCTAACTACTGTTCTAGATTTATTATCTCATAAAAATACAAAAAGTACCAAAAACAGAAAAAAAATTGTCATATTTAACTTGTTGGCATCCAACCTTAATATGGTAAAAAGTCCTTAATTCAAAAATATAAAAAAAGCTTTTTTTGTTTAATTAGCTTACTGCCGATCTTTATATGGCAAAATAATTATTATTTTGATATTTATAAACTCATTTAAAATAAGCGAAAAGGTACAAAAAAGTAAAAAGGGTTTTTTTGTCCACTTAGTGGCTTATCGACCTCAATTTCGGTCATTAGATCTCATTTAAATACTTGCATTTCAAAAAATGCAAAAAGTACCACAAATTTGAAAAAATACCTTTTGTCCACTAAGTTTTCTTCCGATTTCTATGTGGGACATTAATCTTTGATTTCATATTTCTAGACCCAAAATCTTAAAAAATCACAAAAAATTTAAAGAAAATAGGTTTGTCTACTAAGTTGACCTCCAAATTTTACTTAGAAGGATTAGTAGTCCTTAATTTCATATTGTAAAACTCTTGAAAAAGGCAAGAAAATAAAAAAAATTAAAAAAAAAACTAATTTTGGTCTACTTACTTGACTTTTGAATTAAACTAGCTTAACCCGACCCGCTTTGGTAAACTCAACCCCAGTGCTTATAAAAATAAAATTATATAGTTAAAAATTCTAAAATATATAAATTATTGGTCTTAGCATTTTAGCATAAATAAATATTTACATACATATTTAGATACAATGCTCGCTCACGTTGTCCAACTAGGCTTTCTCCTGGAAGGGTCAAATATTTCTTATAATCTTTATCCAGGACCATAAAGGGCTAAAATTTCTAAAGCATTCAAAGGTGCATGTGTTTAGGTTTTCCTTATTTGTGTGAATCAAATTAACCCTTTAGAAAAACTAAAGCTTATAATGCACCACGAAAGAAGTGGCTTTGTTTTAATTGTCATGAAATTAATTTAATGGTTAAGGCGTGATTGCATAACCAGCAAATAAACTTCCATTTTGTTTTTCAATATAACTGGAGTTTTTTTAGAGAAAAACTACATATAATAGCTCTTTTCTGGCTATATTAACAAAATTACAATATTGGTTTTTGTTCTTCCAAATGAGCGTACACACCTCGTTCGTCATTTCCCTGTTTTTCCTTAAAAAATTGAAGTTCAATATATATGAAAATTTTGTTTGTGTTTTTTGTGAAATTATATTAAATACCAACTCTCTATTCATGTCAACTTCTCAAAGGTATTTAAGGAAATTGTTAATGTACTAATTGTCCCCCTGTCAACCAAAATGGCCAGGGATTACGATTATAATAAAAATTAGAGCTTAAGAAGTAAGAGCGCTATATTCGGCTGTGCCGAATCTTATATACCCTTCACATTGGTCTTTAAATATACCCAGCCGAGTTATTTTGTACTGCAAATAATATAATAAAAAACCTTGTGCGAGTTTTAAAGTCCATAGAAAAAATGACAAAATTTTAACGTTCGTATGAATAATAGAAATAGATGAAGAAGATTCGAGGTCGAGAGTTTTAAAAGTTTTCGACATTATTCATATTTGAAGGTTAATAAAACTTGTTAAATGTTATGGGATGTTCTAGTCCCCCTGCTCCTCTCCAACTTTTTCTCCAAAATGTATGAATTATTTAATTATTGATTTTTGTAGAATATTCGAAGTCGGTTACTGTAATAGTTTTCCAGAAGTAGCGTATCGAAAATTTTTAAAAATTGTTAATTTAAATGGGAGCTACCGCTTCTTCAACCCCCCCCCCCCCCCCCCCCCACCCAAAAAGGCGAAGGCCTTGTTGTCCAATTACTTTTTGTAGAACATTTGATGTGGATAGCTGTTATAGTTTTCGAGATATAGCGTATCGAAAATTTCATAAAAATCGTTAATTTGTATGGGAGCTACCCCTTTTTTTGCCCCCACTCAAAAAATTTTTTCTTTAAAGCGTAGGTCTTGTTGTACAATTGCTTTTTGTTTTTTTTCCCGAGATATAGAGCATAAAATATTTCATAAAATTTGTGCAATTGTAGGAAAACTACCACTTCCCCTCATCCTATCTGGAAAAAAACTTTTTCATTATTGAGACCCCTACTCTAGGAGAGTCTGTGTCAAATTTTGTGGCAAGAGTGATTATTATTTACTGAGATATATAGGGATATATGGACGGATTTTGTCCTAAAAAATGGGTTGTTTTGGGTTTTCGCTTATATCTCGGTCAATAGTAAACCGATTTTGCTGATTTTAAATAGCGATTGTCTCCAGGATATTTCTAACAGTTTGACACCAATAACTGGTCCGCATCTTTTTATTTAACTTGGGAAACTTGGTTTTAACAGACGGACAGAAGGGCATGGCTATATCAACTTCCCTATCTATAAGGATCCAGAATATATATAAAGGTAATTAAGGGATCGCAAATGGATAATAAAAAAATTACAAACGGAATGACAAACTTATATATACCCTTATCACAATGTGAAGGGTATAAAAATAAATTGACGAAGTGAGCTTTTTTTAAGGTTTCGTAATGAGAATGAATTTAAATAACTTACTAGATAGAAAAAAGTATGGATTTGCTGATCGACTGGGGGAATATTTTAAAAAATCTGCATAACTAGGAATTGAATAACCATAATCCAAATAAATGCAGTAACCCATTAAAAATTTTTTATTTCAACGCCAAAAATTAAGAAAAATTAGCCCAATATCTCAGAATCAACCAAACACAAAAGTGCCTTGCAAGAAAAAACTTAGAGGGTCCTGCAGGGTTAACAACCAAATTTAAAGTGAGAAAAATCGTGTAAAAAATTGAATAAATTCGTTTATAAAAACTGGAACATGAATTAACGTTAAAACATGACCATCACCGCAGCTCTAAAAAGCACACATATTTAATAGAGGAAAAAATAAAACAAACATTTCACTTAAACTATAAAAACATCGAAAATAAACTAAAAGTCGGATGCGTTTTAATAAGCGTAAAACATAAAGTGAGTTAAAACGTGTGCCAGTACTTTAAAGTACATATGTTTGCATGTATGTGAACCATGTACTTATAAGCACAAATACAGGATGTGTGTGTATGTGGGTGTGTGGGTGCGTTAAGCAAAATTAAGTTACATTTTAATTTACTTCTCGACATTGCCGGCCACAAACTATAAAATAACTGCCCGTAGTCTGAGCGCACAGCATAAGTTAATAAAAAAAAAATAAAAAAAAAATGGAAATAAAACAAAAACATTAACAAGGATTATTTAATGGACTCTTTCCGTGGCAGACAACTGTGGTTGAGTTGTATATGCATAACTGATACAGTTCATTGAAAATCTGGGGCCTGAATTTGTAAAACGCAACGGATAATAACGAAAACAAGTAAAAAAGATTTGTATGGGGACTATATGTAAATATAGACCGATAAAATGTGTATTCAGTTGGTAACATAAAGCGAAAAATGTGTGCAAAATTTTGAGAAGCTAAAAAATATTTGATTCATTTATAGCACAAAAAGGAGTAAAACTAAAGGAATAAGATTCAAAAAACTCTTATTTGTTTAAAAGAATCCCATTAAATAAGTACAAAATTTTAATTAATCTTTGTCCGTCTGTCCAACCGGTCTATATGTTACCACATTTTTAAAAATAATGAGATAGAATATAGAGCAGTCAAGGTTTTTGATAGTTCTATCATAAAACTTTTCTGTTTCCATGTTTATCCTGGACTCAAATGTGATCAATCCCACATTAACCTTTGCTTCAGTATAAGACCTACTTTCGAAAATAACACAGTGCAACACGAAAAAAAATAACCATATACGGACATCACTACGTGAAAGAAGACCAAAAAAGAAAAGACCCGTGTCTCCCAGTTTTGCCCAAAGTCATGCACTTTTTTTGTTATGGGCCCCCAAAGATTTGGGGCCTTGGTGTCATTTTTGCCAAAAGTGATAATTTTCTCAGGCTCATATCTTGCAAACCGTTCGGAATTTTAATTTACCCTTTGAGGCAAAGTTGTAGCCCTTTTTATAAAAAACAAAAATTATGAACATAAAAAGTTGAAAAAATAATAATTTTAAATCAAAATCGCAAAAAACTTAAACAAATTCAATTTTTGCTTACCTTTTTCCCCTTGTTCAGGTCCATAGGTAGCAAACCGTTCAAAATTCAAGGAAACAGTCAACTACAAAAATTTACCTAACAACCCAATAAACAACTTTTTAGAACATATAAACTTCCTAGGAATGATTCTTAACACCGTTTAGGTAGCGCTTAGGTAGCCGCAAAAGTTAAAAATTTTACGAAAATTTTCGAATTTCATTTGTTTTTTATTTTCTTCAACATTGAGATACTGTGCTGTCTATTACAAAAAAAAAAATAAAAAAACATTCGTATTATTTTTATAAAGTTGATGGCCCTGGACTTGCAAATCGCGCTCTCTTAAGTTGAGGATCTAAATCGTCGTCCGAATCTGACTCTGATTCAGAACTTACAGTGTCCACAGGCACGTTGCTTCCAGAATGTCTTCCATCATTAGCTTTTTCTTTTTAACATACCTTATTAACATCATAAAAGGTTATCTTATGACTCCACCAACATACCTGAAATGAATTAGAAAAGAAATCAAAAATAATGCAAACCATGCAACAATGAAATTGATATTACCTCTGCAAGTAATGCGTCGAATTTTTTGCCTTTGTACCGTTTTTCCATTTGATTTTTTATTAGTTATTAGCTTTGGTCCATCTCTTCCCTGTTGGGGCTCATAGTCGGTATCAAATCGATATCGATTAGTAACACCACTTACTGTAGTCATTTCTGTAAATTTTGTCCTACGATCTGGAGTTTGCGGCCTTGGGAATACAAAATTTTCAGGTGCAAGCACTGGTAGTGTGGCTGTTACAGTTGCTTCATAAATTTTGTTCTTCCCGTCACGTCTATTTGGGTAATTAACGCATGCATAAGAACTGGTTGCATCATGATCACCTGGGCGATTAATCCAGTTTACCGGCTTACAATATTTCATACTATGTTTGCCTCCATTCAACCATGCTATGAGATTATTATAACATTGGCGACACACTGCGTTAGGTGTGTAATTTTCACTGATCAAATCTATTTCGTCGAAAAATGACTTATATGCTCTTTTAAATTCACTAGTTAAAAGATTCTTTCCCTTTTGAAATCTTGTAGAATTATTTTTTCTGATTTGATGACCGCAAATGTAGCAAAAGAAATAAATATTTTTACACTGCATATTGAAATTGTCAGTTGCCAATGTTGTGTGCGAATTATGCTGTAGAACTTTCTCTATAACTTTCACCGCTGAGATCTCGTTGACGTCGCGCTGTGTAATGCCTCGATGTGAGAGTCGCGTCGCTTTTATATTGTGATCTGCGTTCCTTGATGCGTGTGCGATCGGTGCGTGATCGCGTGAGCTGTTTACTGAAATCTTAGGTAAATTTTTGTAGTTGATTTCTTGATAAGTTTGGGTGCAATAATTTCTTCTTTTTAAATTTATCCAATTGCTATATTATTTTGAATTGTCCTCACTTATTGAAAAAATTGGTAGTAGGTACATATGTAGGTAATTTATTGTTGGTATAAACAATAATTATTAAAAAGTAATAACAAAGCAATAAAAAAAGTATGTACATAATTTAATTAAAGGCCGTTAACGATCATTATTGCGATTGATGTATAATGTATTTTGTTGTTTAGGGTTTCCTGCAATTTTAATGTTTGCCTACCTGTTTAGGTTGCAAGACTTTTCGCGGCTATCACACATGCATATACACATATATTTTTATGCACTTGAGTTCTCTATTACATAAAAGACAGATATAATATATTTAACTAAGGCAATTTGATTAAACGTAAGGAAGAGATAGCTTCATAACTACATGTATGTACATACATTTTGGGGAAATTTTTAACTTTTGCGGCTACCTAAGCGCTACCTAAACGGTGTTAAGAATCATTCCTAGGAAGTTTTTATGCTCTAAAAAGTTGTTTATTGGGTTGTTAGGTAAATTTTTGTAGTTGACTGTTTCCTTGAATTTTGAACGGTTTGCTACCTATGGACCTGAACAGGGGGAAAAAGGTAAAAAAAAATTGAATTTTTTAAAGTTTTTTGCGATTTTGATTTAAAATTATTGTTTTTTCAATTTTTTATGTTCATAATTTTTGTTCTTTATAAAAAGGGCTACATCTTTGCTTCAAAGAGTAAACTAAAATTCCGAACGGTTTGAAAGATATGAGCCTGAGAATATTATCACTTTTTGTAAAAATGGTACCAAGGCCCCAAATCTTTGGGGGCCCATAACAAAAAAAGTGCATGACTTTGGGCAAAACTGGGAGACACGGGTCTTTCCTTTTTTGGTCTTCTTTCACGCAGTGATGTCCGTATATGGTTATTTTTCCATGACTTAAAAAATTACACACAGTGTAATATATGAAGGAGTTTTTTTAATGAGTCCTCTTTAGTCTTATTAAAGACTTGTCTCTTTCTAACCCTTTTTTTAAGGTCAAAAAAACATGTTAATCCCATTTGTACCTTATAAGAAAAAAAGTGCTGAAATCGAAACAAAAGTGATACGTAAAAATGTTTCTACAAAATTTTGGAGATACATACTTCTGTTATGAAAAACAGGCAGCCCTTAGAGGGATAGATACAGCTCACTTGGGTCTGCGTCATCGCCCCTGAGTCATAATATCAGCACATAGTCCAGAAGACTATACGCAAAAAGGTATTAAGACATACTTTCGTGGGCTCGACCCTAATAGCAGAATCTATGACTCTGTTATAGAACTGAAGTGGAGCCCGAACGTTTGTTGTTCTTCTCTTAAGCAAACTGATCCCATGATTCGCTACCTCTAAAGCAATATTAAACACACCTACACGCGAAAAAAAAAATTTAAAAATTGGTGACGAGAATATGATCACGGATAATTTTGTTAATATTTGGGGCACAAATTTTATTATTGTCGCAATCATACCATAGTTGTAATAAATTTTAGGCGAAATAATGACTTATAGTTATGAACTATGGTTGTCATTATTATGGCCATAGGCCGTCATTTCTTGATTATGGTTTTTAAAAATATGTTGCTCTTAATATATGTATGTTTGATAACCAATCATCAAGATAATGGTTACCAATGATCAAAGTAATGATTGCCATAAAAAGGTAAAGGTAATTTTATTCACAAATATAATTAAATTTCTTAGCCAAAACAACATATATTTTGTTGCGGCAATCAACAAATTGTTTTCGTCTTCATCTATACATATAAAGGAATAACCTTACTGACTGACTGATTCATCATCGCACAGCCTAAACGCGCAGAGCTAGAGACCTGAAATTTGGACTGTGGTTACCTTTCCTTATGTTTAACTCCACTAAGACGGGATTTTGGGAAATTTGGACCCGAAGGGGCTTAAAATGGACCAAATATGGAAAAATCCGAAAGTTAATATCTGCTAAACTACAAACGATAGAAACAAAATTTAAAAAGATCGTATTTTACTTAAAAAATAAACAGACCCGTTTTTTGCATTTTATCAAAATTTTAGACCCTTAAGGCTAAAAAAGGATAAAAACTAAATTTTGATAGTGCCTAGGTCCACTTTGTAACTTCTAAATGAGTAAAGGTACAGACATAGTTCAAAATGCAATCGACAGATACTAAAAAATATAAATATGTTTTTGCCACGTTTTTGAAATTTGGACGTTGAGGGCTAAAAAAAAGGGTTCAAAAATGGGTAAAAATTCTATATTGGTAGTTTTTGTAACTTTTGAACCAAATGAGATAAATACGTATTATAAATTGCGTTAGACAGGTATCGACAAAATAACAATATTTTTTTGATACTTTTTAAAAATTTTGGACCCTTAGGCACAAAAAAGGGTACAAATTACATATCTGTAATTTTTAGGTACTTTTTGTAACTTCTTAACTAATAAGGGTAAAAACATAGTTTAATTTGCGTTCGACAGGTCAGGACAAAATATGAATATATTTTTTAAACTTTTTTAAAAATCAAGACCCTAAGAAACAGACAAAAGACTACAAATTTGTAAAGTGGTACTCTTTACGTACTTTTTGTAGCATCTGAACCAATAAAGATAAAAACATAATTCAAACTGCGTTCGACAAGTCTTGAAAAAATATGAATATTTATTTATACTTTTTAAAAACTTAAGACCCTAGGGGATAGAAGAAAGGGTACATTTCACATTTTGGTACTTTTTAGGTACTTTTTGTAATTTCTTAACCAATAAAGGTAGAAAGTTCATTTAAATTGCGTTTTGCAGGTCTCAAAAAATTAAAAATATATTTTTGGTACTTTTTTAAAATATTGTTCCTTAAGGGGTAGAAAAAAAATGTGCAAAATATATAATGGTTTTGTGTTTATTTTGTTTGACATAAAAATCAAATAGCAATATCATTAGAATCTAATAAAATATTTACTGAAGAAAACTATTATTTTAAAAAACTATTTGTTTTAAAAAAAATTGCTGGAGTTTTTTCTGTGTACTGCTTATTTGATAATAGTTTAAGAAATAAAGGCACAAAACATCAACTTCACTTAATAAATTTCTAAAACTGCGCTTACGAAGTAGCGGGTCACGTGCTAGTATATTTATAAAACTGCCCATGGTTATGTTATCGCGACCACACTTATTAATAATTGTTCCCTGTGTGTAAGCACCCCTGTCTCCTGCAGACAATGTAGTCACCTCTACTGTTTGTCATTCCCTGTCATTGCGATATGGCAGGGCTGACACAATGAGAAGAAAAAAAAATGTTTTACGTTTTGGGTTTCTTTTTCGAGACTACTCGGCCGGTTTTGAAAGTAATTTAACTTTTACTGCTCAATAGCCCCGGCTTTACTTTCAAATTAAAACCAAACGTCACGAATAGCACCGGGTAAGCTAGTAACAAATATCAAAGACCTCGTTTTTTATGACTTTTTCAAACCATGTTAACCACACAATAGCTTACATAGTATCCGCAACGGCGTTTTTTTTAAACAATTCAGTGTTATCGGTAAAAAGTCGATGCAGTAAGAGTGGTAATCATTGTTCAATGCGGTCATGTTTATTTTAAATGCTTGTATGCGTTTAAGATCCTTTCATAAAGAATGCCACCATCACTATAACATACACACACTTTAACACAGCTTAAATACCTGAACTATATTGTCTACAAAAGTACCTTTGAATAACAACTGCGTACATACACACATACATTCTCCCACTTTAGTGGCTTTAAATTGTACGAAACCAAAATTGGCAGGATATTTTATGTTGAAATTACCTAAAGAGCCAAATGCATGAAAATACTATAGTATGTGAGAGTATGTGGAGAACTGTATGTATGTATGCGTGTTTGTATGTTCGTATGTGTGCCAATTTGTTAAAATATATCTGTATATGTGTATCTATTAACATTTTCATTCTACAATCCAGATATTTTTTTTAGATTTAAATGCTTTAAAATCACACACACTTCAAAGCACACGCATACAAGCATTCGTTTATTTAAAAAAGCAAAACCTTTTTCCGCGGTTTGTTTTTATCGTTTCACCTACAAGTGTTGGTGGTTGTGTTGCATTGGTTAACATTTTTTAATTTTTGTTGTTTTTTTGTTTGTTGCTCTTTTTGTAGGTCATTGCGAATATTGAATTTAACGATTGTGTGAGCGTGTGTGTAATGTTCTGTTTCCGGCTGCCATTTAGTTTAAAATTATACTAAATAAATAGACAATATCGTAAAAGTAACTGTAAAAAAATGGAAAAATTTATTAAAATGTACTCTTGTTGTTGATGTTTTTGTTGTTAATGTTAGCTTCTGTCTGGTTTTTAGTAACAGGTGCTGATTATGTTTAATAACGTTTAAAGGTTTTATGACGTTTAAAGGTTACTTAAGTTTTAAGTTTAAAAGTTAAACATTTTTAAAAAATAATGGCATTTTACAACATATTTTGCTGGGTTTGTATGATTGAAAAAATGTTAAATGTAAAAGATTTTTTGTAAATTCAATCTAACAATTTGCAAATTGTGATAATAACTGTTTGGTAACAAAAATAATATCTTCACTTGTTTGCTATTGCAGTTTTACAAATCTAAGTGCAGTATTTATTTTGCTTTATAATTTTAAAGGTATTTTTTTCTTGAATAAAAAAAAATAAAAATTACAATTATTTCAAAATTTAAACTTCGTCCCAACTTACAAAATAAAAGGAAAAGAAAAAAATATATTTCGTTTTCCTTTCTGATTAACATGTAAGTTATAGAGGTAGTGTTTACAGCCAAAAGGCTTTACTACCGCTTATTGAGGACTGATAATGAAATTACGTAGCTGCTTTCGAAAATGCGTTCTACTCGGCCGATATTCGTGGAAAACCCTGTTTTTTTTAAACAAAAATTTCCTTCAATATTAATGGAAAATATGCATTTTTTCTAATAAAAAGAAATTAAATAATGAACTTAAGCCAAAATTAAGAAGCAAAAATTTTAATTATAACAATTAGCTCAACAAAAAAACAAAAAAATATGGATAAAAAATTATTTAAGTTTAACTGCTTGCTTCTACCATGTAAATAAGTTAAATTTCTTCTGCGGTACAAAATATTTTTTTATGGGCTTTTAAACTGATACATGACGTAGTTCATCGCTGCAAGCACCAAAACAAAAGACAAGAAATCAGCTCAGCTTACACGGTTATTCCAGAAACTGCGTTCGCTATTAACGTGCTTAAGCTGAATCAGCCCCAGGTCCCTAAAAATATTACCTAAAGGCTATTCAAGGTAGATTTTCTAGTTGGAACCTATATTTGCTTCCCACTTATAAGCCAACTCTGTGGAACTTAAACTCTGCCATGTGAGTTAAAAAAAGCACCATTTTTCGCTTTTCGAAAAAGGGAAATTTATTTCATTATAAGAACTGGCAAAGAATAGCTGTGATCAACAGTAGTAGAGACTGTTAAAATCCCTAGCACCTAACCTTAGGTAAAAGAAAATAAGTTTTTAGTTTACCCCAGACATCCTGTGCTGTATTATTCTAAAGCGAGCAGTAGAGCTTAAACCTTAAACCAAAGAGCAGTCTAGAGCGCACTAGAATGCAAAGAGTGCTCCTGAACGTGATAAATCTGATAAAATAAACATACACAGGAGCTAGTTGTCAGATTATTTATAAGAAATAATTTAGAACTACTATTACGAGCAAGTGATAAAAAAAGAACCCGAGGAGCATTACTAAGAATGCTGAATAAACTCATTTCTAAATGTACTAAACTAAAAATATTTTACTCCGTTGTTTTGTATAAAAGCAGAACATGTCACGCTGCCACTAAGGCAACAACTGCACTCAAAGTGTTAAATAAACGATTGCTGGAGCAAAAATTACAAAACAACTATACAATGAAACTAGTTATTAGCTCATTTATAAAAACCAATTAAGTGCAAATTCAAATATACAAACTGATTATCTACACCAGGAAAAAAAGTAGCCTTTAAATGTGTGTCTTCGAAATTGCTCTTTATGGGTCCTAATTTTCCAAAAAAAGAAAAACAAAGTATTAGAACAGTGTCACAGAGGACATATGTATGTCTTCTGGCACACAAGCATTTACATATAAAGACTAAGTTTTAGCTGCATAACGAGTGTGCAATTAAAAACAAACCCCGACCTATGTTTTTAGAGACAAACACATTAGAAGTCGTGAGCGCTTTCTTCTTCTTTTGAAGTATTTTTTTAGAGCCAGTGATAAGAAAATTACCCGCATCACAAAAAGTGGAGAGGATGCTCTGTATTCCTCTCTAGACGTATTAAACTTAAAATATTTTACTCCGTTGTTCTATATAAAAGCAAAACATGTCCCACTTTTACTCGGGAAATAAATGAACTTGAAGCGTTAGCTGAACGATGTATGCAGTAAATCTTGCACATATTTTGACCCAACACTTCATTTAGTGCTAAATACTATGGGTTTAAAGGATAATTTTCTATTTAAAATTAAAATTAGTCAACGCACGTTGAGAAAGTTCCCAGATAATATTACACGAATGGCACTTGAATAGAATTCACATGCCGCAGAAAAAAAGAAAGTCTTAATTAAGCCTGAAGGAGACTTTTTGAAGCTATGGTTCGAGCGGCAGAGTGTACAGGGGCATCATATATGTATTAAACACTTGCAAAAATATATCTTTTAGCACCAGTTTGTGTGTTTTTCAGCTTTTAGTGCGTATTGATAAGTAGCTTTGTGTTTTTGTTATAAGTTGGTATTGGTGTGTTCTCTAACTAAATATGGTGTGGTTTGGTAAAATGAAAGCAAGAGCAACAAATTTGTTTTTCTATGTTTTTTGAAACAGTTACATACATATAATGATGTTTAACCATAAATACTTTTGGTGTGTTTTCTTATTCTGGCTACATGAGCCAGTTTTTCTATTTTTTAAATTTTCTTTAAATAAATTAAACAAATTTAGCTAAAAAAAATTAAAACTGCATCGTAACTATATACATTTAAGTCAAATTTAAAATTAAAATTTAAATTATTAAAAAATACAAAATAAATATATATTACTTTATCTTAATTTTTGAGCTTGAGATAAAAAAATGCTTTTTTAAATTTATTTTATTCATTTTTAAACACTATAGCTACAATAAACTTTAAAAATCAAATTTTTGTTTCATTCACAACCTTTTATATAAACGATCTTGTGTATTTGTTGTATCAACAGTAATAAGAAAATATTTATGATAACATTGTTATTCAGCACAAAAAAAAACAAATACATTCCACACTCAATGCAAAACAATAAACAACAATATTTGTTTATAAAGGTAGAGTAAGTGCGCAAAAGCAAAACCATACCATATCATTTACACTTATTCACACACTTACACCAAAAAGAACTGGTATGTACATGGGTGTACAAAGTATATCTGCTTTTGAAATACGTTTTGTTATATTTTTGCAGGTCTTTAATATGTATATAACTGGCATCAGATATACAAAGTTTTAAATTGTTAGATGAGGTCCAATATTTATATTATAAAAAATATTACCAGTTTATTCCAGCTTTTGATTGATGCTAAATTTATGAATGTAGACTTTACCTAGACAGTATTTTGTAAAACCTCACAGGTAGAATATGTGCTGGAACAAAGCTTTGTTATAAGAACGAAGTGCGATAAAAAGCATTTTAAATAATTTAAATCTATATGAAGGACCTTTTTAGACTTATGTCTATCTAAATTCGCTTTTCTCGTAAGTAAAACTCAAAATCTTTAAGTCAAGAATAAAACCGATCTTTCTCAAAAGCAGCAAAATATGGAACGTAGCAGTCCGAAACATTTAAAAAATAAAACTGCTTTGGCGGAAAAATGCGCCAAGCGCTGCTAGCAATAGCAGATTGTTAAATAAAACGGAATAACTACCAATTTCAAAAGGATGTAAATAAACGAAAAAGAATTGGGATCGGCCACAATCCACAAAAACCCACAAACTACATTACCTGAAACGTCATCGACTGACAGCTGCGAGGTAGTGACAGATCAGGTTGCCCTGCAAGTACGTTTGGGCAATATCGAAGCTGCTTCCATTAACATAGGTTGGAGCCAAATCAAACTTCTTGCCCCCATGCTCTTTATAAAATCGATTTAAAGTAAATTTTTTTACATTAAATTTTTTTTTGGCAAATTATAAAAAAATTATTTGCCATAAATTATCTATTTATGCGTTTCACATGTAGGGTAATAATAGCAATTGTTTCCTCAAATAGACATAAATACATGCAAACCTATACCCTCATAAAAGGGGCATCCTTTAAACAACATGTAACATCTGTTTTTATTACTTAAAATTTATATTTTGTTGATTGTTTTAAGGGTGAAAACAAAACACCCAAGGGTTTTTGCTATTTTTTAACCAATTTTTCCAATGTGAAATTAAGATTTTTTTTTCAAAATGCTCCAGTAAGTGTTAAAACAAAAAGTGGAGACGTGGGAGAAATATCATTGTTATGTAGTAAGATAAAATATTTCATGTAAATACTTGTAAGTAAGTGTAAGTGTATTTACTTTAACAAATCAATAAATATTTGTACTTACCCAGTTGGAATTTGGAGGTTGATTTGTAAATAATCACTAAATTGATATTTTAAAACAATTTGAAAGCTATTTCCTTAAAAAAACAAAAGCAAAATGTATAAAATAACTTTAATCATAAATTCATCATACATATTCTCGAAACGGTGATTTAGTTTAGCATTAGTGCAAATTCCATAAAAATAAATCAGAAAGGCAGTGCCCCGGTAGGTCAGTGGTTAGTGCACCAGGACCCACCAGAGACCCTGGTAAGTCTGATTCATTCTTCTATTCTTTCTTTCTTTCTTATCTATTCTTTTCTAAATTTCTTCTTTTCTTCCATCTCAACGTTTTCTATCTGCCTCTCCAGGTAACACAAAGGGATCGAATTAAGGGGACCCAAGTGAGCTGTAATCCTTTCATTTCTTTAACGGTTCTACCTAACCTATCTAACCTAAATCAGAAACGCGAGAAATAAAACTTGTCAGAGAAGAATAAGTTACCTTTTTTCCCCACAAGACGTTTGCTTTACTTCAAAACAAAAGCTAAAGCGATTATTTTAATCGTACCAAACAGTCGAAAAATAATAGAATATGATAAAGAAAAATTCTAACTGGGTAAAAACATGTGTTCGTATGTATATGTAAGTTTGTTTGTATAAAAAAATCTGTTTTTTAAAGCACGTATTGTTTACACCACCAGCTGCCACCTTCGTTACAGGAAAGTGTTCTGACGACGCCCTCTGGTTCATTTTTTGCTAGTTTATGACCATAAAGCTTATTTTTTATTGAGTTGTCGAATATGTTGCTACTTATTGTTGTTCATTTTTAACATGGTTATTTGTTGAAAAATAAAGTTAAAATATTTACCAAATTTCTTTTACGTAAACTGTTATGTGGGTGGAATTTTCAACATGGCCCTTTTTTAAAGCAGTGCCTGTACCCTTCATTTTATTTTTAAAGTAATTTTATTATCAATTGCTTTTTCTCTTTTTTATCAAATTAAATGTAATGATAAAAAATTGTTGTTTAATAATAAAAAGGCACTTTGAAAAAATTATTTGGTTTCAATGTAAAAAACCTTAAGCAATTGCTTGCAGCTGCTCAAAATAGTAAAGGATTAGGAAAAAGAAATATTTTTGTTTAAAAAGTTTTTTTTTAAGCAAAAACATTTATTTAATAAGCCTAAAAACTTTACGCTTATGCATATTTATGGAAAATGTTAGAATTTATTTATCATCAAAAAAAAAATTTTATACCAAAATTGTCCACATAAACCTCCGATAAATCTATTTAAGGATCCATTAAAATGGCTCCGCCTTCAAAAATTTTTATAACTTTATCGCGATATTGTCAAAACTACATATTTTTATTCGTCTCTGATAAAAAGTTAAGTGCAATAAATGAGGGCGAAAATTAGAACTACTCAAATGTAAGTAAAAAACAATCTGTAAAGACTACTTATGCTCGCTGCTTCAAGACTCCTTGTGTAAATGCCTTAAACAGGGTGTCTGGTGGCAAATGTGTGTGCTTTAACTTAAAAAACGTCATAATTGACACAAATCTTTATTAAGAGCATTAAACGATAGAACGTAACTCCAAATTATACTTTTTTAAGAGTATGTTATCCAGATGTCTTCCGCCGAATAAAACACACTGCTCAGAACGAAGCATTTTGTTCTGCGCCACACGCTGCAGTTAGCTTGTTTTAATAGCGCTGATTTCTCAACGAATATTTTCCTTTAAAGTCACAAGAGATTGGGGATTGAGGAAGCCCCATATCGGCCGACCTCGGTGGCCATGGGATGTCCCCAAAGCGACTGATCAGTTTTTGGGGGAAATTTTCCCGAAGCAAATTCATCAAAGGTCTGGCTGTGTGTGCAGTCGTCCCAAAGATGGGCCCGCAGTTTTGGCAAAAAAAATGCCTTAATCATGCGTCGACGATTTTTACCGCTGGCATTTGTCTCCTGGCCTCGAGAATTTTCGAAAAAAAAAATGATTCAATTATTTCATGCGTGAATAAGAGACACCAAACAGCTACCCTGGGGCAATGCAATGGTTGTTGATGTTTGAATTGAGAATCGGGGGCTTTTAAAGGCGTGTAGCGGTATTTTTAATTGGCGAAGTGGCTCTTTAAGTGAAAATGAACCATGTCGCTCCAAAAAAAGGGGTTAACAATGCGAAAATGCTCCGACGTGGTTTCACAAAAATTTCTTTTCTTTTAGTTCTTGAACGATTTTAGTTTTAAAAACATATAATTTCAGATCCTTTTTCAAAATTTCCTGAATAATCGCACTTGAAAGTCCCAGTTAGGCTGCTATTTTCCGTATTGAAAGTCTCGGACTTTCACGTAAGCTGATTTCAACTAGTAAAATGATTTTGGGAGTCCTTGAAGATCAACTGGGTCATAGCTGTGGAATATTCATAGCCGAATGAGTTGCGTGGAATCTCTGCACCTACGAATAAGTTAAATTTATACTCGGTCTTTAACATATTCGCCGAATACAGAACTTTAAACACAATTGTCGATGAACAGTTATGTAAGAACTATTACCCTTAAAAAATGTCTCCACAGCGAACGTGCGATGCACACTCGACCACTGGGACATCGTGACTGACAAGTCCGCATAATCGATAGCTCCAAAAGCCTCTGCTCCCTTCGCATTGTTTATTATTATTGTGGTCCGACTGGAGCTAGACTGTTGGCCCTAGGAAAAACAATTTACAAAAAGATAGACAAAAACACACAACACAAGCAACGCGTAAGCTTTATATCATGACACGGGCAAGGAACAACGTACACTAGTGAGCAATAACCCCTCACGGGGGGCACGTCATCACTCTATAGCAGCCATTTAGCATTAGCAGGATATTTGCACCGTCAACACAAATAATCAGGGCTCATTAGTGGTACGAATAATATTATCAATGGTGACATAAGCAAGCGCGACAACACGTTGAGTTACGAGGTAGCTATGACAGAGGCAGAAAGCTGCAACTGTAAAATCCTACTTACACTCAATTAGCGACCATAAAAAATAACCCCCAGCTCTTGAAAATCCTTAATGACATAATACTTTAAAAACCTCCGTCGGTATGTGTCTTACGTCTGTATTCTCCCCAGTCGCACAATCCGAGCCTCAGACGGGTCATCCTTATGCAAGTATGTACCTAATATCAAGGTCCCTAGCAAAAGCTTAAGTACTTTCCTAACGTCTTTGTTAAGAGGAGATCATGGGAGAAAAGCGGTGATCTCTTTTTGACCTTAAAAAGTCAACTGGTTCTTCATCTAGAAAGACCTGAAAAGCGTCAGTTTTAAACTTCTGCCATAATGGCATACATGTCAACAAAGCAACTTTGGACATTACAACACTTTGTTTATGTCGGTAGGCATTATACATTGCATGGGCCTCAAACAACCCAAGTAAAGGGTAGGACAGCATTTCTGCTGAGGCGCGAGCCCATTTGCCTAACCTTTTGCACAATGACCATCAACCTGGCGCTTATATAAGGAAGATGAATTGAAACGTTCATCTCCAGAAACTTGAACTTCGTTGCATATCTTAAACCAATGTCACCAGGCTATATAATCGTATCTTGTTCCTGCAACAACCTGCCTCAGCAACATTGTCATGGTTGTTTTCTTACCACTCTCAATATAAGATTCAAAGTCATAACTTAACTGTTCTTCAACCCCAATTAGCAGGTTACTGGCATTCGGGTATACCTTGAACAAACGCTTCAGTGAACGCATCAGGGTTTCTATCCTTAAGCTCCAAATAACTGAACCAAAATCAGAACCTTGAAATGCCTATCACACCTAAAAAGCCTTACAATCATCAAAGTAGCTGCTCAATAGAGACAGGCTGACATAATCCACATCGTGTATTCTACCTGGCGATAACCTGTTTCTGATTCGAGGGAGGAAGTAGTCAGTAGTTTTGGTAAACACGTAGTGCAGTTTTTTTTAACTTTTTCTGCAAGATTTTTTCCTGAGAAATTTGTCACTCTTTATAATATTTTTAGGATTTTTACAGACAAAATCTTTGATTTCGCCATGTTTCTCTATTCGCATATCAGTTTTAAAATTGCTAGTTAAAAGTAAAGTCCTACAGATCATATATTGAAGCCAAAATTTAAGGAATTACCAGACAATTTATTTCAAGATAATTTATTTCTCAAACAAAATTATTTCTTAAATCTTAATGGTGTTTAACGATCAGTCATCTAATGGCAACGCAAGCGGCATAAGCCTTGAAATATAAATGTTCAGATGCATAGAGACAATGTTAAAATATTTTAAAATATGTTTTGTTTGCAAGAGATTTGTATATTTTTTAAAATTAAAAATACTAACATAAAAATAAATTTGTTCAAAGAAAATCCAAAATAGAAATCTTGATTTGTTTAATGCATAAATAATGAAACAGAAAGGAAACTTACTTGTTAAGAGTAATTTATTTTAACACTTGATTAAAACCTATACTAGCGCTGAATGGATGTTTTGAATAAAAACTTATTATTTTAAGGCAAACTTTTTAATAATCCATTTTATTTCGTTGTGTAGTCATTATATCACATTATTCTTTTGTCCTTCTTTTAAAATAAAACTTTTGACTTTTAAGTCCGTTAAGGAATGTTTTCTCTTATATATTCCCTTATACAACAATTAAGTTATTACTTAATATTAAAACAATATTTATTTACTATAAAATTTTTGTTTTTTAAATGGACTCAAATTTGTTCAGTAAAACTTTTAACGAGCGCCGAAAAATTAAGTTTTTGTTTTGCCAAGCAAAAGATAACAAGACACTCAAATAATGACAGCACAAGGTGACAATTTAAACTTTAAAGCTTTGACATTAACAACAATATCGTTTGCCTTAGATAAAACACACACTTTTACACTGCTGCTGGTTTCATATATAAACAAAGAAAAACCTTTAAAACACAAACACCAGTCAAAAGAATAAAGAAAGTAAGTAAAAGTTACATTTTAAGACACAGCGACACAACTATTACGAAAGCAATAATAACAACAACTACGATTTTAATAACAGGGAGTTTAGAAAGTTCTAAAAATAAGGACTAAGATCGAAAAAGGCAGATTATATATTTTTAACTATCTTAAATTTAGATTTTTTTAAATTAAGGATTTTGAAATATTTTCATATATTTTTTATAATTTTTTTTTTGTTCTTAGTTTCATACTTAATTGATCACAGTCCGCAATAGTTAAGCAAAAGACCAAAATTTTGCATATAGTTTGCCAAAACTTTAGTTTGTCTTCACACCATTACTCATACAAAGAAATAAACTTTAATATAAAGTCAAAGAAAGAAAAGAAGCAAAATAGTTCGTAAAACAAAAAAAGGAGAGTTATATGTACCTCAACCAACACACAGAAAAATTAGTCCTAAAGACGAATTTACTTTCTTATCCACTTCCTAGTGACTGCTGCTGGTTCTTCTTTTATTTAAATGTGTAAGTAGCACCAACAACACAAGTGATTATCCCGTAAGTAAGTGATTAATCACATGCCAGTGCGTGATTATCAAAGAAAACAAGCAGCAGACGTCACACAATTCCAAAATGCTCAGACATGATATGAAACTTAAACGTGATCATATTTAATATTTGATTTTCAAATTGTAACTTTCATCTGTGCTTTCATTTCACATATAAATAAGAGCAAGAAAGGAAGTCGTTAAATACATGATATAAATATGTAAAACGTGGCAAAGATGAACGATTGAACAAATACGTGAAACTAAATTGAAAATTATCATCCATTAATAGATTTGCATTGAATTGTGGGTGTTTCTCAAGAAATATTGAGCTACAACAAGACCAACTATTTTGCAGTTAACTAAGATTGTTTCTTTACTCTTATTTTTTTATTTAAAAACAAATTTTTATATATTTAATAAGTTATTTTATTCTAATTTATTTTAATTTTTTGTTATTACTTTTTACTTTTTTTTTATTTTATTTTTTTTTTAATTTATTTTGTTTTATTTTGTTTTATTTTATTTTATTTTATTTTATTTTCTTTTCTTTTATTTTATTTTATTTTAATTTATTTTATTTTATTTTATTTTATTTTATTTTGTTTTGTTTTATTTTATTTTATTTTATTTTATTTTATTTTATTTTATTTTATTTTATTTAATTTTGTTTTGTTTTATTTTATTTTATTTTATTTTATTTTATTTTATTTTATTTTATTTTATTTTATTTTATTTTATTTTATTTTATTTTATTTTATTTTATTTTATTTTATTTTATTTTATTTTATTTTATTTAAATTTATATTATTTAATTTTATTTTATTTTATTTTATTTTATTTTATTTTTTTTTTTTTATTTTATTTTTATTTTACTCATTTATTTATTTTTTCATAGATTTTTGTTTAAGAAGTTGTTTTATTATTTATGAAGAAATAATTTCGAATTGGTGGTAATTAGAAGATTTTAAAAACAAAATATTTCACTTTTTTGTAATTAACGTCTTTTAAGTGAAGTAACTGTTAAATACTTGAAATTTGTGTTTAAATTTCTTAAACTGTAAAAATATTTTTTTTAAAGAAAATTTCCCCTTATGTTGGTCCTTTGAACATGTTCTTTTTTGAAATACAGTTTTTTTTTCAGATCAATTATATATTTTTTTTTTTATTATTTAACAAAATATGCTGACTACTTTATGACAAACGTGTGTTTGAAACTGTATATATAAGTACATACGTTTGATATCTTTGGAAAAATATTTAATAGTGAAGGTGATTAAACTAGTTCACAGGAAATTCAAACACTTATGCACCCACCTACTTTGACGGTAGAGGGTACAATCCTGTGACAACACTAACAACTATCACCCACAGTATGTTCGTGAACGTATAGGTTTATAGATTTGTTAATGTCAAAAATTATTAGTATTCAGTCTATAAAATAAATAATAAATTTATTATTTGTCAGCAGTTAAACGATTTCGATTTCATATGTTTAAATATCATAAAAAAAACTCAGAGACATAATATATAAATAATTCATAGCGCTTTGAGTAAATAAGCAAAAGTTAACACCTTTATGAGCGCATATGGGCATATCCACTAAAAAGTTCAAATAGCATGAAAATGTTGATACCAAGTATTTCCAAAAAGCTGTTAAATAATATAATTAAGGATTCCCTGCATTTTTAACGTTATGATAAAGTTTCACGTTTTAAACTGTGTTGTGATATGGTTTTTGAACATTTTACATAATATTTTTATTAAAACTTAAGGGTATAAATAAAATTCAGCCACGCATATATCTTTGGCTTTCTGATTTGGTAATACAATTCTAACGTATGTCTTTAAGTAAGTAAATGTTAAGACAAATTTGATATAATTTATTACGTTTAAGCAATATGATAATTTGAAGCATTATCTAAAAAAGCCAAGATAAAAATCTTATTTCTACAATAAAAAAAAATATATTTTCTGGCCTTAAAATGCACCCATAGTGATGTTTTAATAATCCCTTAGCCTCAGCTTTATCAAATAAATTTCAATGCATAACCTTCTTCTGTATTTGTTTTTGATTATTTTTTTTAATATTTCTTTTCCACCACTTTTGTTAAAAATTAAAAAAAAAATAAACCAGAAAAGCCATACGAAATCTAAGTGTCAAAAACTGTCAAACATTTGTGCGTTGCTGCTGCAATAGAGCTTACAAAATAATAATAAATCGTCAAGTTTATTTGAAGTGTTTATTGAATCCGTGACATCAGCAGCTTCGACATTTATTTTCCAAATATCAAATATCCCCAGGCACTGCAATGGAGTAGATTTGTTATGATTGTTGTTTGTGCTGCCACATTTATTCCTTTTTTTCTATTTTTTACTGGCAATTTTAGTAAATATTTGTTTTTGCAGGGCTGTCGTGTGTAATTGAGCAGTGATCATAATTCAAAAATAAAATTGTTTTCAAAAATATTATGCAAAATATCTTTTAAAATTTGGTGTAATACAGGTGACTTCGACTTCTTCTTCATGTGCATATTTATACAAAAAAAGAGTTTTTGCTGATTACCACATCTGACAAATAGCATTAATGGCCTTCTTATGCTATAGCTATAGAGTTGTTTTTTCTATTTTTTACCTTCAATGGAACATATTTCTAGTCTTATTTCATTACTAAAATTTTTAAAGCTAAGAATGGAAATTTTTATTTTAAGTTTGCATGTGAATTTAGTTGGGTCTTAGCAATATAGAATATGATTATAACTCTAGTATTCAAAATATAGTTAAAATTTGTTTAAATAAAACAAAAATAACATTCAACTTACAGTTGTACCGAAAAGAAAGAGTGCTGAAGAGAAATCGTAGCTTATTTTGAAAATGCATTACCCCCGGCTAGTATCGGAATTATCTAATTTTGAATTAAAATTTCCTTCCTATTCTATCACAATTTTAATAGTTAACTTAAAGCTGAATAAATAGAAATTATTATACAGTTTAAAAAAAATCTTAATGGCAACCCTTTTCAACAACATTTAGTATTTTGATATCATTTGACCCTTAAACATCATTATCAACCTAATATATGTATTAAGCATCCGCACTTAAAGCATGCAATAACCGATAAAAAACGATTTTTAAATATATTTTTTGTTTTTTTAATAAATTTTTTCCTTGTTTTTCCAACAAAAAATATAATATTTTTCACTTTTTTAACGTTTTGTTAAATGTTTCTAAATCCTTTCGACGTGTGTTCAGCAAATGTAGAAAATGTTAAAACATATATTTGCATATAGATTCGCGAATTCGTTTGCCATCATCCGTCAACAAAGCTGTAAGAAAAAAATACAGTGCAAGGTAAATGTATGCATACGATTATAGCACTACTCTAAATAAGCATTTTTATATCTAGAGAATTTGTATTTGATCTACTTAATGAAGACATAAAAAAACTGCGGAACATTCTTCTTTTATATATAGCCAGAACTGGTAAAACATGTACGACTCCTCAGACAAATAATTCTCTATGGCGATCAGCCAGAAGTCTTACCAGACCCCTTATTGTAGAATCGGCACTGCGAAATCTAAAAGATTCCTTGGCAAGATATTATGAAGGGAAATATGAAATTTTTTATTTAAACCATTTTAAGAACGTATTTTTTCAGAATGCATACACTGGCATAAACGAGTTTATAAAAAAAAACTCCTGATTTAATAAAATAAGCAACAAAGGGTCTTAGGAGTTACCTTGCACAGAAAGGAGAATGATTTTTCTTATTTTTAGCGAAAATACAGGCCCATAACTCTCTCGCCATTTATGCCAAAATTGTTCAACAATATGCTTTAAATCCCAATCACCAGTTTGGCCTAAGACGACAGAGGCACAGGTTGTAAGAAAAGCCTTTGAGGAGAAGAAAAATTTTGCTCAATCTCCCGACAAAGTATACCATGAAGACCTGTTAACGAAATTATAACTGGACTTTATCTTTTGGAGAAATATATAATTGTTAGACACTTCATGATCAAAGAAGAAAACTTCAGGGGCTTAAGGCAGCCACTTAAAACACGTAACGAATGGTATCGGTAGGTGCTCGTTTTTTTGATAACCAGCACTCAAGGGGTGGCATTTATACATGTATTGCATTGCGTTGGCATCAGAAAAATAGGTTTACGGAACTACGATAGTGGAGTTAGTGTTTATAGATATTTTATTGAAATTTCTCGATAATAACTGCAACAGAAAGGACATTCTTATGAAGTTTATTCCACACACGAACCTTGCAAATACGAACGAACGATTTTTTTCTGAAAAGAACGAATTTTCTTTGAAGTGCAATTTACTGGTCGGTCGACTACAAATGGGTCTGCTCTTCTTGGAAGATGAGTACGCTGTCAAGTAGTTTCAAAATAGACTTCGAAACACCTGCCAATATGAAAGTTATATTCTATATTCGTCCGGATACAGGTGGTATAAATAGTGAGAAGATCAGATGGCTGCTTTCGATACAAGAAAAACATGTTCCGTTCAATGAACGTCGCACTGGATGCTCATGTCAAGAGTTTCTGGCTCGCCAATATTTACAACATCCATTAACACAGACGATGCAGCATTATGCAGCGTTTATCAGAAGACAACATTGGGTCTTACGGGCGTTAAATTCCACCCTATTCGCACGACCCCAATCGGAGATTAGCTATAAACAAAATGAGAATTATTAAAGATCTACCGCTGTAATGAATATTTGTGGAAATATGTCACAGAGTTAGTAAAAACAATTGAAAATTAAAGCTGGTTGTATTTAAGCTGTTCTTAGCCAGTTAGATCTGGCGGTTTTCAAAAAAGGCATTCTAGGACTAATTCACTACTATCTTTAGACAGAAGATGCGGCAATCGATAGTAAAGATGAATATGAAAACTTATAAGAGAGGCTTCGAACTGACTACAACATGATATTGATAGGGTCTAGGGAATAAAATTAATTAAATCAATATGCAAAACATGTCACATACAGATGCGAAGTTCACACGAAAAGAGTTTTAAGCAGCCCAAGCTCACTGGCTAATTGGTAGAAACTCTGTGTTTCGCCTTTATAATAGACCTTTGCTCAACACCTCGATTTTGAAATAATTTGCTGGGTATGGGCAATTTTGGGGCTTTGCCTCTGCCTTCAAAATAGAGAAAATTTAACATGGTTAAAATAAAATACTGAGAATAGTATCTGGTGCTCCCCAGCATTCCAGAGGCCCTAAAGTTCCGCTGGTTAAATGCAAGTTCTGTACCTATTTAAACAATTACTAACCTGGTTTGAGATGCTTAAATTGACACAGGAAGTGATTATGAGTCAATCACTGTGCTTTAAGGTTGGCCTTAGACCATTATTTTTTGGCGTTGCAAACATATGCGAAAACGCGTATGTGGTGTGAGTATAAAAAATATTAAGAAAATATATATTTAAAAAAAATATATTTTAAGACAAAATAAACAGCAAATATCATCAATGATAAGTTTAAATATTTTTTTAGAAGCATCGTTTAAGAAAATGTCATTTTCTACTATGGCTTGGCCAAGCGACATTTAACTTTTCGCCTTTACTGCTTTTAGTGCCCCAACATTTACGTCTTTATAAATGTTCATGACAATGTCTGTCTATTTTTGCTGCTGCCTGCCGTAACTTATATCCTGGTATTAGTTATGATGATGGTGTACATTCAAACTTTCGTTTAAAAAGGATTCGTTTGGTATTACAAAAGCTTTGGAGAAATATTTTTTTATCGTTTGTTTATTTACTTGTTTTAGATGCAACAGTATTTATGTTTGCTTGGCTGAGTGTCACTACATATAGATTTTCTCGTATATTTGATTTTGGCAATAATATTTGTACAAAGTGTTACTTTGTCTTCAGCAAACAATAACACTTATATGTCTAAACATGTAAGCATGTTGTTATAATATTTATTTAAGAATGAAGATGTGTGAATGTTAGTCTCTTATATAAAAGTTTTCAAATGAGTATGATTTTCAATCTTTTATTTGTTATCAAATATACGTTTTCAGAATTAATACCTGCCTGCCGGTGATAAAATTCATTCTGATTTTTATTTTAGGTTTTGTTTAGTAAAATTTAACTTTAAGTTTAACAAAAGAAAAAGAAAATATTAAAGCATTTCTTGATATTAAAAATAAATTTAATTTTCATTTAATTTTAAAAATAATTGACAACCTATTATATGCAATTAAAAACTTAATTAAAACAATAAAATAAATTATTATTACAAAAAACACCATATTACAATGAATGTCTTAAAACATGACCTTAGCATCTATTTTAATACGAAATTTTTATATGTCACATTTTTTAAATATATCAAATTCATTTTCTAAAACATTTCTTTACAAATTTACTTCAATGAGTTTTTGTTTGTATTATATTTGTTGCAATGCAAATCAAATGTGCCCAGAAGGTCACACAATCACATTGTTAAAAGTTTTCCCATGCCAAAGAAAAAAAAACCTTTAATATATTTATTACTGTTGAAATATGAAAATCCCAATAACAAAATTGAAAACTTGAATGGAAAAACTTTGCAGACAAAAAACATCAAGTAGAAGCATCATATGTGTGAAATAAAAACTGATTGAAAAATATTTCATAAAAGCATACAACTTTCATACAAATGGCCACTGATATATTATGTTTTAGATTTATGCAAAAAACTTAAAAACTTTTATTTTAATTTATTTCGTTTCCTTTCTTTTTATATAATGCTTTAACTACAAAGATTGTCCATAAATAAAAGGACCTTTTATAATTTGTTGATACTTTTTTATAAAACCAAGTTTTTTTTTTCAATTTTATTTGAAACATAAATAACTTTATCAATTCATTTTACACAAATTCTTGATTGCTTACAAGCCCTTAAGTTTTGTTTCAATTTGAATTTTGCTTTCATTGAAAACTTTTTCCGATCGTGTGTTAAAATTTTATTGTTTGACGTTGTTGTATTATTTTCATATAACGAACCAAAGCCTTGTGTTAAATGAAGGAACTTGCATCACCTGGCCGCCTTTGACGACCTGATCCTGCTACTTTTAAAAGTAAAGTTTTCTGAAACATATTTTTTAATACAGCTCCGCTTTTATCCTTTACATTTTAGCCCAAAATAATGTCGAAATACCACCGTTAGTCCTAGAAAATTTAATACCCGCCGACTTAATTCCTAAAAACCTACAGCCTATTACCCCCCTTCTTGAAGAGAAATGGAAATGTTATGAAACCCTGTAAGCTGTTAAGGCGTAATTTCACCAATAAAACTCAAGCAAACAAACCAACATTAATCTTATTTTTAAAATAGGTGCAGACCTACATATATTAAGATTTTAGTTAATGTTTTTCGAAATTTTTACGACAAGAGTGGTCAGCACGCACAGAAAAAATTATTCCCATTTTGTTTTATTTTTTTTTTATCGCTTCCACAGCTTCCAGGGTACTCCTACAAAGTTCAAATGTAAGACTGACCTCATCTGATTTTTCCTCCCAAATTTAAAATTTTTCATAAATAAAAAAATTGATAAAAATAGAAAAAAAGTTCGGGTTTTCGAACGATATATAAAATTTGTAACAGCTGCATATAGCACTATTATTTGTTTTTATTTAAAACGCTTTTAAAAGTATTCCCCGCTTAGATTAAACAAATTAATATTTTTGGGCAAAAATTTAAGAATTTTTATTATTTGAAAATTAATTAAAACAAACTTATATACGAGTATACCCTTATAGGTTATGTGAAGAGAATAAAATACAAAATTTAAAAGACGAAATTTTAAAAATTTTGTAACAGATATTTTAATCTGGTCAGGAAGTGATTCTGCGTCAATTCGTATAATTAAAGGTGGCTATCGGGCTATTTGTTTTGGGCTTTACAAACATCTTTACGAACGTGTCATATCCCTACCACTTTTTGGCGCACAATAGTTATTTACATTTGTGATAAGATTTTACGTATTTAATTTTTGGGATCATTATTTTTTACAACAAAAAATTGCTCAATTTGAAAAAAAGATTAGGTAAGAAAATACACTTTGCCTTTTGAGATAGCTAATAATTTGTGAGACTAAAGGGCCTTCTGCCAGCTGTCATTACTGAGCTGATTCTGATGGTGTTGTCAACATTCAGAGGTAGCCGATGCTAGAAGCAAAGATAATCTTATGAGCCAACGGTAGGCCTGGGGACGTAAGCTTTAGACGTGTGGATCGATTAAAGGACGTTTAGATAGTTAACTGTGGTAGCACACACAAAATATTATCTAAGAAAACTTTACTTAGATCAATCCATAGCGGTGTCAAAAGCACGGTGAGTACGATTTATTTAAATCAAGTATGAAATTTCTTACTCAAAGTAAAATTTTTCAAGTAGGAATTTCTAACTTTTAGCCACAATTAAGCCAAAAAAGGATTTATTTAAGTTCGGAACCGTACTTGATGTAAGCCAAAAAAAGTTTGATTTAAGCCGTAAACGGGATCAATTCGAAAATGAAATGTCTTTTTTTTTTGACTTAAGGAGCTTTATTAAAGAAGAAGTTTATATTTTAATATTAATTTTATAGATACTTAAAATTTACAATTTAAAAATTTAATTTTTTGTACTTACCGAAGCTGAGATTCGAACCAGGGACTTTCTGCACTGCAGCACAAGCGCATTACCTCTAGGTCACCGAGACACTTTGTTTTAAAATGTAAAATAATATATTAAAACAACAAGCTTTTTTCTGCTTGATTTGTTGAAGCAATCTAAATAGGCTTGATTTAAAAAAAATGTAAATACGAATCGTACTTAAAAATTTTAAGAAAGATTTTGGATAAATTCAAGAATAAAATTCTTGATTTTTTTTCTGTGTATATATGTATGTATGTCCTCAATTTATTTTTGAGATCATTACTTTTATACAAAAAACAAGTTCAATTTGAAAAATTCTTTAGACTTCTGTTTACGTGAACAAATATTAGTTTTCTATTTCCTTTTAAAAATTATGAGACAAATCAGTGTCTTGACAAACATCAAACTCAGTGTATAAAAAAACAGTATAAAAATACTGACATTTGACTAAAACAATTTTTTAATTTTCTAAGCTTAACGTCGTTTTTTGTCAGAAATGTTGTTTTAATGCCTTTTTCTGTTCCTTTCTAAAAAAAAGGCGCAACATGGTTATAGGGCCATTAATCCTTTTCTGATAATGTTGCCCTGTACGACTAAAAAAATGCTTCATTTTCGCCTCTAAATTAATCAAACGATTACATTCTGCCTTGTTAAAGGAAAAGAGAAATTAACTTTTTCTAATCAGTTTTTCTGACTGCTGTAAAAATTCTTGTAGAGTCTAAAAATGCAGGCAGTGTAAAAAAGGTGAGTAATAAATGGCAACATTTTTCTCTTTAAAAAAGAAAACATCATAAATAAAAATTAAAATTAATAATTATTTTATTTAAAAAAAACTGTTTAAAGTTTGTAATCTGCCAGCAAACTTACAAAAATAAAATGAAGTAAATAAATACACTTAAATTTCTGAGAAAGCTAAAAATTTGTGAGCCTGGAGGGCCTTCTGCCAGGTTTCATTAATGGGCTGATGCTAATTGTATTGTCAACACGCACAGGTGACCGATGTTAAGGGCAAAAATAAGCTTTTGAGCCAACGGTAGACCTGGGGCGTAACAACAATGTATATTAATAACTATGGACTTTAGATGAAGTCTGCAGCGACCCTTAGCCAGGGGACAAAGATAAGTTTATATGTGCCTTAAAACTATCGCCTTTTGTGACAGTTTAGATTTCTCCACACGTGACTCCTGCTGTAGGTAAGGCTAAAACGTGCCTGTTTGAGAAAAATTTATGTAATTTGTCTTTCTTCTATTAGCACTGGCTACATTACTGTCCTCGAAACAGATGAAAATGGCAGAAAAAACTAGAACAGTCCTCGGCCTACAAGTACATCACAGTTAACCAAAAAAATTGTAGTAATCGCAGATTTTTGTCCTTTTTGGTGCTCCAGATTCCGCGAAAAACTTATTTAAAGCTTTCTAGATATATGTCTTTAAAAACATAAACTTTGTGTGAATAATTGTTTGTGGTCACAGATTTTGGTTTTTTTTGCTTTATGGGCTCTAGTTTTCGAGAGAAGGGCATTTAAAATTTTTCATATAAAAGTCCTCGAAAAATCGCCTTTTTTATCAAAATTGGTAGTAATCAGAAGTTTAGGGGCTCTAGTTTTCGAGAAAAGCACATTTAAAATTTTTAATATAAAAATCTTTAAAAAAATCACTTTTTAATTAAAATTGGAAGTGATTACAGATATTTTTCCTTTTTGCTCGCGTGGCGCCAGTTTCCGAGAAAAACGCCTTAAAATTTACTTTTTGATCAAAATTGATGGTGATCGCAATGTTTGTCCTTCATTATCTCTAGGGGGTCTAATTTCTGAAGAAAATGTATTTAAAATTTTAAAAATAAAAATTTTTAAAAACATTTTTCTTTTGGGCAGATTTAGTAGTGATCACAGATTATTGTATCTTTTGCTCTAACTGCTCTACTTTCCGAAGAAAATGTATTTAATGATTGTAAACTAGACAGCAAGAAATCACATTAAAAAAAAATTTCATTTTAAACATGCATTTTTGTTTTTGAAAACAGAGCCCTACAGCAGAGGATAAAAATCTGCGACCAATTTAAATTTTGGTAAAAATTCGATTTTTGTTGATTTTAATTTTAGAAATTTTAAATTCGATTTCTTGGTGTCTAGTATTTAATCATAAAACACATTTGGAAAGTACAGCAGTTTAAGCAAAAATACAAAAACTGTGCTCACTACTAACTCTTTCTAAAAGAAAATTTTTTTAGGAATTTTTATTTTTAAATTTTAAATGCGACTTTTTGGAAAATAGAAGAGTTAGAGCAAAATCGGCACAAATCTGTCATCACAAGCAATTTTGAGGGTTTTTTATTTAAAAATTTAAATACTTTTTTTTAAAAACTACAGCAGTTAAAGCTATTTTTAATTTGTAAGTTTTTTTTTATTAAAATTGCGTGATTATCTATTTCCATTCCGACTTTAAAACTATTGCAAATACAAACAGGTTATGAGCTTTAACCCAACACCCGGAACGCTCTTATTTATTAGAAAAAATATTTTTATTTGTAAAAAAAACTAAAAGCATTTTTAAGAAATATATTTCTTTAAGTTAAATACCACAATAAAAATTTTTACAACTTCATTGTGTACATTTTATAAAATGTTAAACAAACACTATAACAATTGCTAAAACGTGTTTAAAATTTTAAACGCATTTAAGAAGTTTTCAGATACAAACTTATACAAATACTTTTCGTACGCAATTACTATGCACAACAACACATTAAGGACATTTAAAAGGAAAATATTTCAAAATGTACAAGAATTTCTGGGTTATGAAAACAAGTGTCTGTTAAACGTTAATGTTACATTTGTGAAAAAAAAACCGTTTTAATTCAATTACAAATATGTTCGCATATGTATTGGATTGGGTAAAAGGACATTTTTCATAAGCGGTAAAGTTTATAAGGAATGTTGTGTTTTTATTTATTTGCATTTTGTAGATGAATGGACCAAATTAAATGTTTATGGTGCCAAAATGTCGACTGTCTAATTTTTTGTCTATTCACGTACATGCATATATTTTTAAAATATAAATGCTTATGTATGTGTGAGTTTATTCTTATGTTAAGTTGTTTATACATATTTGAATATTCAAGCATTTGGTTGAAATACTGCTCAGTATTTCCTTTTATTTACATAAATAACTTCATTTAACGAGCAGTACTGAAGGGTTTTTTGTTCGTTTTATTTTAATTTCAAAGAATCTTTGGCAGTTTTGTTTTTATTTATGTTGTTACTCGTACAACTTCATATTATTTTTATTAGAGTATTATTCATGGCACGCAATTAGTGTTGCATTGTTTTTACTCTTACAATTTTTTTTTTATTTTTTAGCTTTAAATTAAGTAAAATGCCTTTGACTTTGACTTTAGTTTTTTTGTATGCATATCTGTGCAAAAAATCCTTTCAAGCTTAATCCTTCCTCTCTTACAATTTTGCAAGAAAAAGCAACAGTTTTTATATGTTTTTTAACCACCATTTACGTTGACGAAGGGGATGTGTGTTTGTCATTCTATTCGTAACAATTAAAAAAATTTTAAGAAAAACGGTTAATACGGATTCTTTTAAACATGGCACGGATTTCCCTTAACCTAAAACTAATTATTTAAATGGTTTTTTGATAAAAGCTACATTTTGGCTAAAAAGGGTTTAATTTAAGCTCGAAACTGTACTTGACGTATGTTTAGAAAATATTAATTCATGGGTGAATGAAAAAGAGACAGTCTTCCTAGAAGCTTAATTGAGCTTTAACATAGGCTCTTCAACTTCTGCAACTACAACAGGGCTATTGGACCCTATATTACATGTAAAGTTCTTGTATATAATTGCAAATATGCGGCAAGAGCCCTAGATGATCTCAGTTCGAAGTACTTTTGTCTATAGAAGGCTACAAAAAATCTGCTTTTTCTATATTTTTAGAGTCCTTGACTGACGTCACTGGCATGATGGACTGCTTAGCTGAAAAAATTTTATTTTCGTGTGTCTTAAGGCTTACACTCGCATTCTTCCTTTTATCTTATTACCTCTTTTTACCCCTATATTTTAAGATACAACATTGTTTGTTTAAAACAGATATTTTAATATCCAGATGTCAATCTATCCGCCCAGAGACAGGTTTTTGTATGGATTGTAAAATTGAATTTCTCACTTAATTTTATCGGTTTGAAACCAGGTAAAAATAATAAACCGACAGCTTTCGGGATTCTGAGAATTTAAAGAGATTTCCTAGGAAACTGCGTAACCACTGGTTGATAAATTTTTTAAGCATCTCTTCAAAGGTTTTACCTACCGAAGCTGCGATGGTCGCAATGTTATTACACTTCCATTTCGTTTGAAACATCTTAACTAATACGAAATAATAATTTATCACAATTCGAACGAAGTCAATCCCAACTTTGCTAAACCATTGTAAGATTATACCAGGGCCTTTGATCCTACACTGTGAGTTATTAATTACCCAATTACACAGTGTTAAGCGTGATAGTGTTACCGCCAAAGTCAGAGGGTTTTCCGCTTCAAACCCTCTAACCCTTCAAACTTTCTGTGGTGTAAGCTAGAATAAGCTATTGTACATTGGACCTATTCAACAGTCAGATCTTTATCCTCCCGGGGGAAGCTTAATTGGTATTTCTTCGCTGCAGATATTAAAAAGATGTATCATTAAATTTTTATTCATCCTGACTTAGGCCCTGAATATAGTTAAGTGAGAATACCGAAAAAAAGCTACGAAAGTGTGATCTTATTGTGAGTTCTAAAGACCCAATATGCAACTTTAAACACAATAAAAGAAACTAATTCTCTTGGCCAAAAATAAGTTATCAAGTCTTTTTGAATCTTTACACTTAGTCGGATAAAGTAGTCCTTAGTAACATGATATGCTGGAAATGGAATACACAAAAAAGGGTTAAGAGGGTCCTCAATACCTCTTTTACATGCAGAAATTATTTCCCAGACTTTGTGTGGGAGCACACTTGGGCCATGGAGATAAGGGGTAAGTATGTTCTAGAAATTTGTTTACCAGAGGAAACTAATTCAGATTGATCGTAAACTTTATCACTCTAAGGCCGGCCCTGAGGAAGTTATGGGCGTTTTTACATAACTTTTGTTAATTTTGTATGGCAACTTTCTTAGGTGATGGCGATAGGGGGTAAGTGTTTTCTAGTAATATATTTAAGAGGGAAAACTAACTCACACCCTAATTTTTTAAAATTTTGTATGGCAGCCCTTTTAGGAGCTGGAAACAGGGGGTAAGTATATTTCACAAAAATTTTTGTGAAAAAAAAACTAATAGGAGTCGGTCTTACATAGCACCCATGTAGGGGCAACTCCAAGACAGTTGTAGAGGCTTTTATGTACAAATTTGAAAGAAATAAGCAGAAGTAATCTTGGCTTTAGAAAATTGATTTAAACAGATTAACGGACAGATGGATATGCGGACAGATGCACATCGCTAAATCAACTTTCCTATCTATAAGGACCAAGAAAACATATATTCTCTGTGGGGTCACAAATGGATTTTAAAGAAACTACAAACGGAATGGCAAACTTATATTTTCCCATATTACTTCTGTGAAGGGTAGAAAAACTGTTTTTTGCAACCAAGGTTGAAACTATACTGGCAGAATTATTATTAGATCTAATCTAAAACATGGATAGGAGAGGGTAAAAAGGGGCTTTTGTAAGAAGCTCCTGACTAAGGCCAAAGATTGTGATCTACTTGGCATACCTGGAACCATATAAAGGATACCTTAAGCGACACTATATAGACTATAGAACTCAGGCTTAGGGAAGTTTCTTAAAACTGGTCACATTGGGATATTATAGGGAATTTGTGTTAAAGATAATTAGTATATACCGGGGAACTAAGGCGGACTATGTGATTACAGAGCAAGTTTAAAAAGAATATCATTGATAGAAATACTTAAAGCATTGTTGGCTGTGGTGTGCAGTTTGACAGACAGGTCTAACATGAATAAGGCCCTGGCCACACTTGGGGGAGGACATCACATTGTCGTATAGACTATCTTATCTGCGGTTTTTTGTAGGATGAGCAAACTTGATACGGAAACAGAAACCATAGGCGATGTTGACTTTAACTGCCCGAGATTATAGAACCTTGAAGTCCAGTAGTTGGGTGAATGATTTAACAAAGAGCTGAGCAACATTTTGAGTTGTAAACATAAAAGCCAAAGGAATGTAAAGGTCTTGGACTACCTCTTTCCTTTTTATAAGTCAATTTACCTTTACTTGATATCTTTTTTTGTCAGTTATTATAGTTTGTTTTTTTTTTTTTTGCTGGGGACGCACAATCGACCTAGAAGGTTTTCAAGCGCAAATCTTTTTAAATGTTATAACAAAAAATTTTTTGGCATTTTTCTCTAATTTATTTAAATTTAGTTTTAAGGCATGTAGCGCACAAAGTAAATAACAACAAGAAAATTCCTTAAATTTATGTAAAGTATACTTCAAGTGGTTTTAAGTGCAGGACAAAAAATTGTTTAAAGATGATGTTGTTGTTGCTTTCTTTGCAACTGTTTTTGATATTTTTTTTATTGTATTTGTTAAGTGCAACACTTAGCTCAACTTAAATGCACGCGCTTTGTTTTTGCTTTGGTTTTCTTTTTTAGGGAAACGCTTGATTAAACCATTGTATGGGAAAAGTATTTAGTTAAAGTTCTTTGTTGCTTTCCTCTGTTTTTGTTAAATTTTTTTTTTATTCACACTAATTTGGCCATAGAAAATGAAATGATTACAAAAAGTGTGGGTCTAACGAATTTAAGAAAATATAAAAATTTTTGTTTTGAATTTAAAGCAATTATCATTAACATACATAACCAAAAATGTAGGTTTATTTGAGACTAAAGATAATATTAACATTTTCAGTTACCTGAAACGTTTTAAACTTTAAATATTTGACGAACTTTTGATTTTTCTTACATTTATTTATTTTAAGTACTATTTTCATACATATTTTCATACTGATTCGCATTTTTTTAAAGTTGATCAAAGTTTAATATATTGGTCAGAGGGAACACTAACTTGAATAAAAAAATGTTGTAAGTTTTTGTCTGAGAGATTTTTTACAGTTGTATTATGAAGTTTCAGAAGGATCATTTCCGCAGAATGTCCTTTTGAAAGGGCTTTGTTAAATTCCTTAGAAAAGATAGGAGCTGAAAGGTTAAGGCCACACAATGTAACTACGATAATATAAACTGACTGCTCCAGAAGAAATCAAATAAATTTACATTTAAACAAAAATAAAGCACTCAATTTAAAAACTATCTTTCAGCGATTTATTAAAACAAAAACTAAACAAAAGAGATAAGATAATTTAAAATAATTATATTTGCATAAAAGGCAAAAAAAAAACACACTTTTTAAATCAATAGTTTTTGGTTTCCTATTGAAACATTTGCGTCAAGTTCAATTTTGTTATGTCCATGCAACATTGCTAAGCCGTTAAGCCTGTCAGCAGTCATGGTTGATCTCAGCCATATTTTAATTCGGCGAAGGGTGAAAATGACCTTTCAGGCGTAGCGTTACTGATCAGCATTGAAACAAAAATGATAAATATTTTTCGCAAATTTGGATAAATATTTGGGTCACACCTTGCTAAAACTAATACATGTTTTATTTTCTGGCCGGTCTTTATAAATTTTCCATTTTTTCCCAATGTAAAATTTTAGCCTTTAATTTCGACATAAAAAGTTTTTTATTAATTGTTTCTAATTTTTAAATTTCAAAATCAGTAAATTTAGTAATACTCTGAGGCAGGAGTTGAGGGAGGTTAAACAAATAAAGGACGTCCTTTGAGAAACTTGTTTTTAAGTCTTTCAAAACAGATTCAATTAAGGGTATGTGGCATTCGATGCGGTAGAATACTTCAACACCTTCAAAACTATTTTTTCTTCTAATTTAAGGCTTTTCAACTAAAACTCCCACATCAGCGCCTCTTAAAATATAGTTTTAAATTGTGTATGACTTCATTCCTTTTAGTCTTTAGACACATTTTTAGAGTTTTAATAAGAGATGATCCTTTTCGTAAACCTATATCCTGCTTTTGTAGGATTACACTAAGTGGCTGTGTGACAGTATGTTTAGCATTTAGAATATTCAATCCGCAAAATAATTCAAAAGGCTTTTAAAGACGTATCCCTATTTTCCAATCGGGTATATTTTCCAATGCATCTATTATGTGCCTTGTTTTTACTGCAATTTATTGAAATTAAATCGTGATGATCCACTCTTTGTGTTTCGCATAATGGAGACAACTTTGTGCCTTGATATTTCAGAAAAACTGCATTACGCTTAGGATGATGTTTTCTTAAAAAATTTGATGTTTTTTTTAACCAACGATACAACTTTTTGTATCATTAGTACCTTGTTGCCTTTCGTGATCGAGTGGTAAAGTCGATGAGAATAGCAAGGCGTTTGTTTTGCATTTTTTGCGTTTCTTTTTTACTGCTGCATTTTCTGACAACATCAAAGGACACCCATAAGTTCCAATCCCTACACAATTTCTCAAATCAAGACCAACGTCTTTTAAATCTCTTAAAACTACTGATGATAGTGGGTTCGCACTAATTGACACTTCGACGTCAATGCCAATATAATTTAAAGCATCTTCAAATGCGTCGGTAAATTAAATAACAGGGTACACGTATATCAGGTAGCCTAAGATAAACAGATGAGTAACGGTATTTCGTTATATTAATGTCAAAGATTTTGTGAGTTTTTGTTATTTGTCTTTGACATTATTATGACGGCTTAGTTGTTTTTGTAGAATCGCTCCTACCTGATATACGTGTACCCTGGCCAATAAATTCTTCTTTTACTATCTTTACGTTTACGATAAAATACGTTAAAGCTAAAGAAATTTGAATTTTTTCAGGTAATTCAGTGGTTTCGCCAAAAATTATCGAATAATATTTAGCGTCATAAATATTTTTAGTATAATTTCTAAAACAGGATTAAGGAACTTTTATTTATTTCATTTTTAATTGTTTTCGATATATTTATAGCATCTAAAGGGCAAACTCGGAAATGGTTGTCTAAAAGTTTATCTCCAGCATCTAACCAAAAAATACCTTCCGAGCTTGTTTTTTCATAAAATAGCAAAGGAGGGGTATATTATGACTTCCAAGGAAAATTATAGTTTTTGTAAGAGACAGCAAACGTTCTCGATTTTTAATTTATTGTTGAAGTGTAGATATGTAGTTGTATTTGATTTTCCACTTCAATGCGGCAATTTTCTTGTGTCATTCTTCATTTTCCCAAAGGCAACAGCATCTTTGAATATACAGTATATTTTTTTAAAAAAATTTATGAAACGTTTGTCTTATTTTATTTAATAAAGTATAAAATTTTAAACGTTTTGGATGGGGGAAATTCCGTTTCCCGCCCGCGGCTGTGAATCGCCGCCCGACCATACTATATAGGTGGTTTTCTGCAGATGTTTTAACTTCACTTTCTCAAAATTATGCAAACATGTTTGCCTTTATGCCACCAACTATTATACTGAATACAAACATTATCGTTTAATAATAAATAAAGCCCCCACACGAATATAGTGCAGGATATAATATGATCGGGCTGGACAGTATACGACTTCCTTTCTTGTTTTTATTAGGACAAGCGGCAATTCTCTAACATTATCTAACAATAATTTGCCCTCTTCGACCGAAAAACTAACTAATTATTATATCCAAAAATAAAATATTCTTTTATTTTCATATAAAACAATAAAAATTTTTGCCTCAATATTTATAATTTAAATAGTTTTCTACACACAGTCTGTCACTAACACTTAGAGCTTTTTTTTAATTTCCGTCAAACTTTATTATGCCAATTTTTATGCAACAACAAAAACAACATCAACAAAAAAACTTAAGATGTAATAATTTTTCAACAAAACTTCAACAACATAATGAATGATACAAATGATAAATCTGATTAAACAAAAAATTAAAAAAAGGAAAACTAAAACAAAACTGCACATCTATAGCAAATGAACTCCATGGAATATGGTTTAAAGAAAAAACTTAATAGTTTTGTTCCCAATAAAAAAAATTTATTGTTTTTATTGCATTGCTACTTGTACTTGCTGTTTTCTATACTTTCTTTATACTTTTGTGTATTTTAAAATATTATTAGATTTACGCAAAAATCTGCTTCTTTTTTTCTTTTCCCCTACTTTTGAGTAAAAACAATAAAACTCTTTGAAAGTTCGAAACTAAATCAAATTGAAGAGGAAGGTTGGCTCAGCGATGCCAATGGAAATGTTAATTTTTAAAAAATGGGAAATTATTTAATAACAAAATTCTTTTGTGTGCTTGAAATACTAAGACACATTTTTTTTAATATACAGACAGTTATAGTGCAGTAACTTTGTAGCAGTTTAAAGTTGACTGTTGTTACAGCTTTTTAGTTAAAACGTATAAAAATTTTAAAAAAAGATCCGCTTGTAGTGGTGCTAATATTTGTTTTGTTACACCTTTTTGAGGAATCCTCATAAAAAAAATTCATGGGAGTTAGATCGGCTGACCTCAGTGGCAATGAAATGTCCCCAAAGCGACTGATCAGTTTTTTGGGCAAAATTTCCCCGAAGCAAATTCATTGAAGCACTGGCTGTGTGTGCAGTCTTCCCATCCTGGTAAGACCACGTGTGTCAAGAGTACGATGGACGAGCTCACTGATTTGGCCATAAAAATTTCGTATTCATGCGTCGATAATTTTCACTGTTGCCATTCGTCGTCTGGCCTCGAAAATTTCAAAAAAAAAATCCAATTATCTAATGCGTATATAAGGCACACCAAACCGTTACCCTTGGACAATGCAATGGTTTTTGAAGTTTTCAATCAAGGGTTGCGGGTTTTTGGAGACCAGCAATGGCTGTTTTGCTTGTTGGCGTGGCCGGTTAAGTGACAAAGAGCCTCATCGCTCAAAAAATAGGATTTACAGTGCAAAAACACTAAAACTTTGTTCTACAAAAATTATTGCGTAAATCAAAGTCACTTTCTTTCAGTTCTTGAACGATTTGAATATTAAAGGGATGTTACTTCAAATACTTTTTGATATTTCATGAATAACCGCTCTTGGAAGTCCCAGTGAGGCTGCTCTTTTCCGTATTGAAAGTCGATGATTTTCACGTAAACTGCATTCAACCAGTTTAATGTTATTGGGAATCCTTGAAGATCGACTGGGCTCTGGCCGTGGGATATTCATAGCCGAAGCATATGCGCGGAATATTTGCACTTACGAACGATTTAAATTTACACTTGGTCAATCACGTATTTTCTAAATACCAAACTTTAAACAAATTTTTGACAAACAATTACGTAAGAATCATTACTCTCCAAAAATGTCTCCACAGCGGACGCGCGATGCTTACTCGACATCGTGAGTGGCAAATTCGCACAATCGATCATTACAACGGCGCCACCCTCCCACCTGTCCGTTTATTTCTTTTCAAAATAATCGTAAAAAAATTAAACTTGTCACCAGACACCCTGTACATGGACACACAAATCAAGTCAAAAAGTTATTTTGAGTGGATCCATATGCCTACGCGTTATCAAATAACACAAAGGAGTTGAATACGGTGCTTTTACTGGTAATTTTAATGATTATTAAAAAATTATTCAAATTTATATCTTGGATAACCTTCCTTGGCGCACACACACACAAACACGCCGAGGAATAAAACTTTTCATAGAAAACATTGAAAGTAAATTAAGTCGAGGAAATATTAAACAAAATTACTTTATGGTTAATTTAAATCAATGAAATAGATAATAACAAGAGCGATAATAATTCTGGCAATTCTGATTTATATTTCAAAAAACAGAACAATGAAATTTATAGTGACACTTTAGGATAATTGAAAATGATTAAATATGATATTTAAAATTTAAAAAATTTGCCAATAATTATTTCTATTTATTAATAGTCAACTACAAATATTTAAAGTTTACCAAAAGATTTGTTTTATATCTTGCTGGCCGATCAAAAAGTTGTTGTAATTTGTAGAACTTTTAAGCAGGTTAATCACGTGGAAAATGAATTTTCCATTTGATTAGTATTCAATTGACAAGCAAACGATGTATTTTTTTTGTCTTTTTCTTTATTTTATATATATTTTTGACACAAGCAAAACAAAGCATCCAAAAAATTATTGATATTTTCTACATACGGCAGCATCAATTCATTAGAAAATACTTTTATCCTGCGGCTAATATTACTATTGCTTGTTGGTGATATTAAGGGGGGAAATAGGACTTGGCATACATAAGCAAGTATGTGTGAATACTTGTTTAATATTTATTTGGCCAATTTGATGCAATGAATACTAAATACATTTTGATTTTTTTTCCTCATGTATATATTTGTTGCCAGACCAATGCTTACATACAAACATTAATTCATGCAAACACAAACATTATTGGGTGTAGATTTTAGTCTTATTCATAAAAACTATTTTATGTTAAATAAGGGTGCATTTTACAGGCATCTATAGATTACTGGTCAAGCGAAACATAATTTTTTTTGAATAAGGCCCTTAATATGTAGCTACATGCAGAAAAAATTAGCTATAAGATATAATGGATTTATCGTATAAAATTTTTTCATGAAATTTTTACCATGATTTTTTTTTTTTTGTTTCTAGTGGAGAGGGGTACAAAAGTGGGCACTTTTTCACCTTTTTTGTAAAATTTTTCGTGAAAGTAATTTTATGAAAAATATCATCGTGTGGGTCTATAAATAGTCATGTTGACCGTATGATGTCTTTTAAAGCCATCTATGTGTCACCATTAAAATCACTATTTATCCTTAAGAAACATTTAAATAAAAATTGCCCTAAGGGTTTTTTGGCCCAATAAAGAAAGGAGATATAGTCGCCTCTTAAAAAATAAATTATTAGTTTAGGCGGCCAAGTCCCTGGCCGTTTAAGGTTTTTATAGTTTGATATAAAGATTTTAAGTGTTGATTATAATCATAGACAATTTCATCACTGTCTGGCTACGAAGTCTATAAATTAGGAGAACACTGCGAGACTATCAATATTTCGTCACTATGTGAGGGTAGATGCTTTTTATAATACATCTAAATTGGTAACACAGGAGTGACCTTAGGATATCGCGGGATATACGGCTGCGGGGTAACCTTGCTGAAACTTAAGCACTAATTAACCTTGGAAAATTGGGTTTTGAGACCATACTTGTTTTCATTACTTGATATTGTCCATTTTAAATAAGAATAAGCAAATCATATCATAGCCCTTCACGTTATTGTTCTAAAGGTCAAGAGGTTGGGTAAAAAGTTTCACAAAGAGCTGAATATTGCTTCTGAGAGCAAACATTATTAGATATGTCATGGGAGTCAGGCAGCTAAGTGGTGATAAAAAAAAGGGTACACCGGTACCTAATTTGTTTTTTTCGCTCTTAGACTATCTCTTACTTTTTATTTTAACTTATTTCTCCTTTGTCTGAAACTTGATCATTATTTTTTTTTAATGTGATATAGTCCCCTAAGTACAAAAACAGTCTTAATTCAAAATTCTAATCATAAATCTTTTTTTTTATTTGTTTCTAAAGCTTGAAATTTTTTAAGAGGCTGCTACATTGATTGTATCATAGCTTGAGGAGGAATTATTTGGTTTTTTTAAATCTGCAATAAAGTTACTTTAAAAAAAAAACTATTATTTCTTTGATTCCTACTAGCGGTTTTCAAATTTGTTGGCAATCAATGAAAAAATATACAATTTCTTGTTAAAAAATTGGAAATTTTTTTTTTTTGGAACTTTATCAAGAACAAAAAATAAAGTGGCAGGAAATTTTCTATTTATTACTTTATTATAAAGCTAAACACATTTGTAATTCAATAAACTTTTTAATGTGAAAATCGATGGATTAGTTGGTTTTATTCCCAAAGAAGTGAAGTTACCTAATTTGAACAAAAATGAAGTTTAAAGGGGACTGCCTTATTGAGTTTGTTATAGTTAGCGACAAATAGTCTTATTTTGTTAAAAGAAATACTTAAAAAGTTGAACTTAACCCGTTTTTAAAATCAGCTATAAAATTAATGAGTATGGTTTTTGAGTTATTTAAAATTTAATCATCAAGATTATTATTTGTTTTGCTAAATTCAAAAAAATACTTTGGGAAATAAATAAAAAATCTAAGAACTTAAAAAAATAAGATTTGTAATAAATCTATATAAGAACATGAACCTCTAATACAAAAAGCTTCATTTTATGAAAATCAATGCATAAATGGTGACTTAATTAACAATAAACTGAAGTGCCCTGTATATTTATTACCCCGAATTTTTAAGTTATTTTAAGCCAAAATTTGTTGACAGTTTTCAATTTTGAAAAAATTTTATAAGTAATTGTAAAAAAGCATCTTTGTATTGCCAAGGATTTTTTCAAATGTTCAACAACAGTGGCAGCCCTGTAACTCAAAAATATGGAAAAATGTAAGGTTGAACCCTAATCTAAAATGTAATAACTTTTGTTGTGTAAAAAAATTTAAAAATATTTTTTGAAATTGCGACTGAAAAGATTGTTGCAGCGTCTGTAAAAATTTCAGATATAAGAAAAATTTCTTTTTTTAAACCAAATTCATAGAGTTTGTAATACCGACTGCTTTTTTTTAATAAGGGGACCAAAATACATCAAAAAAAAATTTGGTTATTTTGCTTGTTGCATATTGTTATCTTTGAAGAGGCGCTCAAAGCGGTATACTGGCTTAAGACATACATAGATGATTTTTATAAAGAACATCTCAAGTATTACCTATAGCCAGGTTACAAGTAGGTCCCCAACTTATGTATGTTCTGCACCACATTTTGTTCGCGAATACCGAACATCCTTTAATTTGACGACAATGCCTACTATTACTTCAAAAGAGGTGCAAGCACATGAAGCCAATGTGGATAACAATATTACGTGGACCATTTTGCTGAGTTTGGATTTTTTTCATAACCCAAATCGTACAAAATTTCTCTACAATCAACCCATAACTTACTATTGTTGGCATAAAAGCCATATCAGAAAGTTACTTCAGCCATTTAAACTACAACATAATGCTTTGTTGTTTGTGTTCCGTCAATATCTTTCTTACTTGTTTTTTCTCTGCGTGTAGGTACAAATAAAAAAAACTTCGTTAGTATAAGTATACAATTAGTAAATCACTTACATTTTATACCACTTAAATACCATCACTACTTCACAAAACCAGTTTACAGTTAAACTCTAACTTTCAACACTTGATGTTTCGATGAGTACTTTTCCCCCTACACACGTTTCAGCAACATACTTTTATATTATTTTCCCATTACTAAAGTATTGGGCGAGAAAGCGAAAATATTGGGAATGATAAGAGTATAGGTGGCTATTCGACGCTGATGTTTAAAGGTGTAACATCTTTACAAAGGCTTATATTGTCAGTTATTAAATAGTTTCTTATATGTATGTGTGTGTGTGTGTAACATAACTATGTTAATACCCATACAAACATATTTTGTCTGTGTTTAAGAACATATTGATGACGGTAAATTGGTTTGTGTTTAGTCAGCCATAAGTTTTTTTATGGCTGTTGATGCTCTTGACTAAAATCAAATTTATAAAGGAAGTGTCTATAATTTGTATCTGTAACTAAATATATATAAGTACGTATGTAAGTATGTTAACGTTTGTTGCAAGTACTGTAACATGTTGCAAATACGTGATTCAATAGATTAAATTTAGATGAGTATAAGAATCAAAAGAAAAAAATCATCAAAATATAAATACTAGTATACAAGCAGAATTAAAACGTGAACCATTAAACTTCTCCTACACATCAAAATTAAGTGAAAGAACATAGTAATTAGGAAAACGCTAAAAAAATGGGGGAGTGCTTTATCTTGTCTAAGAACAAAAAAAATTTTCATATTTAAGTTTTCCACAAAATATATTAAATAATTTTATCTTATTCAAAAGTTTATAGAATTACTCTAATCTTTATAAGTTTTATTAAAAGAGAGTAGGATTTGAATTATAAAGGTATTATTGAATAATTTCATAAAAAGGTTTCTAACACAATTGGAATTACATTGGTGCTGTTTTAAAAGATTTTAATAAGTTTTAAAGTCAGAGTATTTATTAAAGTATGTAATTATATTAAAAAAAATATTTACGGAAAATGTGTTTTTAATATTTTATTAAAACTGCCACTCAATAAAGAATTATGAATCCTTCAAAAATATTTTAATTACATAAAGATTCGGGAGTGGTATTAATTTTGGACTAAGCATAAGCTGTTAAAACCAAAGAAATAAACAAAATTAATGCAATTTCGCTTTCAAAACTCATATAATAAGTAGCTCAGCTATGTTGATCAAATCGAGAATCAATCACAATTTATGGACACCATCTCTGAGTTTTATATTAGGATAACAACTGCATCAAAGAAATTTCCCCGAACCTCTTAATTTCTCTAGCTTACTGTCCGTCTAGACTCTAGATTAAAAAATATCAGTACAAAAATTTTTATAAATCCTAGTATTCCCTCTTAAGGGGTTCTGCCTGTCCTCTGCTAAATCAAACGTACTAGAGTCCTCTCCTAAACAATCCTAGAGGTCGCAGCAAACTAGTCATTATACCCGCACCACATACATAGTAGGGGTTTTATTCGTTTCTGTAGATGTTTGTAGCGCCCAAAAATAATAATCTGAGACCCATCTCAAGTCCGATCGACTCATAATCTCTTCCTGTGTCAACCAAAGTACGAGTCACAATTTTCAAGATATTTTTATGAAATTTGGAACCGATGAGTTGTTTGGCACTGACACGCAGCCTATTGTTTTTTTGGGGTGAGGATTGATCCATTTTTTTACATATCCCCATAAAAATGTTCTGCCGGAGTAAGTATTTTCTGCTATACGTGACTTAAAAGTCACTATTTTGACAAAATTTTTCATATGTGTCTTACTTAATGCCATCAGCAACGACATCAATAACTATCTTAGTACCCTCAATCCATTATATATAGAAGGGTTGTATGAATGTATGTATATTTGTATTTTATAGCTGGCCACATCAGTTAATCGATTTTTATTAATTTTTACAGGGAATTACCTCAAGTCTGAAAGGAACAATGGGCTACTTTTTTTACAGAAAATTATTGCTGCCAGGCTCACACTTCTCCCATTTGTGTGGGAAGGTCAGGCTATGAATTGCCTTACAAAATTTAGCATAGTCATATTGATCAAACGCGTAAAGCTTAATACATGATATTAATAACACAAGTTAAGCTTTCCATGTTTGTTTACATGCATATAGATAAATTTTTAAAATTTAGCCCGTAAAGGGATAAAAAGGGGGCAAAAGGAAAAAATCTATAACCTACTATCTTTTTAAATATATAAGATAGAAACGAAATTTAAAAGGTTTTGCGTTCTCCTTAAGAAATAAACCGACAGCAATTCGATGTTTTTTTTATAATTTTAAACCGAAAGGGGGGAAATGGGTTTATATTCTATTTAGGTACTTTTTGGTACTTTTTGTTACTTTTAAACCAATAAAGATAGAAACATTATTCAAATTTCGTGCGACAGGCCTAAAAACTATGAGCAGGTTTTTGGGTCTTTTTTAATTATTGGACCCTAAAGGAAAAGAAGAATTGAAATTATGTTTTGGTACTTTTTGTAACTTTAAAATCAACGAAGATAGAAACATAGTTAAAATTGCATTAGTCAGGTTACCAAAATATTTCTGGTACATTTTTTTTTAATTTTGACGCTAAGGGTACTAAAAGGATAGAATTATATTTTGGTACTTTTTAGAAGTTTGTAAAAGAATTTTTGCTAACTAAAGCTTTCTGAATATCTATAATATAAGCCTGGTAAATTCCATATAAGCCTGGTAAATTCCCAATTTTTTTATGTTAAATTAAAAGTAGGGCTGACTTATAATTTATTGAAACTTATGTGGGACAACCAGTAAATTTAAAAAAATATATAAATGCTTTTCTCTTACATATTTTGGTAATTTTACTATGATTCGGTTGGCGAAGCAAACCAGGGTTTAGCTAGTGAATATATAAAAAAAAAGCTACTGAGCATGAGTCTTCCAGCTACCGCAAGACTGGCCATATTTGGGTTTTTTCTACAAGTGTAGGATGGCTTTTATCAGAAAAAGGAAATTCCAATTAAGGAATCTGAGTTAAATAAATGCACAAATTATCTTAAAAATTTGCTGAAACTATATAAAGCTATACCTACACTACCTGAATTATCATCTGTGTTTCACAACTAAGTCTCATTTGTATAGTGTAATAACATGTCTATTTTAATTTGTTAATACTTTTGTCTAATCTCACTTGAAAATAGAACGTTTTCTATTTTCAAATTTTTTAACGTCTGAGTTTTAAATGTACGATTTTTTAAGTATCCGTATTAAATTTTTGTTGTTGTATTGCCATAGTCTTTATACCAGCTTAACAACTTTTATAATTAGTGGACTAAAACTAATTCCTTAGGCGTAATGTAATACTAAAAATGAAAAAATCAAAATGTATCTTGACACTCATAGAAATTTTAAATTATTTTTTGACACTCAACTCAGAAACAGAAAAACAGAATCTTCATATAAACTATTTACTACGGCGAGGGTTTTAGAAGACCCGTTATCATAAAACCGACTTCTGGTGCTTTAAGATGCTCTTGGACAAAAAATCAAAATAAAGTTCCACCTTTTAATAAATTATTTAAGAAACATATTCCCTCTCAGAACATGTACTGACTTGAGTGAACTATCACCTGTTGTTGCTGCAAAAGCTATGGGAGTACGATTACAGTTGTTATATAAACTACTAATAACTTAAAAATCAAAAGAATTTTTTTTTTTTGATAAAATTAGCAACATAAATTCTTTAGAGCTGTCTTGCATAGCAAATATTTTCTTTTATTTAAGTTGCCGTGTTGGAGATGATTTCTAAGTCTAAAAAAGATCCTTTGAAGGTGAAGACAGGCCAGTAAGTTTGTTGGCCATTATATCGAAATTTAAATTGCTTTTAGTCATGATAAATCTGTCCTTGAATGACAGCAGCTGCATTCCCAATCGCTAATTTGGCTTTCGACAGCAATATCGTACCCTCGAGCAAATCAGACAGATTAAGAGAGGTTACAAAAAAACAGTTTGGGGAGAAGAAATGTTGTTTTGAGCTTTTGTATGTCTATGACACCTTTGATAAGATATGGCAGAAAGCGTTGGATCCTCCATTCGAATTTGCCAACCATCGGTGCGATATTTAAAGCAATAATTTTAGCGCTTGCCTTTAGATATCCTCCTGTTATCTCTTTATAATAAATCAGAAAAAGTATTTTTTTTAACAAATTATTTTAATAGATCTATTTGTTTTGTTTACAAAAGTTTTTTCTATTTTTTTTTTCTTAAAAACAAATTTCCAACAAAAATAAAATTGTTCTTTAAGTTATAACTTCAATCTGTTTTTATATGAAAAGTAATTTATTAATGCCCATTGTAATCATTATCATACAAAGACTCTCTTACACATGCAAAGATACAAATAAAATAGAAATAAAGCACCTTAAGGAGTAACTTTGCCTACTCGTGGCCAAACGGTTACAATAAAAACACTTTTTTCATCTTATTTTTATGGTTTGTGAAATAAAAAAACTAAAGTATATAAAAAAAAACAAAGTAAAACTTTTAAATGACCCCTTGTGGCTTGTTGATTATGCATAATTTCACACACTAAAATGTGTTAAAAAGCCTCTCCTTTGTTGTTAGTGCTAATAATCAAGGCTAAGAATACTTTGTTTAATAACAACTCGAAACTTTAATAAAACAACCCCACCTTATAAGTTTAGAATATGAAAAAATAAAAAAAAACATATAAAAGAATAATAATAACAAATAAGCAATGAAAAATATACTCCTGAGGCCACAAAAGCCACAAATATTTCTCGCACCCCATTACGGGATACCGACAGAAAAACTCTTCTTCGCTTTGAGTGTTGTTTATTTAGGAAGCAAAAGTTCAAAAAAAAAAACAGACAAAGCCAAGAATCAAATAAAAAGAACAAAAGTTTAGAAATAAAAAAATTGAAAAAAATTAGATTTTTTTCTGTTGTTTACCTTTAAGTGAAAGTGTACGAATGAATGAATAAATAAATTCATGACTGACGATCCTGTGGGTGATGACTGATGAAGTCTCTTTTAAACTTTTTGCTTTTTATGGTTATTGTTGCTTTTTATTGTATAAACAAACTATAGCAATGAATATACATTTTGTTTTGCATTATTCCTGGAGGATATAATAAATAGCTAGGAAGTATGACGATTTATATTGTGTCAATTTTATCGAAAATTAAACAAAGAATAAAGGTAATGCTCGTTTGATACTAAGCAGGTTAAGTAAGACTTAAAAGAAGTTTTTTATAAAATATATGATAAATTAACAATATTTTTCTAAAAGTTCCTTTAACAGTTTAGGTACGCAAAAATTTTACCGAACAGATAAAGACTCAAGACTAAGGTTTTTAAAAAATATTCTGAAAGGTATTAAAATACTTTCCTGTGAATTTGATTTAAATCGAACGGCTGCACAGTGGGTTCGATGACACCGAAAATAGGGATTAATTCATGGGAGCCGTAATATAAATTTTTTTGATTTATTTTTCAAACCGTTAAATATGCATAAAAAGGCAAGTTATGAAAAAAATATACACGGAAAAAAATTTTTTAACGATTTTATAGACATTTTTATTTTTAGGAAAATTATAGTTTGTTTCAGAATTTTCGCCGTTATTTTAAAATGGAAAGTGATTTTTTAAAAAAATGAGAAGCAAATAAAAGCTTATGTTTATGTTGTCTTCTTTCTAAAAAATAAAAAAATAAATATACATTTTGCATAAATATGAATATAAGTTTGATTTAAAGTCTGAATTTGGGTTTTGAAGGATTTCGAGAATTTTACTTTTTTAAAAAAGTAACGAAATAAATCCATATTAATGTGTATTAGTTGACCTTTATTTTTAGATTGATATTTAAATAACTTAATCGTTCGGCTTGAGGTCAATATTGACCTCAAGCCGAACGATTAAGTTATTTAAATATCAATGTAACGAAATAAATTTTTACAACTTTTTTTGTTTATCAATAATTGTCAAACACTTAAAAAGAAACCATATTATGTTCATCCTCACCTTCATCATCATAATCTTCGCTATCATTACTCTCACTATCATGTATTGCTTGAGAAATAATAGGCGATAGCAGAAGCTGTAGTTCGGAATTTGAAATTTGTTGCTTTTCTTTCCGCTCATTTTGTTTATTAATACTAGATACGAATGGATCTGAACTGAAAAAAAAATCTATTTAGAATATCTTCATTCGACTTTTCTCGGCTGCATTTGCGAGCAAGGTGTTCCCTATAATTTTTAAAATCCTTATTTCTGTCTTCCTGAGCTACTTCTGAAAGTTTTCCAATCGGTAAAAGGACATATTTTATGATTTCGGGACCATGAATTTAATATTTACGTATTGGAGGAGTTATACAAAACCATTTTAACACTCTCGTAAATGAAGATGACTGAAACTTGTTCACGCATCTATCTCCGACAACAATAACAACAATAGTAAGCACTGAACGAACGTAAGTTTTGTTAACTACATGACTTTGAAAAAACACGACTTCAAACAGAAAAATGTTAATACTAAAAAATGGAGCAACAAAGCCGCAAATTTTCTTTTTTGTATTATCAAGCTAAGATTTCATATTTTTAGAAAATATATGATTCAAAACCCAACCTTAACTAACTTAGAAGTTATGGTTCACGAAACATCAAAAATAGGATAACTTTAGACTTTTTTTTGCAAAAATCGTTAAAAATATTTTCACACATATTTTCAAAAACACTAAATCATTTTTGTATACTCTAATACCTGAAGTTCAAGGTTCCATTCTTAAAACAACACTTTGGTAACGTTAAATTTGAAAATTACAGACTTGTTTAATGCAAAATTTAACTTTTTTCTTAACTTCTGGGATTATCATTTTCAAGTCACTGTTTCTACTTTTAAATTGAAATTGATTTTAATGGTCCAATACGTCTTAAAAGTTTATTTAGAAGCCTTCATCTTATCCTTGATATGTTTTTGAACACAAAACAAAATATTTAATTAACATTCCTTTTAACACTTATAACCAAGATAATTAATCTATTGCATGCTTACGCTTTCCAAAGTGCCCATTTATCCATTCTATGCGGCTACGCAACGTCTAGTTCCAGTCACTAACGCAATGCACATCCCACAGGCGCACTTGTGATTATATCTAGGACAAGGGGTTTTTGTTAAAAGTCCACTGTATTTTTACCAAGCTTTTTTCCATTAATAGTTTATAGTGGGAGTAATCTCCAGATTAAGGACGAAAGACGTGTGCTTTAGAAAGCTTGCAGCTCTCAGAAGAACTTTTCCGTTTTTTGTCAAACAGGCATTATTTTTCAATATACTCTGAACTAATAAAAATTGTTGTGCTCTTTTATGTTTAAATTTATTTTTTTTACTTGAAAATTTTTATTTATTCTCATTTTATAATAAAAAAAATTAAAAAAAAGAATAAACATGTTCACTAATTAACATCAAAGATTTTTTCGTCTATTAGTATGTATAAATATAACAAATTTTTTTTACTGATGCCAACTAAAAAAAATTAGAAAAAAATCATAATAAAATCATCATCAGCGTCATCAATAATTAATGATACGGACATGACCCATACACTGATCACGATTTGCACATGTTTTCTTAGCAAATCCCTGAACTTCATTCAATACAATATGTTGCCATAATAGCGTTTTGAAAAGCCCTCATACCTACATTTACAAGTAAGTTCTAACATACGTATATATACAGCATATGTACATATATACATATTTATAAATCTAATAGCATATCTATGTACATATGTATTTACACATACTAATAAAAGCTCACACAATTACTGGCTCCGTTTCCTTTTTTTTTTTTGGAAAGCAAGTTGTTTTGGGGAAAAGTTAAGCAACAATTTATTAGCAAATATTTTATGTTTCGGTTTTCTCCTTCTAAGTTGTTGTTTTTTTCATTGCCTTCAAAGTTAATTTTTTTCTTAAATATTTTGTTTTTAATTTACTAAGGACTAGAAATGTGGAATTTTTGCATTTTTGTTGTTCCTCTACTTATTGTTTAATGTTTATACTCTTAAAAGATATTCAAGTGCAAACGTACATACATACGTAAATATTCATATATTTTCTATTTTACTTACTTTTAAATGAAAATTAAATTTTTTTCGTTTATGGGTTTTAGCACCATTTCCTAACAATTTTAAATAAACATTTTTTTGACAAAAATCAACTAGAACATGTGTTTAACTTAAGTTCGTTTTGAAATTAATTATAAAGTGAACGCATCCGGGAGAGAATTTTTGACTCCCTTACTTTTTTATTTTTTATATATGAAGTTTGACAACAGGGAAAATAATTTTAACGTTGGGTTCGAAAGTGCCGCTTAATTGAATTTTTAAAATTAAGTTTTTGTATATTTGGTATCGAATAAAACAAGATAAAATTCTACATCACTATGTTAATTTTCAAGCATGTATCTTGTCAGCTGACTTCGTAGTGACGTGTCAAAGTACAAAATTTTTTGCAATTTTTTTAAAAAGCGAAAAAAGTAAAATTTTGCATTAAGCGAGTCCGTAATTTCCAAATTTAGAGTTAACAAAGTGTTATTTTAAGAATTGACTCTTCAACTTCAGATATTAAAGTGTACAAAAATGATTTAGTGTTTTTCAAAATATGTGTGAAAATATTTTTGGCGATTTTTTTAAAAAAGGTCCAAAATTGGCCTATTTTTGATGTTTCGTGAACCATAACTTCTAAGTTAGTTAGGGTTGGGTTTTGAATCTTATAGTTTATAAAAGAATAAAATCTTCGCTTGATACTACAAAAACAAAAACTTGCGGTTTTGTTGCTCCTTTTTTTTCTATTAACATTTTTCTGTTTGAAGTCATGTATTTAACAAAACTTACGTTCGTTAAATGCTTACTATTGTTGTTATTGTTGTCGGAGATAGGTGCGTGAACAAGTTTCAGTCATATTTATTCACAAGAGTGTTAAAATGGTTTTGTATGACTCCTACAATACATAAATATTAAATTCATGGTCCCGAAATCATAAAATATGCCCTTTTACCGATGGGAGAACTTTCAGAAGAAGCTCAGGAAGCCAGAAATAAGGATTTTAAAAAATTTATAGGGAACACTTTGCTCGCAAATGCAGCCGAGAAAAAACGAATAACAATATTTTATATTCTCTGTTCAGATCCATTCATATCTAGTATTAATAAACAAAATGAGCGGAAAGAAAAGCAACAATTATCAAATTCCGAACTACAGGTTTTGCTATCGCCTATTATTTTTCAAGAAATACATGAAAGTGAGGGTAATGATAGCGAAGATTATGATGATGAAGGTGAGGATGAATATAATATGATGTTTTTTTAAGTGTATGATAATTATTGATAAGCAAAAAAAAATTATAAAAATTTATTTCGTTACTTTTTTAAAAAAGTTGTAAAATTTTTGAAATCCTTCAAAACCCAAATTCAGACCTTAAATTAAACTTATATTCATATTTATGCAAAATATATATTTATTTTTTATTTTTAAGGAAGAATACAATATAAGCTTTTCATTTTTTTTGTAAATTACTTTGCATTTTAAAATTACGGCGAAAATTCTGAAACAAACTATAATTTTCCGAAAAATAAAAATGTCTATAAAATCGTAAAAAAATTTTTTTCCGTCTATCTTTTTTTCAGAATATGCCTTTTTTTGCATATTTAACGTATTAAAAAAGAAATTCAAAAAAATTTAAATTACGGCTCCCATGAATTAATCACCACTTTCGGTGTTATCGAACTTACTGTGCGTTCTGTCAAACTCCACATGTTAGAAAGTCAAAAAATATCTCCCGGATGCGTTTACCTGATAATTAATTTCACCATGCTTAAGTTAATAGATATATTTTTTTTTAAGTTTGCATTAATACTTGCAATGAAGAGAAGTATGAAAACTCAAAAAAAGCTCCGCGCACAGTGTAATAATTTTATATGGCTCTAAAGTGGTAATAGTTTGCAGAAATATTTTAATTCATAAAATTAAATCAGGCTTAACTTTAATTAATAAATTTTTAAGAACCCATGTCGTTCCTGTTTAACATTAAAATAAAAATTGGCTTAAAAAAGAGAAAAAAAACTATAAATTGATTAATTTTCATACAGATAAAAGCTACCTCATGCTTGCTTATCCAACCATTTTTTTTTTCAATTTCAAACAAGGTTACGCCTACCTCTAAAATTTCCTTTTTGAAGAAGAAATTTTGATTTTTAAATGCAAGAAATGGCATATCATGTCCTCTTTATCTTTGCATTTTTAAACAATTGTCCCTTAAACATAACCACAGCTTAACTAAAACAAACTGTCTGCTTTTCGTCAATAACCACAAAAGAAATCAAATCAAAGCATTCAAAATAAAATTAAAATTTTTAAGAAAAAAAAATCATTAAACATTTGGCCATGGTGTAGTTAATTAACCAACAGTTGGCCTCAAAAATAATTTTCTTTGGTCATAAGTTCTGTAAAATTTGTTATTGTTTTTTGTTTTCAAATTGCGGCCCATTCACTAACATATGAACTCGTAAAATTCTTTCAAAAAAGAAAATTGATGTCCATTTTGAATCTATTAAATTGAAATAGGCTTTTAATGGGTCTAAAAACAAGAAAAAATGAAAATAAAAATTACAAGAAAAAACAAAACTAATTAGCAGTAAATGAGATATTAAAAACGTTTCGAACACCATGTGTGGGATGAATGTTGTAACTAATATAAACAAGTTAAATTATTTTTCTTTATTGTCTTCTTTTAAAAGAAAAAAAGGGAGGCGAATTCCTTAATTAGCCTAAAAAGAAAATTTAACAGGAAAAAAATTTGTAAACAATTTTAAAATTTTAAATAGATTTGAAATACAGATTTTGTATAAAAATTTCATCTAAAAACCCTATTTTATTTTAAAAACTTTTTTAAATATGCCCAACATACTAATAGTTTTTCAAACATATTTAAGGAAATATGTTTTTAATTTAATTGAAGAACAAAACATGTACGTACTTACATAACTTTGTTAAATTAAGGATGTTGAAACCTGCTAATAATAGTTTAAACTTTAATTTACAATTAGAATTTTTTTAAAACCTTTTTAACTGTGTCAATTTAAAAAATTCTTTATACGATATGAAATAAACATCGATTTACACCATTAAAGTAGTTATAAAAACAATTTTATCTAGCAGAGACGCGGAAGAAAACATTAAAAAAATATTTTAAAACAAAAGTAAATACTAAATCAGTGATATAACTGCGCCGCTACTAATTCATATCTACAGTATATTGTACTAATAGACATTCCAGGAAAAAAATATATAATATTCTATGGTATTTGCAACATTACTTATGATATGCAGCCTCAACCCTCCAGCCAGCCTCATTCCACCAGCCAGCCAACCATTCAAAATAAAACGGAAACAATGGCCTGTCAAGCTAAGGATAAAGTATATGCCAATCAGCAAAAAAATAATACAACAACTGCAAGAAACAATTAAAAAAAAACTTTATAAATAAAATCGCTAAAAATACAATTGAACTATTCTCAATAGAGAAGAGCAAAAGCTTAAAATATATAGAGTTTTCAACTAAAACTTTAAAAATCTATTTTTTAAAATCCTACAAAATCGTTTCACATTTCTAGACTCACAACTTCAAAAATTTTCAAAATGTATCCAAAGTGTGAAAAAAGTATCTCTAGGCCACCCAGATGACTTAATTTCATATTTCTAAGCTCATAACTTCAAAAGTTTATAATAAGTACTAAACATATGATAAAAGTAATTTTTTCCACTTAGTTAACTTTTAAACAAAAATATGAAAGAAAGGCCTTTTATCCTGGTGGACTTTTTGCCTAAATCTTGCCAAATTCTGTAGACTTGTTACCTCAAAAAGCAAAGAGAAATGAAAATTTAAAAAAGGAACTTTTTTAATTTAATTGACTTTAAATCTCAATCTGGGGCACTAGACCTTAATTTTACACTTCTTAACTCATAAATTTTAAAACTTGAAAAAACAATACCAAAAATGTGGACAGTACTTTTTGTTAAAAATGTGCTTGATATTTTTAAAAGTTAATTTTGACTGCCTGTATTGTTTTGCATTTTAATTTCGCTCTATACTTTTATTCTAAGACTTAAAATATAACCTAAAAATATTTATATTTCTTCGAAATCTATTTTTAAGATTTGGACGTTGCAAAAAGTACATAATAACTATTAAAAAATAAATTTTTACCATTTTTTAATCCCTAATTAAAAATATCAAAAAAATACCGTGGCAAATCAAATGCAATTCAAACTATGTTTGTACTTCTATTATTTTAAAAACTACAAAAAGTATTTTTTACCAAAATTTTAAAAAAGTGCCAAAAATGTATTCATGCTTTCCGCGACTTGTGTAAATTGAAAAAAAAAAATAATGTAGGAATTCTTAAACAAACTTCAACAACTTAACAGGGGCACAAAGCGTGAAAAAACTTATATTATCGACGGTGTTTTAAAGCACCAAAATAAACAGTCATTGTGCTACACAAAACAGACGATTAAAATCCGAGATTTTGTAATACATTCCGACTGGATATCCATTTAATCGAGTTTTAATTATGTTGGAGCAAATACCTAATCGATTTTAGGATTTGGATTTTGTTTGAATAATCGATTAAGGTTTTTAATAACTCGAGTAACTTAAACAGAACAGAACTGAATGGTCTTGCCAGCCTTAAGTAGCTTATAAAGGATCAGATCTTCATATCCTACCATATACATAATTTCCTTGGCGCGATGGTCATTTGATTTTGACTTAAACTTAAAATTACGATATATTAAATTTTCTTTTACTTACTTTTCCATTTTATATAAAGTTTAAATTCGTCACACAATAAGCATAAAAACTTGTAGTATAAACCATAGACTTGTTATTGCATCAAATTCAAAAATGTACAATATTATTACATACACTCTAAACCACTTTTGTTGAAAATTACGTCAATAATAGTAGGCAACACTTTACAGACTATTTTCGACCTAAAATTAGACATGTAATTTTTTTCAACTTTTTGTTGAATTTTAAACAAAATATGTTTAAACTTTTTACACATATTGTGTCTAATTTTTTCTTTTCCTTTGACTTAATTTTCAACCCTTTTTTAAATAAAAATCCACATAATAAAAAGCTTATTTTATTTATTTTAATAAAAAAAACAAAAAAAATTACTTCAATTCTTTTATTATTCTTACAAAATTCACTTATAATATTAACTTTTTTTTTAATTTAAGTAATAAATGTTACCGACTACACACATATAACAAATTATGTACTATTATTAATTATAATATGCTTACACACTAGATATTAATTTTTTTAATTCTGTAGAAAATCAGAACACGTGATTTATTAAATCGTATACACTTTTATGCTTCTTCTTTCTCAACTGTTTATTCCATACATTTTAATAGTGTTTTTAGACAGATATGCTTAATATTAAACATTTTGATGTTTATAGACACATGTTGCTAGCTTTTAAGCATATATTGTTGAAAAATAAACACTTTTTGCAGGAAAATATTACTTTTGTTTAAAATTACATATATTAAGCCTTTTTATTTCTAATAATATAAAAATCGACCCAATTTTAGGCAACAAGACTTTTTTCAACAATAAATTAGGTCATATATGATCGTAAATTTATGCAAATGTTTTAGAGTGTAGTTAAAACTTTTAAGAACATTTCATTTTATTCATTATTTTTAGAGTTATGATTTAATAACATTTTTCATTTTTGCTGTTTTTATTTTTGTTATTTTTCTTAACGAGTAGAATTTTAAGAAAATCTAATATTTATTATTCGAGTAGTCGTTAAAACGACATTTAAATTGTTCTTTAATAAAAAATTTGCAGTTATTCTTTCTCGATTAATCGAGGGATTATTGTTCGAGTGGATACTCTAAATCCGTCTCTTTAGTTTTTTCACTTTAAATTATTTTCTTGGTATATACCTATATACACAAGTACTGTACACCTAAAAAATTATTACAGTAACTGACTGTGAGTTATTTGGGAAGTATTCCGCAAAGTTGTTTTTTAAAATGAAAAACAGTTAAATTTTAATACAATATTTTTTAACTGGTTTGAGGGGTTATTCAAATTTTCAACTACTGATTTTCAGTTAAAGTTAATTTTGACGGTAATTTTTTAGTAATATTTAACTTTGTTAATTTTTTCTGATAGTTTGTGTTTTACTGTAAATGACAGAAAATCTAGTAAAATTAAGATGAATATTTAAGTAAATTTTTTGTTGTCTAAACTTAAATGAAATATTTCAATAATTTTAATAAATATATTTTTAGAGGGTTTTTTAAATTGGATTTCCAGTTGTTTTTACTTGATAATTTTTTAGTGTATACATGAAGTTGTAATTAAAACAATAACTATCAAGGAAAACGTTAATTAAGTTTTTATTAATACAACTTAATTAACGTTTTAATTTATTTTATATGAAATAACATTCCTCGATTAATTACCTTAAGTGGATTTTTTTTTAATTAAAAATATCCTTGCAAACAAAATTTGAAACAATGTATCTAAAGAATATTTGGGTCCATCTTTTGAATTTGTATGATTTATTTCTTTTTTTTAGTATATACAAAAAAGGGCTTTGGCATTTAAAACAAAATTAATTTTCATTAAAATCATTAAAGGATTTTTTTATCGGTTTTTCTACTCGTCAATCATCCCCAGGTTTATTCGAATTGAGCAAAAATCGAAATGTTTTTTTTTATTCGATAATTTTTAAGAGAAGAATAATAGACAACTTCCGCACATTAGCACATAAGTCGTACGCTACATTATGAGCAGCATCAGTGTTTATTAGTCTCGTAATCCTCAGACAGTGGTGGATAGAGATTTACCCCCGATACCCCTTTTCAATTTGTGTATCTATAGATTGCGCCACTAAATCTAAATAACACTGTGCAAAACCATACTCAACTAAACCAATATACAGATCAATACAACCATTTCATAAACTGTTAAATCATCTTTAGAAACCGCGTATTATGCAGTTAACAAGTGCTTTTTATTACTTTTTTTTCTATTCAAAACAATAAATGAATTTGTTCGGCTTTGTATTGAAAAATAAAATGCAAAATAAAGCAAAAATATATGGGTATGTTTGTAAGTAAATACAACGACAGATATTAAACAAAAAATTCTAAAGCGGAACTGTGTATAAGGATTTTATTCCAGATTTTTTCATTTCATATGATATATTGTTGCAAAATTGTAAATTCTAAAGTCAATAGCATTGTTAAGCTGTATTTATTTATATACTTTTAAATATAAATGCACATAGATTTTCGAATGCTTTTAAAAGATGTTAAATAACTAATATCGATGAATATTAACTTCTGCAAAAAGCCTTTTACTCGTATCTTTATTTTATTTAAAGAAAGAAAGAAATAGCGTTTTAATATACTTTCTAATAAGTTATTTTATTTTTAAATTCTGATTAAGAATTAATACTTAAATTCGAAATTTAAAAAATCATTAATTTTGTTAAAAATATATTATAATTTAAAAAGCAAAAAAAAAATATTTCATTGCATATACAAAATGTTTGTAATAAATAAATTTATTTATTATATTCGATAAGCGATAGAATTTCATTTTAAAGACATTTTTTTAAGTTATAGATAAATTAACATATTAGTTTATAGATAAATTTTTTATTATTGGTATTTTTTTATTATTTGTTTTTTTTTCAGATAACACTAATAAAATAAATATCCGTTAGGTTGGATCATGTTAGGTTAGATAAGGTTAGATTAGGTTAGGTTAGGTTATGTTAGGTTAGGTTAGGTTAAGTTAGGTTAGGTTAGGTTAGGTTAGGTTAGGTTAGGTTAGGTTAGGTTAGGTTAGGTTAGGTTAGCTTAGGTTAGGTTAGGTTAAGTCAGGTTAGGTTAAGTTAGGTTAGGTTAGGCTAGGTTAGGTTAGGTTAGGTTAGGTTAGGTTAGGTTAGGTTAGGTTAGGTTAGGTTAGGTTAGGTTAGGTTAGGTTAGGTTAGGTTAGGTTAGGTTAGGTTAGGTTAGGTTAAGTTAGGTTAGGTTAGGTTAGGCTAGGTTAGGTTAGGTTAGGTTAGGTTAGGTTAGGTTAGGTTAGGTTAGGCTAGGTTAGGTTAGGTTAGGTTAGGTTAGGTTAGGTTAGGTTAGGTTAGGTTAGGTTAGGTTAGGTTAGGTTAGGTTAGGTTAGGTTAGGTTAGGTTAGGTTAGGTTAGGTTATGTTAGGTTAGGTTTGGTTAGGTTGGGGTAAGTTAGGTTAGGTTAGTCTAGGCTATGTTAGGTTAGGTTAGGTTAGGTTAGGTTAGGTTAGGTTAGGTTAGGTTAGGTTAGGTTAGGTTAAGTTAGGTTAGGTTAGGTTAGGCTAGGTTAGGTTAGGTTAGGTTAGGTTAGGTTAGGTTAGGTTAGGTTAGGCTAGGTTAGGTTAGGTTAGGTTAGGTTAGGTTAGGTTAGGTTAGGTTAGGTTAGGTTAGGTTAGGTTAGGTTAGGTTAGGTTAGGTTAGGTTAGGTTAGGTTAGGTTAGGTTAGGTTAGGTTATGTTAGGTTAGGTTTGGTTAGGTTGGGGTAAGTTAGGTTAGGTTAGTCTAGGCTATGTTAGGTTAGGTTAGGTTAGGTTAGGTTAGGTTAGGTTAGGTTAGGTTAGGTTAGGTTAGGTTATGTTAGGTTAGGTTAGGTTAGGTTAGGTTAGGTTAGGTTAGGTTAGGTTAGGTTAGGTTAGGTTAGGTTAGGTTAGGTTAGGTTAGGTTAGGTTAGGTTAGGTTAGGTTAGGTTAGGTTAGGTTAGGTTAGGTTAGGTTAGGTTAGGTTAGGTTGGGTTAGGTTAAGCTCGATTAGGTTAGGTTAGGTTAGGTAGGAGTAAGTTAAGTTAGGTTAGGTTTGTTTAGGCTAGGTTAGGTTAGGTTAGATTTTGTTAGGCTAGATTAGGTTAGGTTAAGTTAATGTTGATTTTTTTTTAAATATTGGCCAACAAAACCTTAAAAAACACAGCCAAAGGATCCCATGTTGGATTTGTGACTGAGATTTTTATGTGTATGCTTAAATAAAATAATGATGGAATAATAATAATAAAAGAACTGCCGATTAAATTTATGACAAAATAATAACTTTTTTTGTAAAGTGTACTAAGAAGTGTCACATCAATTAATTTTTTTTTTTGAGGCAACTTTCTGTATAAAAAGCATCGAAATCAATGTAAACTTAATTTATGTTTTAATTACTTTAGCAAACGTTTGGAGTTTTTTCAAGTAAATTTAAAAGTAGTATAGTAAAAGACAATTTGCAAATACATTTAAAATAATTATTTCGGTTCGTTTCGTTCCGATTAAAGTGCATTTGAACGATGTCTTTGGCTACACGAATCTTAAATACGCTGCACATTGGAAATAAGATTAACAAGCGACTGTTATTTTATTTGAAATCTGGGGGCAAATTACGGCATTTGAGTCGGATCGAAATTTTAAAATTCTTATACTAGAAGCATTGACAACTCGATCAATTGAGTAGAATTTCGATTCGAATCGAATGCCGTAATTTGCCTCCTATTGTAAACTTTCTTTTGAATATGAAAATTGTTATAGAATGTTTTAGCAACATGATTTAGCTATTTTTGCTTTAAACTATTAAATTGAACTCTTCTGCTATCGGGAGTGGCTGACCTCATGATTCGATTAAATATTTCTGCTCTTTATCTAGCTTTTCTAAGTGAACAAACCTTTTACCAGGCCTGAGCAAATATCTTCCTATGTGTAGGGTTCATACAAATTATAATTTATTGCTTAAGAAACGCGACATCATATTGCATTAATGTTAAGGAGACAACCACATTTACCAAATTATTTTATAAGATAAAACTTTGTTTTGAAAAAATAAAAAACTTGCAAAAAGCAAATGTTTCATTCGATTATGAAAAAGTTTCAATGTTTTCATATAAATAAATTTATGTTAAAGAAGTTTACAGAAAAAACCAATTGCAACAGAGTGTCTTTTAGTGTTTTTGTGGTAAGAAAAAGTTTTGCGGCAATAAAAATTTCTTTGCTATTACTTTGTCAGCAAAGTCGCCAAAGTGGTTTGTTAGAAAAACCGGAACCTTAAAATGGACAAAAACGATTTTCTTATCGTAAGGAGGAAGTATATTTATAAAACACTAATGTATGTGAAAGCAAATTGCAAAAAAAATTTAATTCATTTAAAATAATGCACATTGGTATGTACTAAACTTTATATTTACTCTCACATTTATATTTTTTACTTAACTGAGACTGATTAAACTAATTGTGTATAATAATAGTGCATTCAATTTGTTTAACAAATCTTTGCTAAATTAAAAATTTGTTAATATTAGAGTTGATAATAAAACAACAAAATTTAAAACTTCGCCTCTTATTTATATTTCAATAGCACACACTTCCACACCCCTAAATTAAAAATCAATGATTCATGACAATTTAAAAAAAGGACAAAGAAAAAAGTCAAAAGAAATCAAATAAATTGAGCACAATTTAAAGTCCATAAAAATAACCAAGTGTTATCCTTGTACATATACGCCCCTTTCATTAACATTTCAGTTTTTTTTATTTTATTAATTTTTTTTGTAGTTTGCAAATGATTCCTAATTTGGTAAAATATTTTAAATGGTCGTTGTGTCAATAACAGTCTTTCAAATAAATATTTTCAATTGTTGGTAGTGGTTTCTTTCAAAAGCTTTTGTAATTTATAAATCTGAAAATTTTTTCAATTGAAATTTAAGTGCTACTTAACGATGGGTTGTACAGATGTGCCACTTATTTAAACACAAAAATGAATAACTGCTAATGAGTTTGAAATAAATTACAAGTAACGGCTTAAAAATAATTCCTTAAAGGAAAAAGTAACTGTTTTGGAGATTTAAGAGAAATACTAATTACTGTTGAGAATGAAAATTATTCTAACTTACTTACTTGCTTACTTATTTGGCCATTTAAGCAACTCATGTAGGTGACTAGCCGAACTGTGAATAGATTTCTCAGAACTGCGACCGTCTGCTCTTCTTCCCCAGTTTTTAGGATTTAGTTTGGAAAGGTTTTCCTGCACTTGGTCTGTCCAATGGATCATCATTCGGAATCAGATTCAAACACCTTTTAGGATTCACTCGCACAACAGGTCCAAGCGAGCGCAGTCGTTGGATTTTTGGACGCTTCACTACATCAATTTCGTAAAAAGAAGTCACCCGATGTTTGTTGCTCTCATTTTTTCTTCTCGATTCTGCTTTTTGATTATGTTTATTTGACATCCTCGGCCAAATGGGTGCCGTCACCACTGATTGCTGTACAGTCTCGTTTTATGGCATTTTTCATCATTCGGGCGACAGCTTCTCGCACTCGTGTCGAGTGTTGTCTTTGAGGGCTTCCAAGGTCCCAGACTTATTCGCGTAAAAACGGGAAATAAAAAAAGCCTGGAACGGTTAAATCTGGCGATTTTGCAGGCCAATATAAGTTGCCAAAACGAGAGATGAGTCGACCCGGGAACGCCATCTTCAAAATATCGGTTGTGGCCGCGCATTGTGCCGTTACTCCATCCTGTTGGAACCACATGTACTCCAGCCCTAATTCGTTCAATTGAGGCAGAAAAAACTCGGCTAACATGACCCTATAGCACGCATTGTTTAGTGTTGTGGTTTAACCAGCGGCGTCCTAGAAAAAAATAGCCCGATGACTCCTCCAGGGTGAATAGCACACCATGCAGTTACTTTGAGCGAGTGTAAGGGCTCCTTGTGCATCACTCGTGAATTTTCGGTGCCCCAAAAGCGATAGTTTTGCTGGTTTACGTAAACGCTGAGGTGGAAATGATCCTCAACGCTCATTATGATTTTGGTTGAAAAATCGTTTAGTCCGGCCTCGAGATTGAGGATGACTTGGGCGTAAGCATGGCGGAATAAGAAGGTGACCTTGTCCCTAAAACAACAACTTCCTGCAAAAATTAAGCATGTATTTTGTTGTTGCTCAGTTCCAGCTGAGTTGTCAAAAATGTTGCGATCATACATACACACAACATACACATCCGTTATAGAACATAAAAAATTTGCCAAGCTAAGTTGGAAAACATATGGCGGAAATAAAAATCAGCTGATCAGTTACTCCTATCTTGTTTTATATACCTTGGGTGAAGGTTACGCTCGACAGGCAGCAGCTGATGCACGCCTTAGGGTGACCGGCTGCTGGCTAATTGCGAGGCACGACATCTGGTCAATATTTATGGCGACAGCCCGACATCCTTGCCAACAGCGGTGATATTCTCGGCAGAACGGGCGCTCCGGGGCCGGCCACTCTTGGCAGCGTCTCGTGTGGTCCCATAATCTCCAAATTTGGTACGCCAATACCACAAACGAATTGTTACGCAAAAAAATCCCGCGTTCTTGGGGAGCGTATCGCTCAATGGTTTGTTCACTTATATTCTACATCTGCTTAGTTCACAAATATCAAAACCGATTTGACATTAGCCGTCATTTGCAAAAATTAAAACATCTTCCAATAGGGTGATTTCTTTTGGCCAACCCTGTGTTCACTTACCCCGAAATAGCATCTATTAGCAAGCACAACTTTTCGCTTTATTTCAATTCTAATCTTATTTGATTTATCTATGGCGGTACTCTTCTTCTTTCTCGAATTTAGTTGTGTCTTCATCAATTGACGCATTTTTCCCGATTCTTTTCTGCATATGCGAGTAGGATGTTGCTCTTGATAAAAAATGTGCTGTTCCTATTAACTGCTGCATTACGAACGACTTTCTCCAATTAAATATTAAAGAGATCGCATGACAGGCAGACCATCGCCTTGAAGCCCCATTGGGTGGTCGAAGTTTGAAAAATTATGAATTTAATTGGTATTTCCGGGCTTGCAAAAGCAAAACGTTATCCTGAAAGCAAACAAATTTATATATTAACTTTTAATAAAAAACTTTGTAATAATGCTTTTTAATATGACTGTTTTTCCGTCAATAAACGAAAAAATTTAAAACAATAATTTAGTGAGAAATCGGTTTTCCTGTTTTTACATTTCGATCACATATTCTTAAAGGTTTTCCTTAATATTCTTATTTTTGTTTATTGTTGAACTAATTGTTTTTAATACAAATTCTTGCTTTTGTTTATATAACTTCTTTTTATTAGAAGAAATTAATATTTTTTCGTAAATGTTGAAAAAAACTTTTATTTGAAAAAAAAGTAGGTTCTTTCTTCTGATACTAGCCGAGTAGAATGCATTTTCATAAGCAGCTACGCAATTTCATCATCAGTAGTATTTGAATGGTAGTAGTTGGCTGCAAACATCACCTATTTAACTTACATGTAACAGAGAAAGGAAAACGGAATATCTATTTCTCTTCTTTTTATATTGTAAGTTAGGACGAAATTTACTTTTCCTCAAAAAAAATTCATTTTGCTAAAAAGTATCAAATACGTATAAAAACATTTAAAACTACCGTGAAAATTTTTAAATTAGTCGCGTTGTCAAAAATTTTTTACACAACACGATCTTAAAATCAAAATTTTTTAAAATTTAAATTTGTAACGTCACACCCGTCATAGTCTTTAAGTTTCTATTGTGAGTAGAAACATTTCTTTCAGGGTTTACTTACTTATAAATACTTAAATACATTACATCCTTAAAAGTAATACATAGGTCTTTCTTTAGTTAAAATTTTGAATTTTTGAAGTTTTAAGCAAAACTGTGAGTAAAATGGTCGAAGCCGTTACAATGGAATAGCCCTACTTTGACAACTGTTACAATTGAAGAGAGCAATCAGGTTTTGCTGTTAAAGCCTTATGCGCCCACCCCCCCCCCCCCCCAGGTATGTTTTTGCAGGTATATAGTACACATATGTATAAATGTTTGTTTTTACAGAAAATTATATATTTGAAACTGTTTTGATTGTAAACGTCAATGTGTCAGCCACTTTGGAAAAAATTTAATGCATTCAATTCAAAGCCTAATCAGCTAAAATTTGTTAGCTCTATCTCAGCTGGGAGTATATTTGGATTTATGCCAGTTGAATGTTTAACAATTGAAAGTTACTCTAATGAAAGCAAATTAGAAAATGAATGATTTGCCAAAAATTAAGCTTGATGTCTGTTTGTTAACGATTTTTGAAAACACCCATATAGAAAAAAAACATTTTTTTTCCTGAAACTAAAAAATAAAAAATGAAGACCAAAAATCCAACCATATTTTTATTTCATAGAAAGTTTTTTAAATCTAAAATCGCTGTTGTCTAGCTCTGGTATTCGTTTTATAAAAAACAAAACCACAAACTATTACAAACAAATTCTTGCAAGAAATTCTTTTGTACTTTCGATAAGAAAATCACAGAAGCGACAAAAACTACAACTGTCATAACAATTAGCTTGACAATAACTATCACAATGCTGACAATGATGATGAAAGTGACGTAAAAATCTAAACAAGCAAAACATTTAAGAAATTTTTTAAAGCACTAAGACTATCACAATGGCCAGATATAAAACTAACTGCACAACATGGAAATAATAAAACCTCTGTGAGAAACCAAAACAAGATAAGCGATACAAAACTGAATACAAAAGTCTGCCATTTTTATACACAATCAAAATAGAATTTTCATACTTTACTGCAAACAAACTCACATTAATATTTAAACAAAAAAAATATGCTGTAGCATTAGACAAGTGTTTGCGATGCAAGCGGCAACAAGAACTCAACAGTTTTGAAATCACAAACATTTTGAGAAGCCTCAACTTTTAAACGTCGTAAACTGAAGCGACGCTTGCCGGGGTATTGGTACGGACTTAAGTTTTTGAATAGTTGCCACCTCCGCATATCAATTGTTACAACCCTTTTGTAGGATTCAGGAGAATAAAAAATTTATTTTTACATTTTAATATTATATAACTCCTGTCTTGAATATAATGATTTTAAGAATGCTAAAATTCATCAGCGTCTACTAAGTAAGCACAGTCATAACCGTGGTGGAATAAGAAGGTGACCTCGTCCTTCCAACTTCCTGTAAAATTTAAGCATGTATTTTGTTGTTGCTTAATTCCACCTTGGCTGTCAAATATGTTGCGAACACACATACACACTGTATACACAACCATTATAGATCATTAAAAATTTGCCAAGCTAAGTTGGAAAACATATGGCGGAAATAAAAGTCAGCTGATCAGTTACTCCTACCTTGTTTAATATATCTTGGTCATAACTGTATGCCAGCCACTTTTGCAGCAAGTACCATATTAAAGAAAATTATAGAGAGAGAGAGAGAGAGAGAGAGAGAAAGAGATAACATATCCTCATCTAATTCCTGCCTTAACACCTATTAAGCAACGTATGCTTTCATTATGGAGAATATATTTTGGATTTTACTAGACAAGGTTTTTATAAAAGCCAAAAATTTACCAAATGTTTCTTATAGGCCGGCCAGTTCATATTGAATTGCAGGAGATGGTAAGCGCAGAAACCTGCTTTCATTTTCTGCAGTTCAATATTGAAAATATTAAAAAAGAAGCTTAGAATATACATTGTCCAGTCCTAGGAATATCAAAAGCTTTTAAATATTAATAAACACTGTTTTGTTTCCAGGGCAGCTTTAATTTCTTTTTTTATACTTTTTTTTAGAAACTTTCTTGAAGCAAGTTTGCCAAAAAATTTATTCACATTTATTTGTTCCAATATCTTTAATGAAATATAAGTTATGACATCTTTGATTTTGCATTCTCTTTGTTTGCTTTTTTTAAAAAGATTTTAAATATATTTTTTATTCTACATTTTTTATTGTTTTTTTTTTCCATTCTTTTATACTTTAATATTTCTTGTCTGCTACATTTGCAGGTCACTGAGCCCATTCACTCAGATACAATGAATAAAGGATCAAAAAAAAACTAACTTGTGCTTATTGTTCCTGTGTGGACGTCTTTTTAGTTAATAAAGTTGCCACAGCGTAAAAATGGGTTGATTTTTCTGTTATTTATATTTTTCAACTTTTGGCTTTAAGTAGTAGAGTTTTTCCACTACTGTGATAAGCTTTGGTGATCCATTTTAGGGAATAATTTTGAAAAAAAAAATACATAAAACTTTCTGTCCTTTAAAATTATGTAATAAACTGTTATATTTTTTTAAAGACCTGGCATTTAAAATCCTTCAAATTTTGGAACAAAAAGCATCCTTGATAGTTTTTTCTGGAGTGCACGAGTGCTGGACAGTAACACAGAATATTCTCCGCAGTCTTTTAATACCCCGCCATACAATAAATTTGTGACCGAAACTTACACTAAAACATTTTTTTTCGGTCATTTGTGACCAATATTTCTATCATTTCTGAAGGTGCGAGGGAGATGCAAGATCACACATACACAAAGTTTCGGTCATTTTTTTCACATCGCCCTTAAGAAAATGATAGAAAATAATGACCAAATGACCGGTCATCTGTGTCGGTCATATGACCGGTCAAATGAATGTCACTGTTCTGATAGGGCGGTGTACTACAGAATCGGCATTTATTGATGGCCAGTTGTCCTGTTTCTTTTAGCATAACGCACTGTTCAACATCGATCTGCTTCCATCGTTATCATCCTATCACACACAAAAGACCCAGACCTGACCCAAAGCGCTGAATCTAAATCCTTATTGAAGAACTGAACTGGAGCACTCACGCACATTGCTGTTTTCAAAGGCAAATGGACACAATACTTTGGCAGCTCGTCGGATCCCAGTAGATGTGCACTTGTCACACAGTCTACCAAAGGACTCCTTTTACGCTTGAATAAATAAGGAACAAGTAAGATTTGCTTAGATTGACCTAATTGCCATCTGACTATCAACGAACATATCTACCTAAAAGTTTCCAGTTTGAGAAGGCAAGGCAATATCGGCAGCAAATTTACTGCCGCAATCTCGGCTCGTAGGCAAAAGACAACAGCTTCGATCCCTCTTCATCTTAGACAATTCCGTTAAAAAAATTACAAGTACTGTTTAACCCGGCAGGATCATTAAATCGCTGCTATATTCTACGCTTCCAGTAATTTGCAGTGACCATATGACTCCAGTGTAAATTGTCCAGTTAATCCTAATCGAGTCGCAGATCTTCGGAAACATCCTCTGTGACCGGATTAATGCGTTTCAAATGCAAGATTACATTCAGCGTGCTCCTAGGGCAGCTGCGTTGATCACCAGTTATATACAGTCCTGCAACTGCCTGCGCACACTTTATTTGTTGACTCTTTAATGCAGTCCATCACACGAGTATCCTGTATAGTGAAATAGGCACTACAATGTTAATCCAATATGAAAGATTTGGCGTAGGACACCATGTTTTGACTACAAATTTTCCTGCATGCGTAGATCGAATTGGCTATCTTTTTGTTATTTTCCTTCACGTTAAACTTAAAAAAGAGCTCCAGAAGAGAATATATCCAATTTGCAACCAATAGGTAAGTTCCTGATCGTGCAACGCTTTCTATAAATACCCCTGTGGCAACATTAAAAAAATCGCCTGCAATGCGTAAGAAACTTCTAGTTGCATGTTCATTCTTCGAAACCGATTAAAGTGCCTTCTGGACTAAGTTCTTCTTTATATAGGAATGCTGACAACCACAAAGGCAACTAGGAACCATGTTATCATTGATGTGAAAGTCAAAAATCCTTTCCAAATTCTTAAAGATAAATGACGAGAAACTGATGGGTCAAGAAAGGGCAAGAGTGATAGCTGTAACCTGACTTTGGCAAAGAATAATACAACAGTTGATACCCTTAATATTCTAAGGCACTTTCTGAAGATCCAAACCAACCAAAGGATAATACGCCATTTGCCGTTTTTAAGAGATAGAAAGACCCTATCCGGCCCGGATGATTTATAGGGTTGAAATGAGTCAAATCTTAACTCGACTCTCTTTTTTGAGATAATAACGCAATTTCCATTCTACCCCTTATCGTAAGACATATCAGAGCTAAAATGGCCAGAAAAGTGAGTTTCCAGTAATATGCACAGAGATACCCACTGCTCTCCGTCCACTCTCAATTTTTCTTATAGATTGCGTTGAGCGTAGCTAGATTGCTAGGCAGCATCTCGAGTAGTCTAGTTTTTTCATCAGAACTCTCAAAATTCCCGCAAGCACTTTTTTATTAGTTCCGCTTTGGCCTACATGCCTTGCGCCTATGCGATTTCAGAGCATCTCTGTTAACGCCCAGGTACTAAAGTTGATCATTGATGGATGCTTACCGTTTGGAAGAGCTCGCACACTTTCCTTCTCTCCACCTTCAGCTGGTAGATATATTTAAAATATACATAAGATTGTCATATATAATTGTGATATATTTGGCAAAAAAATGTAACTTTTGTGTTCTAAGCTTTAATATTTCTTCTTAACTTACCAGGTAAGCAAAGTTTGTGCTCGGTTTTCTCAGTTCTGAACTACGTAAGTAACTATGTTCACTGTTATAAATAAATATTTTTAAAGTATTGCGATAAAGATTTCTAAGTTATTAATTTAACTAAAAACAATAACAGACTTAAATATAAAAGTAAATATGTTGGTACAAAAAATGGCAACCCTCCACCAACGCGTATTCATTTGTTTCCTTTGCAAATTCGTTTTTACAAAATTAATGCACAAAGAGGAACAAGTGCAAGAATATCTGCGAATGACAACTGTGTCGTTTAGCTTTCATTTTTCACATAAAAACCATATTTTATAAATTTATTTTATATAAAGTTTTACTATTAAAATTTGGAAGAAAAAATATAGAAATCCATTACATAAACAGTAACAAATCGTCTGCTAAATAAGAATGTAAAAATTAGGAAAATATTTTTTAAAAATTGTAAAGTAAAAGTGAATTCTATTAAAATTATTTTTTATTTATTTATTTTTTATTTTAAATTAAAAATAGTTCTTTTAAACAAGTTTTCTATGCAAAATCAGTGGCTTCTTGAAAAATGGCCCAAATTAAAAATTGTCCTAAAACACGAAATCAAAAATGGCCCCAATTTCAAAAACGGAAAATCATCCCTATTTTAGATAGGAAAAATAGCCTCAAACCCCGAAAGGAGGCCTCAAAAAAAAAAACAGGACAAGAGGCCTCTAAAAAGGAATAAGTTTTAAAGAGAAGTAAAAATTACCCCAAATGAGAAATTTAAAATTGGCCAAAAATAAATGAAAAATTGCATGAAAATTTTTTATAATTTTCCTGTTTTTTTTGGGGACATTTTTAGCTTTTGAAATTGTATTCGTTTTTAATTTTTAACGCTTTTTTGATTTTACGGCCTTTTGTTTATTACTAAACTTTTTCTTACTAAAAGAAATGTTAAAATAAAAAAATGGGCCAATAAAAAATTACTCCAAAACACTTAACGAAAAATGGTCCCAAGTTAAAAAATTAAAAAAAGCCCCAAAAAAGTAAGGGATTTTCAAGAAGAGGCCAAATGGCCCAAATGTGAAAATTTGAAATGGCCTCAAAATAGTAAAAAACCAAATAAAAAATCCCTCCAAAATCAAAATTTATGATTTTTTATTTCAAAATTTTGGGTGATTGTTCATATTTTAAATCACCCTAGATTTTTTAAATGTTTGCAGCCATTTCTAATTTTTAAATTGTTCAGTACTTTTAAAAATGATTCAATGAAAAATAGTCGCAGTAAAGTAGGACATCCAAACGTAATTTAAAAAGCTTAAGTACGCAAGAGCCATTTTGAACATTACTTTAATGAATGAACGTTGAACTTACACTCCCCTGCAAAAAGGTATTATATGCAGCCGACTTTTGGTCGGGGGCTATGTATTTTAACTCTAATAGATTTTAACCGTTGGCTTGGCTTTAGCCTTCGTCAGGGCGTAAAACTTTGGTGGTTTTATTTACTGGCTTTGTTAAGTAAAAGTATTTGTGCACGGCAGAAGGCTACAGTAAAGCAAGCGGTTCGAATCCACTCGACCATTTTTCATTTGTTTTGGGGACATTTTTTATTTTCACATTTTCGGTAATTTTTCCTTAAAAATTTCTTGCTTTTCTCTTGAAGTCAAATTTCCTTTTTTTTGGGAAATTTTTTTCTGATAGAGTAATTTTTTATATTATATATTTTTTATTTTATATTTAGTGGCTTAAATCATTTCATTAAAATTTCAAAAAAAATTTTTCTTAAAATATTTTCCTTAGTATTGAAAATATAAAAACGAATATGGCCCTAAACATTCCAAAATTTTACTGATTCCAAAAATTTAAAATATTCTCAATTTTAGAAATGAAAAATAGCCACAAAGACAGGAAAAAGTACCCCAAATTTTCATGTTGTTACTTTCAATACAAAATTATTGGGCCATTTTCTTTGGCAGTTTGGGGCCATTTTTCTTTGTGGTCATAAATTAAGAATCCCTCCCGCGTTGACCAAAACACATTGAATTTCTTTCCCTAACAAAATGAAATAATTTGAATACTTGCCACAATCTATTGCTGATGCCAATTTTTCCGTTATATTTTAACAAAAATTTTAATGTTTAAATCAATTTAACCAGAAACATCATCACAAATTCTGTTTGAAAATATGTTTGTTTGTGGGCACAATGACAAAGGGTTTATTTTATCATTACTTCCAGCTAATTTAATTTAAGCTTTGTTTGTATTTTAAAGAAAATTTTACAAAATCCCAAATTTTTTCTCTTTTGTCAAAAGACGGTCCAAATGAATGAGTGAATATCCTGTGTCTTACAAAATGAATGAACAAACTGAATTAAAATATTTTTTGCACTGCAAAGCATTAGGAAAACTTTGAATATCCTTTAAATAGAATATATTAATGAAGAAAGAAAAATTAAGCAGTTTTATTTGTTTTTCAATTTTTCCTCAAATTTATAAAATTTTACAACAAAAGATTTTGACTCAAATGCAGTCAGTTTGTATGTAAGTTTGATTTTGTTTGAGGTTTATTTTTGGCATTAAAATGATATTTCCGGTCAACAAAAAATAAGCAAAGAAAATGAAAGGAAAAACATTGTAACAGCTACGAATAAACTCAAATATGGTTATTATTATCAGCAGGTTTGATGGTTCAAAAAATATGAAGAAAAAATTTTTTAAAATGCTTTGTCCTATTTATTTAAGCTCAAGATCTTTTCTGTTTTTTTATTTTTTCGAACAAAATAGGTGAAAAATATTGAAAAACATTTTTTAAGATAATTTTATTTATTTTTTATAATTTTAATTTTGCCGCAAATTAGACCCACACACACTACTTTGTCTGTAGGCAAAATTATTAAATACCGAAGGCGTTGCCGTAACTGAAAAAAATTTTCATTAAAAAATATTTTTGCCACGAGGTAATAAAAGGGCAGGCCGTAAATATCGTTATATTCCAAAAATAAAACTAGTTAAAAGATTAATAAAAATATATTACTGTATTCTAGTTTTAATTATCTTTGGGTTAAACAGCAGATTTACTACCAACGCTTAGTACCGAACAAAGACTGCTGACGAAAAACTCTAGCGGGTTTCGAAAACGCATTCCACTCGACTATTGTCAAGAAGATACAAATTTTTAACATCAATTTAAAAAAAATCTTATTACAATAGTAATAAACCAGTTAATAATAAACAAAAAATCTATGTTTCCCTCCAACTAAACCATTTTAAAATTTTAATTACTGCAATTATTAACTTTAATTCAATTATTTAAATTGGTTAAGAAGTAAAAGAAATATTATTGAACAATTTTAGCTCAAAAATAATAAGTCTTGGTACAACAAAAAAAATTTAAAAAAAAAACAAAAATTCAAACAACAAAAATTATTGACCCAGTTTAGTATTGAACCTGGAACCATCCGATTGCCAGACTGAGACGAGACCACTTTTTTAAGACCTTATAAAGAAGCATCATTGTTGGCATTAAATTTTCAAACATGTCGGGACAATTAATTTTTTAATTTAAGTCTCTGATTTTTTTAATTAAAATGTTAATTGAATTAATTATGTGGATAAATTTTTTCTGTCTATGGTATAATCGGGAAACTTTTTTTTTGTTTTGCAGCAAAAAGATTCTTTGTCGGCTTGTGTAATTTTTGTTTTATATCATAGGTTTTTATTTATTTTTTTGCCAAAAAGTTTTTTGCAAACATTTTATTTTTGCTTTTTATAAATCATTTAAGAATTAGGTTAACTGCAGGATGATGACAATATCGATTTCAATTAAATTGTCATGACGTTTCTATTAATCCACGTGTACATAAACACTTTTGAAATCATATTTTCTTCGTTTCTTTACCATATTGTCAATACAGCAGATTTTATTTATTTATTACTAGTCAATATTTCTATTTTGTGTGTCGTCGATTGTCCTTTTCTCTGCAGCGTATGATATAAACAATAATTTTTTTTATATGGTGAAAAGTGCTTCTGATCGGTTACTAACTATGGAAACATGAATTGATGATGTGCATTTGCCAAGCCGTAAGTCTAAAATAGAAAAAAAGGAAAAAAATTTGTAAAATATGTATGTTAAAAAATCATTTAGTATAGTTATAACTAGGTTGAAGCAATTGGTATTAAAAAAGGTGCCATTACATGGTAATACATGTATTACGAAATGCCAAAAAATGTTGTAAAATCATAAAAAATCTTGTCATGTAAAAGCAAAACGTATTCATTAGGATACAAAATTTTTCAAGTGGTCGGTAAATTTTTTTTCTAAACTATTTCAGAAACTTACGTATCCTCATAATATCAGAGGTGTGAAACATAGGCAGAAATTACAGCACCTAATTAAGGTGGATACATTTCATGAAACAAAACACAAACAATCAAAATTAACGCAGAAGTTTTTCAAAAAAGAAAACAAGCAAGAAAAAAACTGCTTTTGATTTTACCAACACCATCCGTGTTAACAAAAAAAATACTTATAACAGACTTTTATTCTCTTTTCTTAAACACGGATAGAATTTCATAATATTTTGATTCTACAAAGTATAAATACTTTGCATTACCATGTAAGACCAGCTTAAATGGATGAATTTTTTTCGGTATTTTTTTTATTCGATGCCAAAGCAAGCACGTTTGTTACGTTACAGTGATAACGTAACGTTCGTATGAGTAAGTAAATATTGGCTAAAAAGTTTAAAAATGTGGAAATTGTATTTGACCCAGTAGCTGTCAGTTATTTAAACTTTCTTAAAGAGATTCACTTTTAAACTTCTTTTTATCATCAATTACCTGTTTTCACTAACATTAAATTTTTTATGGTATACTGTGCTTACTACTGAAAGTAAAGAAATACATTTTTTTTATTTTTGTAATAATTTCCTTTAGCTTTTTTGTTAAAAGGATTAATTTGTTTATTTATTTCTAAGTTGACTTTTTAATTAAAAACATAAAATCCTTATACATAATTGCTTTTATTCCACTGTATCGGAAAAAAACATTTATTAACACCATATTGCTATGATATTAAATATCATTATTATTAACTGCAATGCAAATAACTTGTTCAAATCTCAAATGAACAATAAAACTATAAACTGCAAAGCTAAAACACACAAAAACGATAGATTGCGCTATATTCGGTTGTGGCGAATAATTTTATACCTCAACCAGTCAAGTTCTTTCCAACCTAAGTTTCTCCTAAGCATGGGCATTGTAAAATAATAGGATTGATTCAACATCGCTTAGGCCACTATAAATTAGGACTACGGCTCTCTCTTTCATAGCAAAGGTCCACTTTAAAGGAGGGAAGAAAATTTAACTTCGTCTAATAAAAAAAGGTCGGTAAGGTGCTTTCTTCTAAGCTATAAACCATTAAAATAATATATAAAAAGTATTGAACTTAACTCAAAAAATAATCGAACCCGACTCTCATATTTTATCAAAGTTTTGAAACTTAAGGGGTAAAACAGGGATTTTTACCTTTTCAGGTCCATTAAGGTGACTTCTTAACCAATAAAAATAGAAACTTAATTGAATTACGTTCTACAGGTCTAGAAAAGTTTTGAATAAATTTTAGGTAATTCTTTGAAAATTAAAGGGCCTAAAAAAGGGGCTAACAACTACATATATTTTGATACCCCTCAGGTACTATTTTCTGAAACACTTTTTGGTACTTTAACGTACTTTTTTGAAAGATATGAATATATTTGGTGTATTTTTTAAACCTTTAAAAAATATGAAGACGTTTTTACAGCTAAACCATTCCACATGAAACAGTCAAAAGCGAGAAAATGTAAGAGTTTTAAGAGTTTTTGGTATTATTATTAAAAGTTGTTAATTTGTATGGGGGGCTCTAGTCCCTCTGTTTTTTTCCAAATTGTATGAATTATTTGATCTTAATTTTTTTTTTTTTTGAACATTCGTAGTCGATTGCAGTTATAGTTTCCCCGATATAGCGTATCAAAATATTTATAAAAATTGTTTATTTATATGGGGAGATCCCCTTCCCTTGATTCTATGCAACTAACTTTTGTAGAAAATTTGAGGTCGATAGCTGTTATAGTTTGCGAGATATGACGTATCCAAAATTTGAAAAAATTATTGATTGGTCCGGGAGCTGCCCCTCCCTTCACTCCTATTCAAATGAGTTTGATACTTTTTGTAAAACATTGGAAATAGATAGCTGCTATAGTTTGCGAGATATGGCGTATCGAAAATTTCAAAAAAATTGTTAATTTGTATGGGGGCTGCCCCTTCCCCTGCTTTTACCCAAAAAATTTGTTTCCAAATTGTAGGTCTTATTGCCCAATTACTTCTTGCAGAACACTTTATTTTTATAGCTGTTATAGTTTCTCAGATTTAATGCATTAAATATTTATCAAAATTTGTGCAATTGTAGGGGAAATACTACTTCCCCTGATACTATCTAAAAAAAATATTTTTCTAATTTAGGTTTCTATCTTCAGAGTATTCGTGACAAGTTTTGTGGCAAAAGTGACTATATCTTATATATAAAAGAACAATTTTTTTTTTGTTAGTGACACCGCTTATAACTCAAGAACGGCTGGACCGATTTCAATGAAACTTGAAAAAAAGACATACCCGATATCTGGGAATGCGTTTTAGGCTTATTTATTTTTGGAAATTCCGACTGGGCGTGGCACCTCCCATACAAATTGAACAGTTTTTTTCACATAGCTCAATACCTATTATAGCTAAAGCCTCCAAATTTAGTACAGCTCAATTATTTATTGATGTGCATAGTTGGATTGTGTATGGGCGGAAACAAATAAATGGGCGTGGCACCTCCCATACAACAAAAGTAGTTTTTTGTATATATCTACATAACTATAACAGCTGAAGTCTCCAAACTTCGTACGGATGTTTATAGTGCCAATATGTATAATTGAGCTTTTCATGGGCGGGAAAAAATAAATAGGCGTGGCACCTCCCATACAACGAAAATAGTTTTTTGTATATATTTAAACAACTGTAACAGCTGAAGTCTCCAAACATCGTACGGATGTTTATGGTGCTAATATGCATAGTTGAGCTTTTCATGGGCGGGAAAAAATAAATAGGCGTGGCACCTCCCATACAACAAAAATAGTTTTTTGTATATATTTAAACAACTGTAACAGCTGAAGTCTCCAAACTTCGTACGGATGTTTATGGTGCTAATATGCATAATTGAGCTTTTCATGGGCGGGAAAAAATAAATAGGCGTGGCACCTTCCACACAACGAAAATAGTTTTTTGTATATATTTCAACAACTGTAATAGCTGAAGTCTCCAAACTTCGTACGGATCTTTATAGTGCTAATATGCATAATTGAGCTTTTTACGGGCGGGAAAAAATAAATAGGCGTGGCTCCTCCCATACAACGAAATTAGTTTTTTGTATATATTTCAACAACTGTAACAGCTGAAGTCTCCAAACTTCGTACGTATGTTTATAGTGCTAATATGCATTATTGAGCTTTGTATGGGCGGGAAGAAATAAATGGGTGTGCCACCTCCCATACAACAAAATTAGTTTTTTGTATATATTTCAACAATTGTAACAGCTGAAACCTCCAAACTTCGTACGGATGTTTATAGTGCCAATATGCATTGTTGAGCTTTGTATTGGCGAAAAGAAATAAATGGGCGTTGCACCTCCCATGCAACGAAAATAGTTTTTTGTATATATTTCAACAACTGTAACAGCTGAAACCTTCAAACTTCGTACGGATGTTTATAGTGCCAATGTGCATTTTTGTATATATAAAAATAACTGTAATAGCTGAAGTCTCCGAACTTCGTACGGATGTTTATAGTGCTAATATGCATTATTGAGCTTTGTATGGGCGGGAAGAGATAAATGGGCGTGGCACCTCCCACACAACCAAAATAGTTTTTTGTATATATCTCAATAACTGTAATAGCTGAAGTGTCGAAACTTCGTAGGGATGTTTATAGTGCTAATATGCATAATTGAGCTTTGTATGGGCGGGGAAAAAAATAAGCGTGGCACCTCCCATACAACGAAAATAGTTTTTTGTATATATCTCAATAACTGTAACAGTTGAACTCTGAAAACTTTATAAAGATGTTTATAATGGTAATATGCATAATTCAGCTGTGTATAGGTTCAAGTGTCCAAATTTTGTGTAGGTGTATACAATGTTGATGTTTACTATTTAGCTGAGTTTAGGCGTGAAGAAATAGGCGTGGTACCTCCTTTATAAGAAAAAATCTTTTACATATGTATATATGTATGTCAATAAATGTAACAGCTGCATAACTAAGATGAATATAGGCAGGAAGTGAATTATGGGTGTGGAACCTCTAATAGCATGAAAATATTTATTTGTGTATCTCATTAACTGTGACAGCTAAGGTATCCAAGCTTTTTGGTGTGGCACCTCCCGTACTATTGGATTTTTCTTACATGTCCTTCAATAATTCTTATAGCTAGAGGCTTCAAATGTATATTAGCAAACAATGTTTATGTTTGCTAATATACATAATTTAGGTGAGTATACTTAGGAGAAAAGGGATTAATATGCATGGCATCTCCCATACAACAAAAATACTTTCTTATATAATAAGTCTCAATAACTGTAAAAAAAATTAAAAAAACGTGTTCATATTTTTCTTAAACCAGTTGAACGCAATATAAATTATTACTTTAAAAGTAACAGAAATAACCTAAAAATTGCCAATAAAATGCTTATCCCTTTTTGCTCCTTAGGATCAAAATTATCAAAATTTTATATTCACATTTTTTCGAAACCTGTCGAATGTAATAAAATATAATTTGAGCCCCTTTTTATCTTTTTCGGTTCCGAAGATACAAAATAGATACATATAACCAGTTTCAAAATATGGTTTTTACCCTGTCTCGCCTAATGGTCTAATATTTCAAAAAAAGTACGAAAAATGCATTCATAACTTTGAAACCTGTCGAGCGTAAATTTAATTATAATTCTAACTTTTTTTTTTTAGTTCAGAAGCTACAAAACTATCCAATACATAGTTCCAGTCTTGCCCTTAGCATTTAGGCTATGCAATGATCAATCTGTCGGTCAGATAGCGAGTCATTAAAAAATAATGAAGCCATTATAAACTGAACTGTTTGTGAAGTTTTTCTTGGTAATAGCTTCCCATTATGAAAGATGCGATAGGCTACAGCTTTTTTATTCACGTTTTATCAGTAATTTCATTGATTATCAAAGAAACAAACAACACATGTTTATAACGGTATTGACATGCTATTAAGGATAATATTTTGTGAATTGTGTGTGTCGTGGCAAAAAATTCGTTTGCTGATTATATATATTGTTAGGCAATACGTGTTCGGAGATACTCAATGCTAGAAATATTCAATAGAGCGGCAAAAACAAGGCTTGCCGCATGCACACATTCTTATTTGGTTAGTCGAGAAATTTGCCCAGACCAGAAAGATGATATTAAAAGTGCCGAGATCCCTGATCCCGAAACAGATCAAGAACTACATGATGTTGTAATTACATATATGATTCATTGTTGCGGGGTGGGGTCAGCGATGAATTGGTTTGTTCTGTATTTGCGGTTTTTGTTTATGGTTGCTGCAAGAGAGGTTGTGGCCAGATGGGTAGCACGTAGAATAATGTTGATGCAGTTTCTATGTATTATGTTTGTTTTTGATTGATGTTCTGCTGATTCGATGGTTTTGAGTAGTCCTGGGCTTCCAATTAGGGTTCTGGTTGCTGGACGATAAATTTTTGGTCGATTTTGTGTGGTTTTGGTTGTTGTTTGGTTTTGTATTGTCTGGAGAGTTTGTTAGGTTTTGATGGTTAAAATGGATGTGCAAATTGGAAGTCCATTCTGGAAAAAAACAAGAAAAAAGCTTTTAGTTTAATGGTTGTAAAAATTGTGTACTTGAGTATTGCCATTCACGGATACTATGTTATGGTAATAAGAAAAAGTAGTGGTAATGGAAAACAGGTAAAGAGAAATTTTTAGTTTTTGTCTGTATGATTGTGTAGGTTTTTATATAGATATGTTGGGCTTAGTTTTAGTGTTTTCTGTTGGTAGGTTTTAAAAAAACGGTGCTACAGAACAATGGTATTTCGGTACATTGTTGTTATGTTTGAATTTTGTTGGTAGGTTTTAAAATTGCGGATTTTAGTTAAGTCTTAAAAATGGCAACAGAATTTTTCTAGAATATTATTTAAGCGTCAGCCATCGTAAACGGGTTAAATATTTTAAAATTGGTAACTGGTGCGAACAAAGTTTTATTTTGGTACAGTTTCTTTTATAAAAAGTTGTATAAAAAGTTTTTTTTTTGAAACAAAGTTTCATTTGAAAAAAGGTTTTGCTAAATAATTTGTATTTTGTTTGAAAGTGTTTGAAGAAGGTGAGTGTGAAAATATTAAGAGATTTCGTGTGTTAGGGGTGCTTAAATGTGTAAAAAATGTTTTTATTTTGCTTTACTTTGTGCGGTGTAGGAAAGTGAATAAATTGTGTTTTAAAAAACGATAAAGGCCACAAATATTGGATTTCGTTGGAAGAATCCGTAAGTCCGGAAGCCTATGGTGTGGAATTGACCCAGAATATAAGCCGCCGGAAGTAAACGAAAGGTATGGAAGGAACAGGAAATTTTGAAACAAGATCAAGGTAACGATTTTTTTTTGTGTTTATATTGGCAGTTCCGGCATTAGGTGCCAGCCTTGGAAAAAAAAAGTTGCGGAATAAAATCCAGGCTGGTAACAGTTCCATGAAAAAAGGGCTTTGGTATTCGGAAAAAGCTGTATCCAATATCCAATGTGGGAACCGCGATGGTCTGAAGCTTAATTTTCAAATATAAAAATAAAACCCCAGTGGGAAATTTGGAAAAGAAAACCAGTATTAGTGTTAAGAAAAGTATTGTCGAAAGTTTATGTGTGTTAGATTTATATGTGTTTTAAATAAGTGTTGTGTTGTGTTATACGCACTGTGTTTTATGTATTTTATATTTATTTTGTGTTTCAGTAATTTTTTGTACGATTGTAAGAGTTTTTACTAGGCGTGAGCAAAAATCGGGTGTTTTTATTCCCAATATAAAAATAGTGTGGGAGTCTCGGTCCCTCAGAGAGCTCTTTTAGGGAACAAAAGTCAGCGGATAAGAGTGGTTTGGAAGTGAGAAAAGCCCAAAGTAACTACTAGTAAATTCTTTATTTTTATGGTAATTGTTTTTTTTATTTTATTAAATATTTGTTAAAGATAAGATTTTTTTTTTTTTTGATTATCAAGTATATCGTTTTTTTTTATCTATGTATGTATAAATTTTATAATTAAATGTAGTTTATTTATACAAATTCTAATGATTAATTTTAGTTATAAATATAATAAATTTTAAAAATAATGTTTTGTAACGTAAACGAAATGTTGGAGTAGACGATTTATTAGGGGTTGTTGTATCGGAAGAGGCGGAAAAGGACGGCATAAGGGGTCCGTAAGTATAGGATGTGGATGCATTACGGCCAAGGCAGGGTTTACAGGGCGATTGGGGAATTACATCTGTCTCCCTATGTTGAGTGTTCCCGCGGGTTTGTTGTTTATTAGTGTTTTTTTGTGGTACTGTTCCTCCAAAATTTTATTAGTCTGTGGCGAACCTCGGTCATGTAAGGGTTGAGAACTACGCCTGGAGAGTAAGCCGCATGAGTTAGCTGAGGTGGAGGAATCTCCGGCCGACTAGCGAGTTCGTAACATCATGAACCGTTTGGTCATGTGCATGGTCGACGGCAAGTTTTCCAAATTTTATCTACGAAAATTGACGGCGAAAACTATCACTGACAATGACGGTTATTCACCGTATCGGCGTTGATCGCCCAATGACAACGATCAAAGTACTACAAAGAAAGTAAAAGGAAACGAAATTGTGATTGACAACAGTAGGACTGTGCCATATTCGCCACTTCTTTCCAAATCATTTAAGACACATTGCAATGTTGAATATTCTAATTCAGTGAAGTCGATCAAGTACATCTGCAAATATGTAACGAAAGGCAGCGATATGGCTGTTTTTAGCATTCAAACCTCCAATGGCGTTATTAAGTTGGGCGATATGTGAACTGCAATCAGGCGGTTTGTCGTATATTCTCATTCCCTATTCACGAACGTCATCCCACTGTTGCACATTTATCAGTGCGTCTGGAGAATGGCCAACGTGTATATTTCATTGCGACAAATGTTGTTCAACGTGCTAAAATACCTCAAGCGACAACATTGACAAGTTTCTTTGCTGTTTGTCAAAGCGATCCGTTTGCACAAGCTTTACTTTACTCGGAGATGCCACGTTATTACACTTGGAACGCTTCTTCAAAAAATTTTTCACGTCGAAAGAAGGCTCTTGGTCGCATTTATACAGTTCATCCGAAGAATGATGAATGCTTTTATTTGCGGTTGTTGCTGGTGAATGTCCGTGGTCCAACATCATTTGCAGCATTATTTACTGTTAATGGTATAGGCTGTCTAACATTTTGTGATGCATGGCAAGAACTCAGTTTGCTTGAAAACGATACTCATTGGGATACGACAATCGCTAAGGCATATACGAACATTATTTGCTATTGTCATTATTTGCTATTCACATGCTTCCCGTCAAGTCCAAGTCCCCTGTGGAACAAATAAAAGGACAATGTGTCATTTTAAATCAATATCGTGTCAGCTTGAGAAATCCAAATCTTGAAGTCAATGCTAAGATGCATAACCTTATTTACCTTATTACGAGAACCTAAATTTCGGTCTGGTACTGACTAGACTAATATCAATTACATAATTCTAAGATTTCAATACATATTGTTAGTTTACATTAGCGAAGATTCAACAATAATAATATGGAGAAAAACAAGATGCATAACCGGGCCTTGCTCTTAATTGAAGGCATGTGTTACCTTATTTGCGGCAGTTTGTTAGTCAGGTTAGAACTGCCAGCACGAGAACATGAAATGAATGAGCTACTAAATCGAGAATTGAAGCGTGAACGTGAACGTGAATACGATCGACATGAGTTGAACCAATTAGATTAAACCAATGTTTCCCTCTTAAACCTCCAACAGAAGGAAGTCTATGATATAATATTGAAGGCAATTGATGATGGAAATTACGGTTTTTTTTTCTTGGATGCCCATGGTGAAACTGGGAAGACATTCCTCATGTCATTGATTTTAGCCACTGTTCGTGCGAGATCCAAAATTGCTGTAGCGGTAACTTTTTCTGGAATAGCGGCCATATTGTTAAAAGAATGCCGCACAGCTCACTCAGCTTTAAAATTGCCATTAAACCTAAAGAGCAAAAAACAACCGACACGTAACATTGCGAAAAACTCCGCCATGTTCAAAGTTTTAGTAGCGTGCAAAATCATTATCTGGGACGGCTGCACAATGGCACACAAACGCGCAATAGAAGCTATTGAAAGAACACTAAAAGATCTGCGCAGTGACTCAAGATGTTTTGGAAGTGCAATGATTTTACTGTCTGGTGATTTCCGCCAAACACCGACAGTCATTCCAAGATCGATGGCTGCTGATCGAATGAATGCTTGCGTTAAATCCTCAAGTCTGTGGCATTTTGCAAAGATATTGCAGTTGACAGAAAAAATGAGGGTTAGATTGCTCAACAAATTATCAGCTCAAGATTTTTTCACCTAATTGTTAACTATCGGCAATGGCCGTATTCCCGGGGACGAATCAAACGGATTGATTTCGTTTCCTCAAAATTTTTGTAATTTTGTATCGTCAAAAGAACAGCTCATCCAGAAAGTATTCCCTAACATAATTGCTAATGGGAAAAATTATGACTGGTTGAGTGAACGGGCAATTTTAGCATATAAAAATTAAGATGTTGATGATTTAAACTATATATGTAGTTCAGAATCAAATCGTTGGCACTCTGCATTCTTTTAAATCTATTGATTGTGTAAAAAACGAAGTAGAAGCCACCAACTATTCAACTGAGGTTTTAAACTCCTTGGATGTACCTGACTTACCACCGCACAGCTTACAACTGAAGGTAGGCTCGGTAGCTATCGTGCTTCGAAATTTAAACCAACAAAAACTTTGCAATGGAACGCGCTTGGTAATAACAAAACTAATAGTCCATGTTATTCACGCAATTATACTTAGAGAAAAATTCAAAGGTGAAGAAGTTCTCATACCGAGAATTCCGATTATACCAACCGATATGCCTTTTTAGTTTAAGCTAATTCAATTTCCTGTTCGTCTTGCATTCTCAATGACTATTAACAAATCACAAGAACAATCCTTGAGTATTTGTGGTCTTAATTCAGAGAGTTCATGTTTTTCTCATGGTGAACTATACGTTTCATATTCACGTATGGGCAAACCATTTACTTTATTTGTACTTGCATCTGATAACAAAACAAAAAGTGTCGTATATCACAATGTAATGCACTGAAGGAAATTAACCTAAACATATCCCATGCACGAAAATACAGAGCTTCCTTATTTTTTTAATCTTTCTGAATTTTTGTTTTCCATATAAATATATTCAAATGAACTATTTGACTAAATAAGCTTTGTACTCTTTTTAAAAAATCCATATGTTCAATAATTGTTAGGTGGTACGAAGTTCACCGGGTCAGCTAGTTTTTATATAATTTTTTCCAAAAATATGGGTTATTTTGGATTTTCCCTTATATCTCGGTTAATTCACAATTTTGCTAATTTTAAAGAATTAAAACGTTTTCTGTGCGACTTTTTGTGAGTACGGAAACTTAATTTTAACAGACACACGGACGGATAAGGATCCGGAATATATATACTTTATGTTGTCGCCATTGGATAACAAAGAAATTATAAACGGAGTAACAAACTGATGTATACCCTTATAACTATGTGAAGGGTATATGTAATTACAAATGGAATGACAAACTGATATGCATTCCCTTATTACTATGTAGCGGGTATAGAGATATGAATCAACGTAAAGCAAAACACAGATACACCAGCAAGCTACACAATTTAGAATAGTAAACGATTTCGAATGAGCAATAATCGACAAATAAAATAAACCACTTCAGAGGATTTGATGGCAGAAAAAAATTAAACCTCTACACAAAACCTATAAAAAAGGATTAAAAGTAAAATTATTTGCATGAAAGAGAAGAGGAGAAAGCCAAAAAAATCAAAAATATATATTTTTAATTTTCACTTTAGAAATTTGAAAAACTAATCTTATATATAAAAGAACAATTTTTTTTTTGTTAGTGACACCGCTTATAACTCAAGAACGGCTGGACCGATTTTAATGAAACTTGAAAAAAGGTCATACCCGATATCTGGGAATGCGTTTTAGGCTTATTTGTTTTTGGAAATTCCGACTGGGCGTGGCACCTCCCATACAAATTGAACAGTTTTTTTCATATATCTCAATACCTATTATAGCTGAAGTCTCCAAATTTGGTACAACTAAATTATTTATTGATGTTCATAATTGAGTTGTGTATGGGCGAAAACAAATAAATGGGCGTGGCACCTCCCATACAACGAAAATAGTTTTTTGTATATATTTCAGCAATTGTAACAGCTGAAGTCTTCAAACTTCGTATGGGTGCTTTTAGTGCTAATATGCATAATTGAGCTTTTTATGGGCGGAAAAAAATAAATAGGCGTGGCACCTCCCATACAACGAAAATAGTTTTTTGTATATATTTCAACAACTGTAATAGCTGAAGTCTCCAAACTTCGTACGGATGTTTATAGTGCTAATATGCATAATTGAGCTTTTTATGGGCGGGAAAAAATAAATAGGCGTGGCACCTCCCATACAACGAAAATACTTTTTTGTATATATTTCAACAACTGTAACAGCTGAAGTTTTCGAACTTCGTACGTATGTTTATTGTGCTAATATGCATAATTAAGTTTTTGATGGGAGGGAAAAAATAAATAGGCGTGGCACCTCCCATACAACGAAAATAGTTTTTTGTATATATTTCAACAACTGTAACAGCTGAAGTCTCCGAACTTCGTACGTATGTTTATAGTGCTAATATGCATAATCAGGTTTTTTTATGGGCGGGAAAAAATAAATAGGCGTGGCACCTCCCATACAACGAAAATAGTTTTTTGTATATATTTCAACAACTGTACTAGCTGAAGTCTCCGAAATTGGTACGTATGTAAATAGTGCTAATATGCATAATTAAGTTTTTTATGGGCGGGAAAAAATAAATAGGCGTGGCACCTGCCATACAACGAAAATAGTTTTTTGCATATATCTCAACAACTGTAACAGGTAAAATCTCCGAACTTCGTACGTATGTTTATAGTGGTAATATGCATAATGGAGCTTTTTATGGGCGGGAAAAAATAAATAGGCGTGGCACCTCCCATAGTTTTTTGTATATATTTCAACAACTGTAACAGCTGAAGTCTCCAAACTTCGTACGGATGCTTTTAGTGCTAATATGCATAATTGAACTTTTTATGGGCGGGAAAAAATAAATAGGCGTGGCACCTCCCACACAATGAAAATAGTTTTTTGTATATATCTCAACAACTGTAACAGCTGAAGTCTCCGAACTTCGTACGTATGTTTATAGCGCTAATATGCATAATTGAGCTTTTTATGGGCGGGAAAAAATAAATAGGCGTGGCACCTCCCATACAGAGAAAATAGTTCTTTGTATATATTTCAACAACTGTAACAGCTTAAGTCTTCAAACTTTGTACGGATGTTAATAGTGCTAATATGCATAATTGAGCTTTGTATGGGCGGGAAAAAATAAATAGGAGTGGTACCTCCTATACAACGAAAATAGTTTTTTGTATATATTTCTACAACAGTAACAGTTGAACTCTCAAAACTTTGTAAAGATGTTTATAATGGTAATATGCATAATTCAGCTTTGTAAGGTTAAAGTCTCAAAATTTTGTGCAGGTGCTTACAATGTTGATGCTTACAATTAAGCTGAGTTTGGGCGTAAAGATAACAATAGGGGTGGCACCCACCTCCTTTACTAGAAAGAATCTCTTACATATATATGTCAATAAATGTAACAGCTGAAATCTCCAAATTTAATATGGGTATTTATTATGCTTATATGCATAACTAAGATTAGTATAGGCAGTAAGTGAACTATGGGTGTGGAACCTCTAATAGCATGGAAATATTTATATGTGTATCTCATTAACTGTGACAGCTAAGGTCTCCAAACTTTTTGGTGTGGCACCTCCCGTACAATTTGATGTTTTTTACATGTTCTTCAATAATTCTTAAAGCTAGAGTCTCAAAATTGTCTATGGATGTTTATGTTTGCTAATATACATAAATGTGGTGAGTATACTTAAGAGAAAAGGGAATAATGGTCATGGCATCTCCCGTACAACAAAAATACTTTCTTATATAAGTCTCAATAACTGTAAAAAACTTCAAAAAACGTGTTCATATTTTTCTTAAACCAGTTGAACGCAATTTAAATTATTAGTTTAAAAGTAACAAAAATAACTTAAAAATTACCAATAAAATGTTTATCCCTTTTTACCCCTTAGGATCAAAATTATCAAAATTTTATAATCATATTTTTTCGAGACCTGTCGAACGCAATATCAAAATATAATTTGAGCCCCTTTTTATCTTTTTCAGTTCCGAAGGTACAAAATGGATATAAGCAGTTTTTAAATATGGTTTTTACTCTGTGTTGCCCCTAATGGTCAAATATTTCAAAAAAAAGTACGAAAAATGCATTCATAACTTTGAAACCTCTCGAGCGTAAATAAAATTACAGTTCTATCTTTTTTTAGCTCAGAAGCTACAAGATTAACCAATACATATTTGAAGTCCTGCCCTTTGCATTTAGTTTATGCAATGATGAATCTGTCTGTCAGTTAGCGAATCATTAACGCAATTTTTTTCTATACATTGTTTTGTAAGCACAACAAACATTTAATAAAATAAAAAAAAAATATTTACAAGTGGCGGATAAGGCCACAAAAAAATGAAGCCATTATAAACTGAACTGTTTGTGAAGTTTTTCTTGGTAATAGCTTCCCATCATGAAAGATGCGATAGGCTCAGCTATTCTATTCACGCTTTATCAGCAATTTTCAGTTATTATTAAAGAAACAAACAAAACAGGTTTATAACGTTATTGACATGCTATTAAGTATAATATTTTGTGAATTATGTGTGTTTAGGTAAAAATTCGTTTGCTGATTATATATATTGTTAGGCAATACGTGTTCGGAGATACTCAATGCTGGATATATATGCACACATTCTTATTTAGTTAGTTGAAAAATTTCGACCAGACCAGAAAGATGATATTAAAAGTGCTGAGATCCCTGATCCCGAAACAGATCAAGAACTACATGATGTTGTAATTACATATATGATTCATGGACCGTGTGGCCCCATCAACCCCCCATCTCCGTGCATGTTCGACGGCAAGTGTTCCAAACAATATCCACGAAAGTTGACGGCGGAAAATATCACTGGCAATGACAGTTATCCACTGTATCGGCGTTGATGGCCCAATGACAACGGTAAAACTATTACAAAGAAAGTAAAAGAAAACGATTTTGTGATTGACACCAGTTGGGCTCTGCCACTTCTTTCCAAATCATTTAAGACACATTGCAAATATGTCACGAAAGGCAGCGATATGGCTCTTTTTAGCATCCAATTGCAACGACGAAATTACGCGTTATCAAGTTGGGCGATATGTGAATTGCAATGAGGCGGTTTGGCGTATTTCTCATGTCCTATTCATCCCACTGTTGCACATTCAGCAGTGCATCTGGAGAATGGCCAACGAGTATATTTCACTGCGGCAAATATTGTTCAATGTGCTGAAATACCTCCAGCGACAACATTGAGAAGTTTCTTTGCTGTTTGTCAAAGCGATCCGTTTGTACGAACTTTACTTTACTCGGAGATGCCACGGTATTACACTTGGAACGCTTCTTCAAAAAATTTTAACGTCAAAAGAAAGGCACTATGGTTCCTGGGCATCCGGATTTGCGTTCAAGTGATGCTCTTGGTTGCATTTATACAGTTCATCCGAAGAATGATGAATGTTTTTATTTGCGGTTGTTGCTGGTGAATGTTCGTGGTCCAACATCATTTGCAGCATTTCGAAATGTTTATGGTATAGTCTGCCCAACATTTTGCGATGCATGTCAAGAACTCAATTTGTTTGAAAATGATACTCATTGGGATACGACAATCGCTGAGGCAATTATTTCTGCATATCCAAGCCAGATACGAACATTATTTGATTTCATCATTTCGACATGCTTCCTGTCAAATCCAAGTGACCTGCGAAACAAATACAAGGACAACATGTCAAAAGACATTTTACATCAACATCGTGTCTGCTCGAGAAATCCAAATCTTGAAGTCAATGAAGACATGTGTTACCTTTTTTGCGGCAGTTTATTAGTCAGGTTAGGACTGCTAGCACCAGAACATGAAATGAATGAGCTACTAAATTGACAATTGAAGCGTGAACTTGAATACGATCGACATGAGTTGAGCCAATTAGTTCAAACCAATGTTTCCATTTTAAACCTCCAATAGAAGGAAGTCCATGATATAACTTCGAAGGCAATTAATGATGGAAATGATGTTTCTTTTTTGGATGCCCCCGTTGGAACTGGGAAGACATTCGTCATGTCATTGATTTTAGCCACTGTTCGTGCGAGATCCAACATTGTTGCAGCGGAAGCTTCATCTGGAATAGCGGCCACATTGTAAGAAAGATGATGCACAGCTCACTCAGCGTTACAGTTGCCATTAAACCTTGAAAATATGGAGCAACCGACATGTAACATTGCGAAAAACTCCGCTATCTCCAAAGTTTTAGTAGCATGTAAAATCATCATCTGGGACGAATGCACAATGGCACACAAACTCGCAATAGAAGCTCTTAAAAGAACACACACTGCGCAGTGACTCAAGATGTTTTGGAGGTGCAATGATTTTACTGTCTGGTGATTTCCGCCAAACACTGCCAGTCGTTCCAAGATCGACGGCAGCTAATCAAAAAAATGTTTGCGTTAAATCCTCAAGTCTGTGGCGTTTTCCAAAGATACTGCAGATGACAGAAAACGTGAGAGTTATATTGCTCAACGATTTATCAGCTCAAGATTTCTCCAACCAATTGTTGACTATCGGTAATGGATGATTTAAACTATATAGTTCAGAATAAAATCGTTGGTACTCTGCATTCTTTTAAATCTATTGATTGTGTAACAAATGAAGATGAAGCCACCAACTATCCAACTAAAGTTTTAAACTCCTTGGATGTGCCTGGCTTACCACCGCACAACTTACAACTGAAGGTTGGCTCCGTAGTTATCGTGCTTCGAAATTCAAACCAACCAAAACTTTGCAATGGAACGCGTTTGGTAATAACAAAACTTATATGCCATGTTATTCACGCAATTATACTTAGAGGAAAATTTAAAGGGAAAGAAGTTCTCATACCGATAATTCCGATGATACCAACCGATATGCCTTTTGAGTTTAAGCAAATTTAATTTCCTATTCGTCTTACATTCGCAATGACGATTAACAAATCACAAGGACAATCCTTGAGTATTTGTGATCTTAGAAAACACATGTTTTTCTCATGGCCAAATATACGTTGCATTTTCACGTGTGGGCAAACCAACTGCTTTATTTGTACTTGCGCCTAATAACACAACCAAAAGTTTGGTGTATCACAAGGTACTGCACTGAAGGAAATTAACCTAAAAATATCCCATGCACGAAAATACATAGCTTTCTTAACAGCTTTTACCTAAAACGCCTTATTTTTGTTATCTTTTTGAACTTTTGTTTTCTATATAAATATATTCCAATGAACTTTTTGACTAAATAAACTTTATACGCTTTTAAAAAAATCCATATATTCAATAATTGTTAGGTGGTACGAAGTTCACCGGGTCAGCTAGTAAATAATAAAAATGATGCACAAAAACAAAAATTAGTAATCCCGTCGTAATAATAAATTAAAAAGGTTTAAGTAAAACAATAAAGGAAAAATGAATTTAAGAGCAACAACCATAATAGACTGACTGACTACACAAGTAAATGTAATGACAATTAAACGTTCAATTTTTATGCACACATACATATACATATATGTTTAAGTGTATGTGTGGGCGTTTAGAGAATTTTGCTTATTTTATTGAACATTGTGTGGGAATAAATTTCGTTTATAAATAATAAAAACGTGTAAAAAACTACAATAAATTAATAACAAATGCGCTTTTAAACCGTTTAATTAAAATTAGTAAATATTTATTTGTGCTACATTAAGGAATTATAATGCTAAAGTATTAAGGTAAAACTAAATGATCACAGAAGGCAAAAACAATAAATAAAATATAATGGACGTTTAAAGGAGACTTACATTTTATTACAATAGAATACCTTAAACTACAGGCAATTTCCCAACAGCCTTCAGTCCCGCATGGTGACACACTTAAAGGCGTATTGTGTCTCCATCACTAATTTGTATTTAAGCAAGTAAGAGCGCTATATTCGGCTATGCCGAAGCTTATACATATACCCTCAACATTGGCCTTTCGAAACCCCGCCCTTTTTTAATTTTTATCCTTTTTTTATTTATAAAATATTTTTAATTTTTCAATAGGGTTCGGTGTCATATTTTAAGCCTCTTAGGGTGACTACGGGGAAGTTGTAGGAGTTTTTCCCTAATTTGTTCAAATTTTGTATGGCAACCCTCTTAAGGGGTAGAGGTAGGGGTTAAGAATAATCTAGAAACATTTTTGCAAAGAAAAATTACTAAGGGTCATTACCCAACTATCTCGACGACTTTTAACTTTTCACACAATACGCTGGATTACAATGGGAAGGAGACTTATTCCTCTATAGTTGGCACATACTGTCTTGTCTTCTATCTGTACACAGGACCTAAAATATTGATGCTGTAATCCGCGGGTATACGTTCTTCTAGCCAGATTGTATAAACAAGCTGATCCGTACGCCTCATCAGACTGTCAACTCCGGTCTTAAACAGTTCAGCTGGCAGCCCATTGGCTCCTATTGCCTTATTATTCTTAAGCTGGGTAACTGCCTTTTTGACCTCATTCTGGCTAGACAGTTTGCACTCAATACCGTCTCCTGGGATTGGTTTTGTGGTATCTTCATCGTTATTACTCTCAGATACCAACCGGCGTAAAAAATGTTTTTTTTTTTTCATATCCTCAGCACACTATCTGTATCAGACACCAGATTACCTTCGTAATTTTGCAGAAGAATGTGCCTTTTCCAAAGCCTTTAGTCGGATGCTTTACTCTTTTTTTTTTGCTCACACTCACTGCTTTCCTTTTCTCTCTTCATTCTGCGGACTAGACGCTTTTCCCCTCTCATTTTCTCCTGATACCATTCCATGGCAAGACGCATTGCTACTGACTGCAGTGTAACCGTGTATGCCGCACGACACTCCTGGTCGTACTGGGTTCCTCGGATTTGGCGGAGTACGGATATTGCTGGAGTTGGCAATTGCGTCAATCGAACGGAGTAAACATTGCTGTTTGTTGTGTCTGCAGCTTTCCGACGGCAAGCTTCCATGCTCTATCAGATCGCATCGTACGTTTTTTGCCACATTTTAATGGGTGCAAACTTTTGCTGCAACAAGGTAGTGATCGAAATCAATGCTCGGTCCTCGTATCGATATTCTTTATTATTAAACTTTTTGTTTCAATTAAACTCTGTTAAAAAATTTGGTGAAATTCAATTCATTAATTTTAGTTTTCTGTTAAAAGTTTACTTTTATTATTTCCGTAATTCAACTCTAAAAAGAACCTCAACAGTCGACCAAAGCAAGCTGAACCTCATTCTTCTTATTTTGGACTTGTCCTACTACTTACTCTACATCTGGTTCCGCGTCTAAATTAATATTTTTACTGTTTAAGAAGAGTTTAATCTTAATAAAGCTTTCAAAAAAAGTCTTATTAATAAAGGAAAAATATGAATCAAATTAAAAAAGAAAGAAACAATTAAAACTTTTGCAATTTGGTGTGTCATATTTGTAGCTAAATTTCTTTAACGCAGATGCTTTTAAAAGCTTTTTATTCTAAGTTTTATAGAATTTTCTACTAATTGATTTTCTAAAGAAATTTTAAAAGATTACAGATACCTCTTCACTTATGTACATAATTGCATGTGTGTGTGTGTGCAATTTATCTTCCGAGAAAAACTCATCTAAAACTATTCATACTTCTGAAACGTTGCTGATAACAACAACAACAAAATAATGTCATTTAATGTTAGATATGACATCAAGCAGCCACAAATGCACTAGAGTTTTTAATTTTACATCTTTTATGAAAAAAAGTATATAAAATGCATCATTCCAGTATTCCATAGTTCTTATGCAAAAACGTTGCTCAACGTTTTGGCCACAAGTTTTTGTAATGAATTTCAAGTCAACATAATTACAAGCACATGGTGTGCGGAGAATAAAGGAGATTAAAAATTCGAAGAAGGGCCTTTTTAGATTTAGATTCTAGGGATAATTTTTCAACTAATATAATTGGGGAAATCGGTTTTCAAAGTTTTAAATATTACGATTTGAGGATATAAAATTAGCGGCGCACCAGCCTGCAAAAAATATTAAGAAAAGCAAATTAACGATTTGTTGAATCAGAAGTAGGAAAGCCAACCCTTGATCCTGATTTTGAAAATGACAGGATTTTTCGGAATTGATAAAACAAATAGAGATTTGCATTAAATGGAAAATATTTCGGAGTTCCAGGATTCCAAGATTTGAAATTCTGAGTCTCGGCATTTAAAAATTTATTCCCGTATGGCATTCCTACTTAGAAGAAAATTATGCAAAATTTTCTGATAAAGAAATTTAACTTTTGCAGGCTTGTGTCAATAGATTCCCCTATTTTTCGCTTTAAGGTTTTGTTAGATGTTTTTAATTTTACACGAAATTTTTATAGCTTCTTTTAAAAAAGGATTATAAATATTCTAATGAATTATTTGGAAATTATTCTGGATAATAAATTATAATGGCAGTCAAACACAGAGACGAATACGTTGAAGGCACAGATGATGACGTAACGTATCCTTGATAAGACCCAAGGCCCTTAACATAAAACTTCAGTTGTCTATATAAGACGGCAATATAAGTAATTCTTTTCTGCGCACTTATTGTCTGGCGAAAGGCTATGAACTCTGCTATGAACCGTTAATAAATAGGGAGAATATTCTATCAAATGGCGGTTCTTGTTACCGGCAAAATGGGCTCGACTCCAACTAACGTACATTTACCTTAAAGAACTACCTCGCAGCAGACCTCGTGACGACGAATCTGGCATGAATTCTGCTATAAAACTATATTCTGGGGGTTGTAAGAGGGCAGTTAAGTATTATTTCAACTGTAATCTTGTCACCAATTCATCAATATCTGCATACCGGGAGATTTCATATGCATAACACTATTCTATAATATCTCATAGAGGAAGCAGATAAAATCACCTTCTTGGATCTTATAGACCAAGAGGTGCATACGAACCAATCTAAAAGAGGGACTCTGGTGTTGAAGGAGGCACATTCATTACAGAAACAGGAGTCCAGATTTCGTTCAGACTAAACGATTAAAGCAGTTTAATGCAAACTAAATTGCCGGCGATTTCAAAAGCGGCTCACTAGATGCGGTATTGTGAGAACTTGAAAAAAAATATCAGGATTTTTACTTACAGCCAAGACGCCATCAGTTCTCTTGCTAATGTAAGCTCTATATCACGATTTTCTCGCGAATAATGGTCATATTGCAACAAAAGAGCTCTAAAATTTCTGCCGATAAACTAACGAAAAAGTATATAAACTGGTTAAATTTTTTATCGATTTCTTTAAGCTCCTCGTAGAAACACATGCTAGCAGACTCGCGGAGAACAAATTATCTAATAAGCTTATGTTCCCAATTACAAGGAGAGCCTAGCCGAGGTTGGGTCCAGGCGTCCAAAGGCAATTGATGTGGAACTCTGTAGCCAAAATTACTGGCCACTATCGAATTGGCAAACACGCCAGGGAAAAGGGGATGCCTTTAAATGACTTTTTCAGAAAATATTAAGATGCAGAGAAAAAGGAGACCAGCCACTCCCTGCTTCTGCTTGGCCCTGGAAATGTCTCTACACTACTTTATCAACTATATCTCTCTCTCTCCCTTCTATGGCTGAACCTTTCTCTACCTCACTTCCTCAGGAACCTGTTATAACCCAACCTAACCTTAAAAATAAATTTGCGGATCTGCTGGTTTCACCATCATAATTTGCAACAATGGGTCAAAAAAGAACGCAAGACGAATAAAAAACATTTTAAATCAGAGAAACTCTCTGTTTATATTAAAAAATTTCTGACTGTCTTTTTCTAATTTGAAATTGAATTGTTCTATTACTGCGGTAAAAAAATTCTCAAACTGACACATGGTACCTTTTATTGAAAAACCTTTTTTTCCTCCAAAGTTATAAGTTGCAGAACCATGTTAAATGAAAATCTAAAACAAGCTTTTAGAAAATCATGCTTAAGTAGGTTTGAACCTAACATTAGAATTTAAAATGTAAAAAATATATGAAAATAGTTTTGAAAATGTTTTAATTTTTTCTAAAGGTATCAAAAAAATCATCACTAGACTTCAACCCAAATTCTTAAAAAACTCATGAATATTTTCTGTCTTTATATAATAACCTCAATAAACAAAATGAGAATTACTATAAGCAAACCAAAACGTTCAAGTTTTTTTAAGAATCCAACAAACCAATATTCGCTATTCGCTGTTTTGATTTTCTTTTTCCCCTTTACATTTGAATAACCATTGGTTATTACTAAATTTATTATAAGGGCTACCGAAAACAAAACCTTGTTGTTTAACAACTATTTTAAAATATTTTTTAGGATTTAATCCCAATTTTCTTGTATATTTTTAGTAATAACCAATGGTTATTCAAATGTAAAGGGGAAAAAGAAAATCAAAACAGCGAATAGCGAATATTGGTTTGTTGGATTCTTAAAAAAACTTGAACGTTTTGGTTTGCTTATAGTAATTCTCATTTTGTTTATTGAGGTTATTATATAAAGACAGAAAATATTCATGAGATTTTTAAGAATTTGGGTTGAAGTCTACTGATGATTTGGTGTAAGAACCAATGAAATGCATATAGACAAACTTAACCAACGACAAATCCTATAAATATACCAGAAAATTGGGATTAAATCCTAAATAATATTTTAAAAGTGATATTAAAAAAAATTATCCAAAAAAGGACAGTCTTAAAATTATTAAATAGTTTTGAAAGATTTTATTTTCTTTACACATAAAAAAATGCATTTGATCTTTAAATAAGTGTTCTATAAGGGCAACCCCTATATGCCCTTAATACCTTCCGGTTTTTTCCAAATTTTGACACAATTGAAACTAAAAGTACCAACTACATTTCAACTCAAAAATTCTGACAGTACTTAATGCACGCCAAACAATGGCCGAAAATATTCAAAAGATGCACAATACTCACACACACACACACACATGCATTCTTAAAACTTATATGCAATTTTGAATATGCACTGTATCCATTGGGTTGAGTTTAAAATAAAAAACTTGTACACTAAAGAGATGCACGTGCAGTTTGAAACATAAATAACTAACATACTTTACAAAATGTTTGGGGAATGTCAACTCCCACTTATATCGACCTTAAGTGTATGTTTAAACAATTTTACATAGATTCATTAAATTGCAACACGTTCCACACAGACATTTGTGTGTGCACACTACACGCTCATACATAAGACGGAAATACAAAGAAGCATCCTTAGCTTACAAGGTCCAAATGGAAATACAGGTTTAGAATTTTCAAAATTTTTTTCAATATCAAAACCTTTAGAAGACACTTCCCAATTAAATTTTTGAAGTGTTCTTATGTTTCAGTTTAAACACCCACCAACCAAAAATGTACAGGTGTATGTGAGTGTTCTAATTGAGTCTTAACATACACACACATACATGTGAACATACACATGCAGTTTTGAACAAAAGTTTACATTTTTGTAGAATATCAAGCCGCTACAACAACAAAATCGAACCCAAATTGCTGCAATAAGAATGAATGGACTTTTGAATTTTGTTACTTGACTTGAATTTTAAAACATTCTAAAACATTTTAAATATGTATTAAAGTAATTTTTTTCTTTCATATTTACTGTTGTTTAGTTTTAAACAAGACACCCAACAACAACATTAGTTGTTTGTTTACTCATACTACATTCTGCATGCATATGATTGTGCAAATATTTGAATGCACATTAAACCCAAAACAAAAAGTTAACAGTATTTGTTCATAATATCAAATTTAAAAGCATTTTATTCTTCCAGGAAGTCTTTTCTAGGTTTTGGTAAATTTTGTCATTGGTTTTACATGGCATATGAATGCCTGACTAGAAGAATATTTTCACTTCCGTTTCAACAGGTCTAGAAGAACTCTTAGGGCTTAGTAATTATTTGCTGACAAATTTAAATTTTTACTAAAAACATTAAGTTTATTATTAATTTAAAAATCACTGCACTTGGAAATGTTTAAAAGCATAATTTGAAATAAATACATGCGACTCATAACTGCATGTAAAAATTAGCTATAGAATGTAGGTTAAATTTTTGAATATGTGTAGAGAAAAGTTTGTGGTTTGGTAGCGCTGCATTTAGGGAGAAAATAAGTCTAAAACAAAATTTGAAGAGTATCGCACTCTACCCAAAAAATAAACGGACCTGTGTTGGTAACAATTTTAAAATTTCCGATTGTTACAGCTAAAAAAAGAGTAAGAACTAGGACTCGCTACTCTTAAGATCCATTTTGTAACTTCTTAAACAATTAACATAAAAATATATTTTAAATTTTGCACTACAAGTATTTACTAATTTTCTTTTTGTTGAACTATGTAAGCGAACAAGTGTTATATTTTCAATAAGTTTAATTGATTTTTCTTCAAAAGAAAATTTTGTAGCAGGCGCGGATTCAGCTCAAGCTTTTGGAGGAGAATTTCAAATGAAGCACACAATTTAAAAACTAGCTTTTAGCGGTTTATTAAAACAAAAACTTAACAAAAAAGTTAAATTTATTTAATTCATTCAAAATTATGATAGCAATGTACAAAAAAGGCAAAAAAAAAGCATATTTATTAAATTAATAATTTATGGTTTTCTGTTGAAGCAAATTTGTTAAGCACGACATTTGCGTCAATTTAAATTTTTTTATGTAGATGCAACATTGCTAAACGGTTAAGCCTGTTTTCTGTCATGGTTGATCTCAGCCATATTTTTATACGGTAAAGGATCGAAAATGACCTTTCAGCCCTAGCACTAGATTCTGACCGGCATTGAAACAAAAGTGATGAATGTTTTTCGCATATTTTGGGTAAATATCTAGGCCACACCTTGCAAAAACATCTTTCACATTTTCTGGGCGGTCTTTTTAAATTTTCCATTTTTGCTTCAAATGCAAATTTTCAGCCTTAAATTTCAATATGAGCAGTTTTTTTGTCAAGTTTTTTTTAAATTTTAAATTAAAATTTCTGAATCAGTTAATGTAGTAATATTCTGAGGCAGAAGTTGAGGGATGTTAAAAAATAAGGGACTTCCTTTGAGAAACGTGTTTTTGAGTCTTGTAAAACACATTTAATTAAGGGTAGGGCTACATACGGTAGTATATTTCAAAGTCTTCAAAATTGTATATTCTTTCAAATCTAGGCTTTTCAACTAAAATTCTCATAATAATGCAAATATTTTTTGTCTCTTTAAAAAAAGTTTTAAATTGTGTGTGGGATTCATTTCTTTAAGTCTCAAGATACATTATCAGGGTTTTTATAAGTGATGATCCTTTTTGTAAATCCATATCCTGCATTTGTAGAATTACACCAAGCAGCTGTGTGGCAGAAAGTATATCATTTAGAATATATAATCCGTAAATAATTTTGAAAGTGCTCAGAGAAGTTCTTAATAATAAGGCTTTTGAAGACGTATCCATATCTTTCTACTCGGATATCTTTTCCAAAGCCACTAACCAATATGTACTTATTTTTGCTGCAAATTGCAAAATTGAATCATGATGATCCACCCATCGTGTTTCGCGTAATGGAGACAACTATGTTCCAAGATATTAGGATAATCTTTTTAAAAACAACTTTTTGTATTATTGGTACCTTGTTACTTTTCGATACCGGGTTGTTAAATTTATGGAAATAGCAAGGCGTTTGTTTTGGCATATTTGCGATTTCTTGCGATTTTTTTTAACTGTTCCATTTTCTGTCAACATCAAAGGTAATCTGTCAGTCAATTTTCCAAATCAAGACCAACGTTTTTCAAAGCTCCTAAAACTACTAAAGACAGTGTGTTTCCATTAATTGACAATTCGACGTCATCGTAAATTTCATTTAAAGCCTCTTCGAATGCGTCGATAAAGCCGTTAATTCTTCTTTTACTAACTTTTCGTTTACGTTTAAGTACCTTAAAGCTAAATAAATTTGGCTTTTTCCAAAAAAATTAGTGTTTTTGTCAAAAATAATCGAATAATATTTAGCGTCATTAATTATGTTTTAGTCTAATTTCTAAAAGAATATTTTTTACTTTAAAGCTTTTATTTATTTCATATTGAATTGTTTTCGATTTATATGAAGCATTTAAGAGCAAACTTGGGAATGGTTGCCTAAAATTTTATCTCCAGCATCTAAAAATACCTTCCGAGCTCGTATTTTCAAAAGATAGGAAAGGACCATCATATCGATGTCCAAGGAAAGATATATTTCGGCTTCTGAGGAAAATTATAGTTTTTTTTAAAGACAACAAACGTTCTCGATTTTTAATTTCTTGTTGTAGTTCAGGTACTTGTATTTGATTTGTTACCATAAATTTTTTTGTGTTTACAAAAACATTTTTCTAAAAGCAACAGCATCTTGGAATATGCAATACATTTGATAAATAAAATATATGAAACGTTTGTTTCGTGGCTACCAATATTTTTATTTATTCATTTAAATATGAAGTTTTAAACGTTTTGTTCCCTTTAGAATGCGTAATAACTTTTTTCCCTAAATAATCAGAATCAATTAAAAATTATAATAATATATGTACTTAAAATAATATATTATAATATTATTTGGGGTATTCAAACGGTATGCTATCAAGTCATATTGTTTTAAGGTTTTAATATTTTGCAATAGTTTAAAAAAATTGTTGTTGTGCTTAAAAGAAAAATAATAAGACTTTTTGAACTGTGTTTATTGTTTTGTCATAAAGAGTAGAAACCTGAGCCGGGCGGCCGAAACTCTTTAGTGAAGCTGTTGATATAATTAACAAGCCGCAGTCAATAATTTTAAAATATTTTTGAAATTACTTATTTTTCTGTATTCTCCAGCAGCTGATTCAAATTAAAAATAGCACACTTAATTATGAGAGGATGATAACAGTAGTATTTTTTCGTTTTATTTTTTTAAGACATATGACTTTATGACTACCTTGTGAATACCCAAATTGTATATTGTATGATAACACCAATTGTATAGAAAGTATATAGCACAAAGATAGAGGTTTGAGTTAGAAAATTTTTTATCTATAAAATAACTTAAAAACACACCGCTTGGTCGATGTAGGAAACATTTTTCTTTACATTTTATATAAACGTGTCAGAATTGTATGTTTAAATATACAACGTTTAAAGCTACCAGAAAGCAACATTTCTTCTTAAATACTCCAAATAAAAATCTATGCAACATATGAATGAACTCGTTCGTACGCTTTACGAAATCTTTCGTTATTTCGCACAACAAATTTCTTGCGTAGGATTTACGAAAAGTGCGAAACTCTTTTGTATATTTAATATTTAAGAAATAAATTCAGAAGTATAAAAGCAAACCAAAAAAAACTTTATTTAATAAATGTTTGTAAATATTATGAAAACTGTATAAAACAAGATAATCCTTACTTTAAAAAAATTACGAATTTCTGGTGGTACACGCAAAAAATTATCCAAGAAAACTTTACTTAAATCAAGCCATAGCGGTGTCAAAAGTACGGTGAGTACGGTGAGTACGGTTTTTCTTAAATCAAGTACGAAATTTCTTACTCCAAGTAAAATTTTTCAAGTACGATTTTCTTACTTTTAGCCACAATTAAGTCAAAAGAGGATTGATTTAAGTTCGAAACCGTACTTGATTTAAGCCATAAAAAGATTGATTTAAGCCATAACGGGATTAATTCGAAAATGAAATGTCATTTTTTTGACTTATGGAGCTTTTATTTTATTAAAGAAGAAGAGTTTTATATTTTATTTTTATTTTATAATTTATAATTAATTTATAATTTAAAAATTTCATTTATTCTACTTACCGAAGCTGAGATTCGAACCAGGGATTTCTGCACTGCAGTACAAGCGCGTTACCTCTAGGCAACCGAGACACTTTGTTTTCAAATGTAAAATAATATATTAAAACAACAAGCTTTTTTCTGCTTGATTTGTTGAAGCAATCCGAATAGGCTTGATTTAAGAAAATGTAAGTAGTCACAATTAAGTCAAAAATGGATTGATTTAAGTTCGGAACCGTACTTGATTTAAGCCAAAAAAAGATTGATTTAAGCCATAAACGGGATTAATTCGAAAATGAAATGTCATTTTTTTTGACTTATGGAGCTTTATTAAAGAAAAAGAACTTTAAAAATTTATTTTAATTTAAAAATTTAATTTTTTGTATTTACCGAAGCTGAGATTCGAACCAGGGATTTCTGTGTTGCAGCACAAGCGCGTTACCTCTAGGCCACCGAGACACTTTGTTTTCAAATGTAAAATAATAATTTGTTGAAGCAATCCGAAAAGGCTTGATTTAAGAAAATGTAAGTAAGAATCGTACTTAAAAATTTCAGGAAAGATTTCGGATAAATTCAAGAATAAAATTCTTGATTTTAGAAAGAGAGTTTTCTTTCTGTGTAGATTTGGCTTCGTAATATAAACGAAACTTTCGTATAATTTACGAATAAAAAAAGCTACGAAAAGTTTTCTCTACCTTCGTTAAATTATAAAATTTGTTTACTTAATATTTTTCTTAAAAATTTCGAAAGTTTCGTATATATTACAAAAATAAAAATTGGGAAAGTTTTTTCGTATAATGTTGAATGCATTTTTTTCAGTGTACGAAAATATTTTAACTTTCATGCATCTGCCAACTACTATTTTCTTTCTAATTTGTTCAAAAACGCATTCATAACCAATAAAAAAATTAATTTAAAGTTTAATTTAATACAAAAGTGTAACTGATTATTAAAGCCTTTTAATAAATTTCAAATTTTTTTATAGATAAAGGGGTCAACACATATTTAAAACATTAATAGACTTCTTCTAAACAATGGCCTTTAAAAACAAACCCAAGAAAAACTTTATAAACAAAGCATTAATTTATACATAAACGATGAATTTGTATGTATGTGTTAAATGTAAAAACAAAAACCTAATGAAATGTTGTTAAAAGCCTTTAGGCCACAGATTCTGCATTTGATAAAATAACAAAAGACACACACATATTGGAGCATCAAACTAAAAACACACAATTTTAAATAGAGTCATCTTCTACTAAACAGATACAAATCGTTTGTCTTTGTATGGGTTTAAAATATATATTCAAGTTTATAGCAGTTCAAAGGTTAAAAAAAACATTTACCAACAACACAAGGGTCGGTCATCTCTAAAGTCTTTACTTAGTAAACGTTGCCAAGTTGTAAATAAATACTCTTGACATTTAAACTTTGTTAAAATAAATATAAATAAATTATTAAATTCTTAAGTAAACATAAAACTGTTAAGTTAAATTCAAATGTTATAATTATCACTTAGATTGGATTAAAATTTATTTAATTAAATTATTACAATCATTTGATATGTAAATATATTAATGTTCATGTAATATTTGCTTACATGGCTAAATTTAAGCTAAAGGACTTGTTCAAAACTCTCAGGTATTTGGGATTAAATACTTACTTAAGTACATCTAAGGTATTGGCACATGAATACGTCAACGTGTGTGCCCCGGTAGATCAGTGGTAAGTGCACAAGTCTACCAGACTGGGGGTTGTGGGTTCGATTTCTATCAGAGACCCTGGTAAGTTTGCTTCATTTTCTGTTATTTTTTCTTTCTTATCCTTCTCTTAATTTCTTCTTTTCTTCCATATCAACCTATTCTATCTGCCTGTCCAGGTAACTCAAAGGGACCGAATTAAGCGGACCCAAGTGACCTGTATCCTTTCCTTCAACGGCTGCCTGTTTACCTAACCTAACCTACGTCAACGTACATATACATATGTAAATATAAAAAGGCCTTTATTTCGGTAAAACAAAAGCTTTTCAGTAGACCTACGCAAACAGGCGAGATCCTTGTGTGCCAAAGTACTCAAATGTGAGTAGGCTCTGTCTGAACTGCGTCTGCGTGCTAAGGTTCCTGCTTCCCACAAAGGCAGCAAGAGCTTTTGGTCATTTGTAAAAAGAGTAAGGGATTACGGTGGCTCTTCAATGCCTGCTCTTTTAAGATATGGCACTGACCCGGTTAATAAAGCTATCCTCTTGGCTGAGATATTTGCAGGGAACTCAAAGTTGCCGGAAAGCAATCTACCACTGCCAAAATCGGGAAGTGTGTTTGGAATTATTCCTGCGAATTCTTTCGATCTCGTGCAGTTAAAAGGTCTTTATTGATCCTTAACTTTAGTAAGTCTCTTGGGTCGGATGGTATACCAGCACAAGTCTTAAAATAATGTTATTCAACGAATCCATTAGCTAGATTTTTCTGCAATATAGATCGTTCCAGGGTATTCCCCATATGCTGAAAAGTAGCTAATGTTAGGCCGATCCCCAAAAAGGGAAAGGAGGAAAACTCTTAAAATTACCGCTTAATAGCTATTTGTTCAGCCCTCTTCAAGGTTATGAAGAGGATGGGTAACTATCACCTTGTTAACACTCTAGAGTCCAAAGGCTTATTAAACGACCGCCAGTACGGCTTCCATCGAGGACGTTCTACTGGGGACCTTCTAGCCTTTTTAACATAAAAATGGTGCACCTTGATTAACCATTTGGCGAAAGTAAAGTTGTGGCCCTAGATATTTCCAGAGCATTGGATAGAGCCTGGCATTGTGCGCTTCTATCTTAATTTGATGCTTTTGGAGGCGGTGGAAAAATGTTCTCAATTTATACCAAGTTTTCTCAAATATCGTACTATTCGTGTTGTTTTAGTTTGAATCTCTTAAAATTAGTATAAAATCATTTTAGGGGTACCGCAAGGCTTCGTCCTCTCTCCCACTATATTTCTTATCTTTCTTAATGACCTTTCATGTCAGACTTGGAATCCTATCTATTCCTTTTCAGACGCCAGCAACATATGCCATTCATACTCACTTGACTACAGGCCTAGATCTTTGGAGGTTGAGGCTATAAGGAAGAGTATGTATGAAACACTTAACCTTGATTTGAAGCTAATCTCCGATTGGGATCGTGCGAATGGGGTCGATTTTAATGAAATATAACTTATTTATGGGCAGGTGCTCCAGAGTCTATTTTGGAGCTACTTTGCAGCGTACAAGAATAGGCGAAAATATTTATGGGTGACGTCTAACCGCTTCGGCAATGTGGGCAGTGTTTCACTATTCTTTCGACCTTAAGCCTGCTACTTTTCGCAATCGTACTGTTTTCTTAATTTTAAAGAAAACAATTAGTTCTGTAAGAGCACGGGAATTGGTAGTCATATCTAAGCAGACTAATTTTATAAAACTTTGAAAACATTTTACTTCAGAAAGTGTAATCGACTTCAAATTTTACTTCAAAGAATTAAAAAGAATATTTAATATACTACATACTTATGTACATATAAAGGAAAATTTATAACCAGTCTCATGTCAAAAAGTTGTAAGTCTTTAGTGCTGTTTCTATTGCAAAATATATTTAAAATTTGGCTCAGTTTAATAAAGCGTTCTTGCTTGTTTTAACCCCTTTAATAATTTATTTAAATTAATTTTATTTGAATCAATTAAATAGACCTACTGTCAGCAATAAATTTTCATACAAACATCTTTCTCTTACAAATTTAAACAAGATTACCAAAATCGACTTTTCAAAATTTATTTCTCTAATTTAATTTTACTTTAATAAAATTTTGAATGATTGAAATGTTATTTGTTCTTATATTAGGATAAAAAAATAAAATAACGAGTTATAAAAGATATTAAAAATATACAAAAGAATTACGAAATAAACGAATAAAAGAACAAATAAAACATCCTACTCTTGTCAACACTATTTGTTTTATTTTCATTTATTTTAACTCAATTTGATGGAAAATCACATCATATAATTTCCAAACACGTCCGTTTGCTTATTTCTATCTCTATAGCCATAGTAATTTCTTAGCTTACGCAAAAGCAACAACAACACTAATAACAAGTAAGAGCGCTATATTCGGCTGTGCCGAATCTTATATACCCTTCACATTGGTCTTTAAATATACCCAGCCGAGTAATTTTGTACTGCAAATAATATAATAAAAAACATTGTGCGAGTTTTAAAGTCCATAGAAAACTATACAAAATTTTAACGTTCGTATGAATAATAGAAATAGATGAAGAAGATTTGAGGTCGAGAGTTTTTAAAGTTTTCGACATTATTCATATTTAAAGGTTAATAAAACTTATTAGATGTTCTAGTCCCTCTGCTCTTCACCAAGTTTTTCACCAAAATGTATGAATTATTTGATTATTACTTTTTGTAGAATATTCGAAGTCGATAGCTGTAATAGTTTTCCAGAAGTAGCGTATCGAAAATTGTTTAAAAATTGTTAATTTGTATGGGAGCTACCGCTTCTTCACCCCCCATCCGAAAATCTTTTTCTTCAGAGCGTAGCCCTTAATGTCCAATTACTTTTTGTAGAACATTTGATTTCGATATATGTTATAGTTTCTGAGATATAGCATATCGAAAATTTAACAAAAATTGTTAATATGTATGGGAGCTACCCCTTTTTTTGCCCCCACTCGAAAATTTTTTTCTTTAAAGCGTAGACCTTAGCGTGCAATTACTTTTTGTGGAACATTTCATTTCGATATCTGTTATAGTTTCCCAGATATAGCTTATAGAATATTTTATTATAATTGTCGATTTGTTTGGGAGCTACCCCTTTTTTTGCCCCCACTCGAAAATTTTTTTCTTAGAAGCGTAGCCCTTAGCGTGCAATTAATTTTTGTAGAACATTTCATTTCGATATCTGTTAAAGTTTCCGAGATATAGCGTATCGAATATTTAAAAATAATTGTCGATTTGTATGGGAGCTACCCCTTTTTTTGCCCCCACCCAAAAAATTTTTTCTCTTAGGCGTAGCTCTTAGCGTGCAATTACTTTTTTTAGAACATTTCATTTCGATATCTGTTATAGTTTCCGAGATATAGCGTATCGAATATTTAAAAATAATTGTCGATTTGTATGGGAGCTACCCCCTTTTTTGCCCCCACTCGAAAATTTTTTCTCTTAGGCGTAGCTCTTAGCGTGCAATTACTTTTTTTAGAACATTTCATTTCGATATCTGTTATAGTTTCCGAGATATAGCGTATCGAATATTTAAAAATAATTGTCGATTTGTATGGGAGCTACCCCTTTTTTTGCCCCCACCCAAAAAATTTTTTCTCTTAGGCGTAGCTCTTAGCGTGCAATTACTTTTTTTAGAACATTTCATTTCGATATCTGTTATAGTTTCCGAGATATAGCGTATCGAATATTTAAAAATAATTGTCGATTTGTATGGGAGCTACCCCCTTTTTTGCCCCCACTCGAAAATTTTTTTCTTTAAAGCGTAGGCATTTTTGCCCAATTACTTTTTGTAGAACATTTCATTTCGATATCTGTTAAAGTTTCCGAGATATAGCGTATCGAATATTTGATAATAATTGTGGATTTGTATGGGAGCTACCCCTTTTTTTGCCCCCACCCAAAAAATTTTTTCTCTAAGGCGTAGCCCTTAGCGTGCAATTACTTTTTTTAGAACATTTCGTTTCGATATCTGTTATAGTTTCCGAGATATAGCGTATCGAATATTTTATAATAATTGTCGATTTGTATGGGAGCTACCCCTTTTTTTGCCCCCACTCGAAAATTTTTTTCTTTAAAGCGTAGCTCTTAGCGTGCAATTACTTTTTGTGGAACATTTCATTTCGATATCTGTTATAGTTTCCGAGATATAGCGTATCGAATATTTGATAATAATTGTCGATTTGTATGGGAGCTACCCCTTTTTTTGCCCCCACCCAAAAAATTTTTTCTCTAAGGCGTAGCCCTTAGCGTGCAATTACTTTTTGTAGAACATTTCATTTCGATATCTGTTATAGTTTCCGAGATATAGCGTATCGAATATTTGAAAATAATTGTCGATTAGTATGGGAGCTACCCCTTTTTTTGCCCCCACCCAAAAAATTTTTTCTCTAAGGCGTAGCCCTTAGCGTGCAATTACTTTTTTTAGAACATTTCATTTCGATATCTGTTATAGTTTCCGAGATATAGCGTATCGAATATTTAAAAATAATTGTCGATTTGTATGGGAGCTACCCCCTTTTTTGCCCCCACTCGAAAATTTTTTTCTTTAAAGCGTAGGCATTTTTGCCCAATTACTTTTTGTAGAACATTTCATTTCGATATCTGTTAAAGTTTCCGAGATATAGCGTATCGAATATTTGATAATAATTGTGGATTTGTATGGGAGCTACCCCTTTTTTTGCCCCCACCCAAAAAATTTTTTCTCTAAGGCGTAGCCCTTAGCGTGCAATTACTTTTTTTAGAACATTTCGTTTCGATATCTGTTATAGTTTCCGAGATATAGCGTATCGAATATTTTATAATAATTGTCGATTTGTATGGGAGCTACCCCTTTTTTTGCCCCCACTCGAAAATTTTTTTCTTTAAAGCGTAGCTCTTAGCGTGCAATTACTTTTTGTGGAACATTTCATTTCGATATCTGTTATAGTTTCCGAGATATAGCGTATCGAATATTTGATAATAATTGTCGATTTGTATGGGAGCTACCCCTTTTTTTGCCCCCACCCAAAAAATTTTTTCTCTAAGGCGTAGCCCTTAGCGTGCAATTACTTTTTGTAGAACATTTCATTTCGATATCTGTTATAGTTTCCGAGATATAGCGTATCGAATATTTGAAAATAATTGTCGATTTGTATGGGAGCTACCCCTTTTTTTGCCCCCACCCAAAAAATTTTTTCTCTAAAGCGTAGCCCTTAGCGTGCAATTACTTTTTGTAGAACATTTCATTTCGATATCTGTTATAGTTTCCGAGATATAGCGTATCGAATATTTGAAAATAATTGTCGATTTGTATGGGAGCTACCCCTTTTTTTGCCCCCACCCAAAAAATTTTTTCTCTAAAGCGTAGCCCTTAGCGTGCAATTACTTTTTGTAGAACATTTCATTTCGATATCTATTATAGTTTCCGAGATATAGCGTATCGAATATTTTATAATAATTGTCGATTTGTATGGGAGCTACCCCTTTTTTTGCCCCCACTCGAAAATTTTTTTCTTTAAAGCGTAGCTCTTAGCGTGCAATTACTTTTTGTGGAACATTTCATTTCGATATCTGTTATAGTTTCCGAGATATAGCGTATCGAATATTTGATAATAATTGTCGATTTGTATGGGAGCTACCCCTTTTTTTGCCCCCACCCAAAAAATTTTTTCTCTAAGGCGTAGCCCTTAGCGTGCAATTACTTTTTGTAGAACATTTCATTTCGATATCTATTATAGTTTCCGAGATATAGCGTATCGAATATTTGAAAATAATTGTCGATTTGTATGGGAGCTACCCCTTTTTTTGCCCCCACCCAAAAAATTTTTTCTCTAAGGCGTAGCCCTTAGCGTGCAATTACTTTTTGTGGAACATTTCATTTCGATATCTGTTATAGTTTCCGATATATAGCGTATCGAATATTTGATAATAATTGTCGATTTGTATGGGAGCTACCCCTTTTTTTGCCCCCACCCAAAAAATTTTTTCTCTAAAGCGTAGCCCTTAGCGTGCAATTACTTTTTGTAGAACATTTTAATTCGATAGCTGTTATAGTTTCCGAGATATAGCGCATAAAATATTTCACCAAATTTGTGCAATTGTAGGAAAAATACCCCTTCCCCTGGTCCTATCTGAAAAAAATTTTTCCATTATTAAGGTCCCTTCTTTAGGAGTATCCGTGCCAAGTTTTGTGGCAAGAGTGACTATACTTACTGAGATATATAGGGATATATGCACGGATTTTGTCCTAAAAAAAATGGGTTACTCTGGGTTTTCGCTTATATCTCGGTCAATAGTGAACCGATTTTATTGATTTTAAATAGCGATTGTCTCCAGGATATTTGTGATCGTTTGACACCATTAACTGGTCTGTATCTTTTTATTTGACTCCGGAAACTTGATTTCAACAGACGGACAGACGGACAGACGGACAGACGGACAGACGGACAGACGGACAGACGGACATCGCTAAATCGACTTCCCTATCTATAAGGATCCAGAATATATATACTTTATGGGGTCGCAAATGAATAATAAAGAAATTACAAACGGAATGACAAAGTGATATATACCCTATCACTATGTGAAGGGTATAAAAATAAAAAAAAACTTAAAAGAAAATTTGAGTCACGAAAACAATTTTAAGAATTGGTCTGTTATCCAAAAGATACGATTGCTGCTGCGGCTGCCATAACAATTCGTAAATAGTATAAAGGAGGACGAATACGTTTTTATTATTTAGTTGCAAAGAACAAAAGAGTCATACCAACACATACACATACCAACAAAGCTGATGACTTCAAATCAGCCTTATTACCAACAACTACTACGTAAGTATAACATCCTCATCATTATCACAGGAATCATCTTCATCAGTGGTTTTGTTCTTTTTATTGTCAAAATATTTGTAGTAGTTACGTTGTTGCAAACATATTTAGTCCTTAAACAGTCTGTTGTTCTTTTTGAAAGTCCATCTGTTACTCAATTGCGGATGTTGTTTGTAAATATATGTATGTGCTTAGAAGAGTATATTTGTGTGATTTGCGAGTATGTGTGGATCTATTTTATAAGTGGATGTAACCCTTTTGCAAGGATTTAATTTGGTCTCATCTTCTTAGATTAACACAAACGAGATTACATCATTTTTAGGCAGTTAATGTGCAGAGAAACAGAGATAACCAATAAGATCTTTGTTACTTACTTACTTACTTATGGTGTTTTCCATTCTAAAAAAAAATGTTACAATAAGTATGTGTAACATTTTTATCAGTTTACACACACACTTAAAAAGTTTTCCATTTTTATACCCTTCACATAGTGATAGGGTATATATCACTTTGTCATTCCGTTTGTAATTTCTTTATTATTCATTTGCGACCCCATAAAGTATATATATTCTGGATCCTTATAGATAGGGAAGCCGATTTAGCGTTCCCCGTCTGTCCGTCTGTCCGTCTGTCCGTCTGTCCGTCTGTTGAAATCAAGTTTCCGGAGTCAAATAAAAAGATACAGACCAGTTAATGGTGTCAAACGATCACAAATATCCCGCTAACAATCGCTATTTAAAATCAGCAAAATCGGTTCACAATTGACCGAGATATAAGCGAAAACCCAGAGTAACCCATTTTTTTTAGGACAAAATCGGTGCATATATCCCTATATATCTCAGTAAGTATAGTCACTCTTGCCACAAAACTTGGCACGGATACTCCTAAAGAAGGGACCTAAATAATGCACAAAATTTTTTCAGATAGGACCAGGGGAAGGGGTATTTTTTCTACAATTGCACAAATTTGGTGAAATATTTTATGCGCTATATCTCGTAAACTATAACAGCTATCGACTTAAAATGTTCTACAAAAAGTAATTGCACGCTAAGGGCTACGCGATAAAGAAAAAATTTTTTGGGTGGGGGCAAAAAAAGGGGTAGCTCCCATACAAATCGACAATTATTATCAAATATTCGATACGCTATATCTCGGAAACTATAACAGATATCGAAATGAAATGTTCTACAAAAAGTAATTGCACGCAAATGGCTACGCCTTAAAGAAAAAATTTTTTGGGTGGGGGCAAAAAAAGGGGTAGCTCCCATACAAATCGACAATTATTATCAAATATTCGATACGCTATATCTCGGAAACTACAAGAGATATCGAAATGAAATGTTCTACAAAAAGTAATTGCACGCTAAGGGCTACGCCCTAAAGAAAAAATTTTTTGGGTGGGGGCAAAAAAAGGGGTAGCTCCCATACAAATCGACAATTATTATCAAATATTTGATACGCTATATCTCGGAAACTATAACAGATATTGAAATGAAATGTTCAACAAAAAGTAATTGCACGCAAAGGGCTACGCCCTAAAGAAAAAATTTTTTGGGTGGGGGCAAAAAAAGAGGTAGCTCCCATACAAATCGACAATTATTATCAAATATTCGATACGCTATATCTCGGAAACTATAACAGATATCGAAATGAAATGTTCTACAAAAAGTAATTGCACGCAAAGGGCTACGCCTTAAAGAAAAAATTTTTTGGGTGGGGGCAAAAAAAGGGGTAGCTCCCATACAAATCGACAATTATTATCAAATATTCGATACGCTATATCTCGGAAACTATAACAGATATCGAAATGAAATGTTCTACAAAAAGTAATTGCACGCAAATGGCTACGCCTTAAAGAAAAAATTTTTTTGGTGGGGGCAAAAAAAGGGGTAGCTCCCATACAAATCGACAATTATTATCAAATATTCGATACGCTATATCTCAGAAACTATAAGAGATATCGAAATGAAATGTTCTACAAAAAGTAATTGCATGCTAAGGGCTACACCTTAAAGAAAAAAAAATTTTGGGTGGGGGCAAAAAAAGGGGTAGCTCCCATACAAATCGACAATTATTATCAAATATTCGATACGCTATATCTCGGAAACTATAACAGATATCGAAATGAAATGTTCTACAAAAAGTAATTGCCCGCAAAGGGCTATGCCTTAAAGAAAAAATTTTTTGGGTGGGGGCAAAAAAAGGGGTAGCTCCCATACAAATCGACAATTACTATAAAATATTCGATACGCTATATCTCGGAAACTATGACAGATATCGAAATGAAATGTTCTACAAAAAATAATTGCACGCAAAGGGCTACGCCTTAAAGAAAAATTTTTTTGGGTGGGGGCAAAAAAAGGGGTAGCTCCCATACAAATCGACAATTATTATCAAATATTCGATACGCTATATCTCGGAAACTATAACAGATATCGAAAAGAAATGTTCCACAAAAAGTAATTGGGCCATAAGGGCTACGCTCTAAAGAAATTTTTTTTTGAGTGGGGGCAAAAAAGAGTAGCTCCCATACAAATCGACAATTACTATAAAATATTCGATACGCTATATCTCGGAAACTATGACAGATATCGAAATGAAATGTTCTACAAAAAGTAATTGCACGCAAAGGGCTACGCTTTAAAGAAAAAATTTTTTGGGTGGGGGCAAAAAAAAGGGGTAGCTCCCATACAAATCGACAATTATTATCAAATATTCGATACGCTATATCTCGGAAACTATAACAGATATCAAAATGAAATGTTCTACAAAAAGTAATTGCACGCAAAGGGCTACGCTTTAAAGAAAAAATTTTTTGGGTGGGGGCAAAAAAAGGGGTAGCTCCCATACAAATCGACAATTATTATCAAATATTCGATACGCTATATCTCGGAAACTATAATAGATATCGAAATGAAATGTTCGACAAAAAGTAATTGCACGCTAAGGGCTACGCCTTAAAGAAAAAAATTTTTTGGGGGGGGGGGGCAAAAAAAGGGGTAGCTCCCATACAAATCGACAATTATTATCAAATATTCGATACGCTATATCTCGGAAACTATAATAGATATCGAAATGAAATGTTCTACAAAAAGTAATTGGGCCATAAGTGCTACGCTTTAAAGAAAAATTTTTTTGAGTGGGGGCAAAAAAAGGGGTAGCTCCCATACAAATCGACAACTATTATAAAATATTCGATACGCTATATCTCGGAAACTATAACAGCTATCGACTTCGAATATTCTACAAAAAGTAATAATCAAATAATTCATACATTTTGGAGAAAAAGTTGGAGAAGAGCAGGGGGACTAGACATTTAACAAGTTCTATTAACCTTCAAATATGAATAATGTCGAAAACTTTTAAAACTCTCGACCTCAAATCTTCCTCATCTATTTCTATTATTCATACGAACGTTAAAATTTTGTTATTTTTTCTTTAAAACTCGCACAATGTTTTTTATTATATTATTTGCAGTACAAAATTACTCGGCTGGGTATATTTAAAGACCAATGTGAAGGGTATATAAGATTCGGCACAGTCGAATATAGCGCTCTTACTTGTTTTTTGTTGTTTTTTTATTATTACATGTAAAAGTATGTTCTTTGTTGTTGTTGTAGACTCAAAAAACCGAGGTAGTCGTGGTTTTTTGCTTATATCTCGGTTATTTATCGTGCGATTTTGCTGAATTTCAATACCGATTTTCTCGCGACTATCTGTGACAGTTTGATACCACATTCGGGTCTAAGCGATATCGGGGGGCTTAAAAAAGTTGATTTCAACCATAACACGGACAGACGGTCAGACGGACAGACAGACAGACGGACAGACGGACAAACACAAAGCTACTTATCAATACACACTAAAAGCTGAAAAACACACAAACTGGTGTAAACAGATATACATATGTATGCTCGTCTTTAATACATACCTTTATCCCTGATGTAAAGGGTATTAAAACAACAAAATTTTATTTAAATAGAAGGTTATTATAATTATGTGTTATTATTTTTTACAACAAAAAAGGCGATTACAAACGCCACTCTGCAGCTTGAAAGTTTTTGGAAGTAACAAGTTACTTTCTAATTTTAAAGTTGTTTGTTTTGTTGGTTTTGTTTTTTAAAGTTTTTTTGTTTGATTTTTGTTTTTGTGGAGAAATATTCTTATGTAGTATATTAATCAAAGTATATCTTACCACAATTAGAGGGATGTGGCAAACCTTTTCAACTGAGAGTGGCTGAACCGCCTCGTCTGTGTGTACTAGCAGTAGATTTTGAGGTTGTATATATACAAAATATTAAAGAAAAAAGAAAACGAGAATTACAAAAAATTATAAGTAGGAATTTATTTAGACATTTAACACACCAAAGAAAAAATTTACTTTTTGATGTCATACTAAAATCAACACAGAAACATTATAAAAATATACGTTTGTATGTATCTTACAAATACAACAGCAATCTAAATAAAAGATACAAAAGAAACAAAAAGCAAGCGCTCTCAAAATGTGATGCCAATTGAGAGGTTATATGTGAAAAAATTTAAGGTATTTTTAATTTTATGATGTTTGTTTGTACATATATTGAGAGGATGGTTAAAGTGCTTAGATAACTGAACAAACCATTTCAAATTGGTGTTTGGAAAGTATTTTATATATTTTTTTTATGTTTTTTAAATAAAATACTTAGTTTGTTCAAAATTAGTTGTTGAAATCATGAATGCAGGCAATCATAAACAATTAAATTCAATTTAAGTTGTAGGACGATTAAAAAAATCAATATTATTCAAAAAAATATAAAGGATGATTTGTACTGCATTAGGAAAAATGTGCTTTCTTTGCGGAAGGGTATGTAGATTCAGCTATGCAAAATAAAATATATTAAAAAGCAAAGTCGTCAGGCTTTAATAATTTGGTATAATTTCTTTTTTTTTTTTGCTGTCACCTATTTATGAATTACCAAAATTTAACTTACAATCATACCGTAACTGTGCCCTTTAAAATTTCATAAAATATGTTTTACTTTTAGCCAATAACATTCTTTTTAACATTCTGAACAATATACATATGTATGATTGCCTGCCTGTCATATGAGGACAAAGTAAATAAGGTGCTTGTACATACATACATGGAATTTCGTTAGCATGTTTAAGTAAATTTTTTAAAACTTCAAAATTAAAAAAACTAAAACAAATATAATTACATAAAATTAATCAATTATGGTATTGTATTTAACATTAGCATAGCAACAGTTGACAGCACTGTAAACAATCTACACCTTTATTTACAGTACTTAGCATTTTATGTTTATTTCTCTGCTTATTTACTCCGTGTGAGTGGATTAAAATATAGTGTTGTAAGAAAACAATAATTTGTGATACCAAGTATCTTTGTACCAAATACTGCAGAAAATGTAAGGAGCATTAAGAACATTTTGACAACATTTTAACAGAATCTCTTTAAAAATTATTTTTAAGAAATTTAACTTAAAAATTAACAGAAAAATTTATCTCAAGAATTAATTACGCTGTCAATATATTTGCATAATATTTACAGTTATGTTCTGATACATATGTATATCATAAATTTGGTTTGATTTTGTGATCATATATGTATACGAGAAAAATCGCAACTTAAATGCAACCAAAAAGTATTTGAAATCAAGCTGAGTACTAATGAATAACTATTTCACAAGAAAACTTCGAGTACCCTGGTACTAAGAACCTGCACAGCTTTAATATAAACGATTTATATTGAGATACATACATTAATGACTAATATCAGGTATGGAAAATGAAGAGGTAAGAAATATGTGTACAAGATTGAACTGACGGGTAACAGTTTCAGTTAACAATGTAACAACTAAGTAGATTTGGGTGCCGCTGTGCAACGTAACTGAAGTTGAGTTGCTGTTGTGGCAATTTTACGGAATTTTGGCAATTCTTAACCAGTTTAGCAAAAACGACGACGGACGATTTTTAAGGCAGATTTCTTATTTTTGGTTATTTTATAAACATACGTAAAGAGCTTATAACGAAGGAAAATGTATAGATTTTTTTTACGTTTATAATTATTTAAAGTTGACACGTATAGAGCCAATTTATTCAAAGTATAAATGTTATTACTGTTTTGTTTAAAATAACTCTAACTACTGTATATATAAAAAAAATTATAATAATACCAAATAAAAAAAACACACCGTAAATAAATGACTTTACCAAACTTATCTGTTGATGGAAAAAAATTATTCAGCCAAGTTTATTATAGCTAAATGGAAACAAAGTCGCTTTAATAGATTTTGTTTTCGAATGATATAAGAAAAACAATTTTTCACAATGTTTAAGTATATCGCACACATAATGAAAAACAGCCTTAGTTCAAAATTCGTCAAAATCATTTTTACAAACACAAGAATTCAGTTTGCATTTCATATCATTCATTTACTGTTAGATTTATGCTGGTTAAACTATTGAAACCATGTTTTAAAAACCAAAAAAGAAGACTAATAAAAATATTCCATTTTGAGCTGTGACTGTTAAAGATTTAGTATGCGAGGTGTAAATGTTATATTAAAGTTATTAAAATACCACAATTCCAATATGTACACATGGTCTTAAAGAAGCCGATAGTATGTATAAAAATAAGTAGGGTGCTGCATATAAGTTAACTCTCATATAGTTTGTTTAAAATATTTATGCCCATATTCATAATAATTAAAATTGAGTTATTAAACGCTTCTTTGGCAGATATCTATGGAATAATTGTCATATAAGTCCTTAATAAATCTACTTTAATTATTACATATATTTTTTTAAAGTCATGACATTGTTCTTTATTATATTTTTGGTACAAAAAAATGCTGTTTTCTATTAAGCACTGTTGAGAGCTTACAAAAAAGTATTTTCAAAAACGTTACAATTTTGACGTTGTTTTTCTTTCAAGTTTAACAATTTTTTATAAAAAGGTCTGGCTGCTCTACAACGACATTTTTTTGTTAATGTATGGCTATTTTTAATACTAAATTGATGAAAAACTTAACAGTTCACTGTTTACTCTACAAGGTAGAATAAATACTTATGTATATACTTAATTAAAGTTTCATGTGGACCAATTCCTTTTGCTTTTAAATTTAAAAAGCTTTTACTAGCGAATGATTATAAAATAAAACAACTGTTTTATAAGTTCATTTGTTGACTCAAAATTTTAAAAAACTTTCAAATAATTTTTTACTGTATTGTGTTTGTTTACAAAAAATATTTAATGGAAACCGAAAAGTAACAGTTCATTTACGGAATATTTAAAAATTTTTATTTGACATATTCTGCTAATAAAAAAGTTTATTAAGGGAATATATGTTTTTAATAAAAACAAATAAACACAATTAAAATGTTGTAATATATTTGTTTTAATAAAAAAAAAATGTTATATAATTGCAATTTCTTTTTAAATATCTATTATTTTTATATCTTTAAAAACACAATGTAAGCTTTTTTCATTAAGTTTAATTTTTTTTATATTTCCCTGCGTACATGTAAAAGTTTTAATAAATTTTATTTAAACGTAATTGTTTGTGCACTGTAAAACATTTCTTTTAAATAAAATTAAAAAAAAAACTAAAATTATTAACAAAAAACTTGGCATTTTGAATTTACCTCTTTGAATTTACCTCTCTTTTGAAATTACCTCTAATATTTTAAGTTATTAAGTGATTCGGTTAAGACGATACCAACCTGATACATAAATTGAGCATAGAGGTAACATATTACTAAACTAAACTGAGAGATTAAATAGTCTCACGTTGCCATCCCTGGCGTATAAAAAAACGTGTTCCTAAAACGCATACCTACACAAAAAATTTTAAAGATACAAAAAAAGAGAGAACAGTGTTGCCGTTATCTGCTCAATTGCTATAAATATACAAAAATAATTTCTTTAGATTTAGTTAATAAAAATAGAAAACGGGAAAGTTATTGGTTATATAATAATGTAAATGGTGGTGTTACGAGCACAGCTGAGCTACTTTTTTCATGCAGCTGGGTTGTCAAAGTTTTTTACTTTTACTTTTTTTTTTTGACACCTGAGCCAACGAAAACTAAAACAAAAACGAAAATTTTATTCATCACAATTTTGTTGTTGGGGGATTTCCACTACCTGATGCATTAATTCACCTTTATAATGTACTTTAGGAATGTATGTGTAGGTATATACGAATGGTTATTTTGAAATAATCTGTTATTATCTGCAATAAATTTAAAATATATGTATTAATACAATATATACATAGATACGAACCTAACTCTTTTGTGGAAATTAATTAAGAAAAAAGAACCAACAAAAACAAAATTATTAGTAAATATCTATTGGGTACATGAAATTTGTGGTCACTACCTTAAAGGAAGCAAAAGCATATTAACACAAAACATTAGAAACAAAAAATAATTTATTAGAAACTTAATGACGTTATATATTATATGAAAAAAATCGTAAACAAAAAAAAATTTAACTTAACCGGATTATCTAGCATCCCATATTTTTAACGTACGTAAAATAGTTTAGACATCCCGTTTGCGACAAGAGTGTGTAAATTGGTTTTTGTTTGTAAAATTAGTAAAATTTTTTTATTTAATAACTATACAAGAATGCGATTGTCTTACTGAGCTTTAGGTATACTCTACACAAGCATACGCGTACAATAATCACTTAAAAATTAGTTTGCTAGACAGAATGTTCTCAATTTGGCGTCGGAGTTCAGTATGACAATAACTGAATGTTATTCATTTAAAATTTATAGGTGTTTTTTTTTTATTTTAAAAAATATTATAACAAATATCTAATTAACAGTATATAAAATATTATATTATATCCATAAGTGTTAAAAAATAATAATGAAACTTAATAAATCAAAAAGAATATTTTTTTTTATATATACACTGGTCATGATTTTATTAAAATTATTTTTCTTTTAATTTTTTATATATAGATTACTATTTTTAATAAAATAAAGCTTAAAATATATCAAAAAAACTTAAACATTAGTTTTAAAATTTCATTTTATCACAAACCGCACAATCATTTTTGATTAGTCATAAAATATCGAAATCATTTTTAATCCATCAGCCAGTTCCATCGCGCAAAAGGCACATGCTCTGTTCAATCCCATAATTTTGTAGTAATTCTTGCCTGGGGTATGGGCCCCTATGTCATATTAGATTTGAATCTCCAACTCGGCAACACCATAGCAGAGAGTTAAAAACAAATTCAATAAGTTTCATGGCAAAGTAAACACAAGGTCATGATACAATTAATCAGGTAGGTTCGTCGGCCCAGCTGATTAGAGCCAAAATGTCATAGTTAGTTGTTTTTGTTCCTTTACATTAGGTAGGTTCGCGCAAGTACACAGCTAAACTTTTTTTTGCATTTTCTCTCTGTCAATCTGTTTGACAGTTAAGAAACATTATGTTCTCCCGTTTTTTCTTTGAGCTGTTGCTGAAACACAATAGATTTCACTTGTCTCTCATCATACGGACTCCTCGCACGCTATACCAAATGAGGAGCTCATTAGGTTGGCGGAGATTGCCTTGATCGTCTGGCATGTAAGTTTTTACAATGCAGTCCCCAACACGAGTATTTGATAAAGTAAGATATGCCTTTACACTGGAGGGTAGATTTAATTTGTAAGACTTGACGTAAGATCCCATTTCCTGCATGTATAGTGCACATTTGTCGTCTTCTTGGCTCTTTTCTTCACATAAATTGCACAAAAATTTATAAAAACACATTTTCACATTCAGTTGAACATATGAACATTAAGCAAACAAAAACTTGTATTATGTTTTATCATTAATATTGTATTCAGCAGATTGTGCCACAAAAATGAGATTTAAAGAGACTTTTTAAAAAACAAAAATAAAATCCACCAACAAACGTTTTATAAAATGGTTAAGACAACTGTTGATGGTGCCGATACTGCTGAAGTTGATAGCGATAATTTCAAACAACGATTAATCTTTTTTCTTTTTTTTTCAAAAATAAAAGTTATTAAATATACTTTAAAGTTCATATTTTTGTGGCATCTTTGTGGCTAAAGTACAGGTTACATATTCCAAGATACATATGTAATAAGATAAGATTAAGCAAAAGTGGAAGATTCTATATACATAAAAACTTGTTTGCAAATGTTGAATACCCTTAAACTAAATGGCGATACATTTTAAAATCATCTCAAATCGGCGCGTTGGCACGGGCGCAATGTAGGTTACTGTTTCTTACTAGCCGGAAAGAACATGGAATTGGCCGGTAGGACCAATAGAGAATTTAAAATGCCTTTAAACTTTTTTATTTCTTTTATACGACAGGAGTAGTGACCTTTTAAATAAATGTCCTGCTGCTCAGCTTTTAATAATCCAAAACTGCAGGGCTATCACTACATTTAAAAATTAATAAGGTTTAAATTCATAAATGCATTCCTTTATACATATATTCCAATAATATATTAAAAATCGGACAGAACCCTTTAAAACAGCTCTTGTCTATTGGCATTATTTGTCCATAATATGCCACGAGTGCCATATAAGCCCTACATAGGAAAGTAGCAAATTTTAAATGTATATAAGTACTTTGTTATATAAAATAAATTGTGGTGTAGGGTGCAATTTTAGGTTTTAATTTGTTAGTATGTAATTTGGTTAACATAACACACGTACTATGCGCTGTACGTTCTCTGCATCTGTCAAAAATGTAGAATCAGTGTAGTTATTTGTATGTGACAACCAACAAAACAAATTTCATTGAACGCATCTGCGCGAAGAACGCATATAGCAGGGTTAGCTTCTACGTTTGCATACTTCGCATGCGCAATGAAAAAATGACAGATTTGCAATGCTATCGAAGAATATGTGTGTGTGTTAAAAAAAATATTTAAGGAAAAAAATGCTTTTATTATAAATTTTGAAAATTATTCAAAGAATAAAAGAATTTTAAATTAATTTCTAACACAACTCTTATGTACCCAACTACCGTAACGTGTTACAAAACAGCATATCGAAACAGATAACTTGCCGCACAAAACGTGTCGCATGTACATAACATAAAAACAAACGTATAATATGTCCAGAAATATGATACCCATAGGCGCAGCCGCGCATAGTTTTTTTATTAGGGAAAAAGAAAATCAAAACAGTTGATAACGAAAAATGGTTTGTTGGGTTTTTGAAAAAGTTAATTGTGACTTTAACCTACAACAAACCCTATAAATATATATAAAACTGTTTGAAACTATTTTTTTTGTTGATGTCCGGAAAAGTCTGGGTTTTTAGCGCTGGCTGTCCTCCTTTTTGAATTTGGAGGAGATAACAACCCTATGTTTACTCCCATATATACCATAAGCATATAAATATACTTAGAGAACAAATTTTCTCTCAATATTTTTTAATAACTTAAGCAGTTATGTATTTAAACTACTTAACCTAATTAAAAAAAACCAAAAAGGACCTTAAGCCGAAACAACAGGACTAAACTAATGATTAATTTACTACAAAATTTTCTCACAAGTAAAAAATTTTCTTTTAAAGTTTCGTTTATTTTTTATTGTACAAAATTTTCTTTTAAAATTTTTTTAATGAAGTTAAATTGGAATACCTTTAAGATTTATTAAAATTTGCTTATGTCAAAGGTATATATGGATGTAGGAGGAAGTAATTGCTTTGTTCGTTAAAAAAATGCTGTTTAAAATGTCGCTTTTGGCATACACTTAGGATAAGAAAAATAGGAGCGTTAAGACTTTGTTTTAAGCACAAATTAAGTTAATATTCATTGAAAAATAAATAAGACTTAAATAAGGTTTAATTTTTCAGTCATTCTAATTAAATATGATAAGTTAGCAATCTAAAAAATGTGGCAACGTTCGAAAAGCAAAGCAACAAGGTTGGCTACTTAAATTTTAAGTTTTAACTGAAAAAAAAAATTATTTTGTGTTTAAATATATCTTAATAATAACTATTTGACTAGCCATTATCATTTTTAAGTCATATTATACTAGAATTTTTTATGAAATTACTTCCACGCAATTTTATATTTCTAGACGAGGGGTGTAAAGGAGTAGGCTCTGCTTTACCTTTTTTGACTACAAACAAAAGTTTCATGCAATTAATTTCATAAAAAATTTCATCGTGTAAGTCTAGAATTATTATTTTTTTAGTGAAATATGTCTTCATTTTGTGCACATATGTACATTCAAATGCATGTATTTGGAAGGTTTAACTTACTTATAGCATGCTTACACTACAAAAATCAAAATTCTTAACTTTTTAAACATTAATTTAATAAATTTAATCCCTAATATCTTCCATAAAGATGTACTTATGTGTGTCTCCTGCAGCACTTTTCGTTGGCTGTAAAGCAAAAAGATAGTTTTTATATACATTTAGATATCTATGTATTGTATATGTAAAAACTTAATAAATTCTGCCATAAATATTTTAGCTCATTTCCATTTGAATTTAATTAATTTAAATAGAACTTTTTGTCGACAATAAGGACAATATCATTTACATTCAACATTAAAAAGGACGCGAAAGAACAACTTAATTGCACACACACACATATTTACACATTGAGATAAAAAATATGCACCGAACATTAAATAAAGTATTAAACTGTTGAAAAAAGACAAAAGAGCAACTAAATGTCACAAAAACTCTAAATTTGTTAAGTAATATAAGGATATTTAACTATTTACAGTAACGGTCATAAAAATTGGAACGCCTCAAATTAGCACATCCATACAAACCTCTGGTCATACATATCTGTCTAATATTTCCATAAAAGTGTTTAAAATATTTAAGCAAAATTTTTTGCCCTTAAAAGAATGCTTGCAAAACAAAATGGACAAAAAATTCGAATTAATCATGGTGCAGCCCAAAAGCGTTGAGCTAGAGGATTATGTTTAGATCCACTTAAAGGGGACTTCTAAAAAACTAATTTCCTAACGGTGTAAAGATGGGCCAAATCGCAAAAGGACGAATGTCAACTAAACCATACCTGATTAAAACAAAAATTAAAAAGCATCGTATTTTACTTGAAAAATAAACCAGCCTGTATCTGTCACTTTTTTAAAACTTTGGACCCTTGAAGACAAAACCAGAATAAAAACTTCAAGTTCTACCTTTAACATTTTAAACCAACTAAGATTAAAGTAAACGTGTTTGATACTTTTTTGAAATTTTAACCATAAAAGGTTGAATATAAAAATAAAATAGTTTTTTGTGTTTTTAAGGTACTTTTTGTAACTTCTACTTAAACTAATTAAGATAGAAACATAATCCAAATTTCAATCCACAGCCACAGAGCCCTGACTTATATACCTCTAGATTTCAAAAGACAACTAAGTGGACAAATTCTTTTTTATATTGTTAAGATTTTTTTGCATTTTTTTGGAGATTATTAATCTACAGAGGTTGAAGTAGACAAAAAGTAATTTTTTTATATTTTTTGTACTCTTATGAGATAATAAGGTGGCAAATCTGATATCAAAGATCTGGGTCAAAAATCTTTGATATCAGATTAAGAGCGAAAGTACTTTTTCTCTTTTTTTGCACTGTTCTGAATTTTTTGAGATTATGAGTCTTCAAACAAAATTATCTATCCCAAATTGAGGTCAAAAGTCAACTAAGCGGATGAAAAGTACTGCTTCCACATTTTTGGTACTTTTTTTAAATTTTTTGCAATGCAGGAAATTTTCTGGAAACCGTTAGAGCAATCAACCTCAAACTTTCTACAAAGTATTTATTTCTTATTATTTTTTTAAAAGAAAAATTTGTTTAAAAGGAGCCAGGAAAGTATCGTCGGCATTTTTAGAGTTCAAATAATGTAAGGTTTTCTGTTTCAAAAACTAGCTTCATATATATAAGCCCATTGACTTCAAACCAGGTACAAAGTTTTTTTTGTTATAAAATTTGGAGGTTTAGAGCAGCTTGGCTAAATCAGAGGACTGGCTAATGTAGGGCGAATATAGCATTTTGCACAGACGAACATAGCTCTTACTTTTTTTCTTTTAGTATTAGTATCGTACATCAAAGAAGTAAAGTGCGATCCAAAGATAGCCCTGGCTTTGACATGTTCTGCAGTTGAATAAAGATGCTCCAACAAAAAAGGCGTTTAAATATGATACCGAGGGAAGATACAAAAGAGATGACCGAAACTTTGTTTGAAAGACCAAGGCCAAAAGAATCTTTTTAAACTTACGTAAGAAACAGGAAAAAAGCGCAGAAGACCGCATTACTTCGACCTTGACAAAAATGGGTTGCCAAAAATTACCAACGGACGGATTTTAAAATTAAAACGTATTTTCCCCCTCCATTTAAAATACTCACGACTGTTTTAGAATTAGGACATTAGGACTATTTTACATATTAAAAGAGTTATAATGCAAAAACTATTTACAAAATAAATTTAGCTCCACAAATGCTGGCACATGTGATAATATTTTAGAGGTACTGTTGCAACAAACAGAAAGTAGTTAGTTGTATTGACTCTGTTCTGCCCTATTGCAAGCACTAAGCCTTAAACAAAAAACTTTTACATTTATGTCTTTACATTTATAAGAAAAATCCTATTTCTTAAAGCAGTATTTTCAAAAATATGGTTTTAAATGGTAACATTATTTTTCAAAGTTAGCTAAAGCAACCCTTTGGTCAATTCCACGTAAAACAGACAAAATTGGGGAAAAACGATTTTTTCTTTATTAAAAAAAATTGATGAATTGACGTCTAAAATAAAACGAAAATGATCGAAATATAAATAATTTGGTCTTCTTTTAATTTTTATTTATCTCGCTCTTCTTTTTTACGCTTTAATTAAAATGTCACACCCGTCACAATTTATAAAAGGGATTTTCTTAAGCAAAAATGTTTTTTTTTTGTAAAAACAATTAATCAAATACAATTAAAAACACTTTGAACTACCGTAGGAATCAAGAAATTAAACCCAATTAAACTCGTTTTTAAGAATATTCGATCTCTAAGCCAAAATTCTCTTAAATTAAAATTTCTAAAGTCACACCCGTCACAGTCTTAAAGTGATCATTGTAAGCACAAATTGTATTCTAGAAGTGTCTACTTATTACTTATCGCTTAAAAACGTATCCTCCTTGGAAATCATAGCCCTCTTTTTAACCAAAATTTTAAATTGTTTGAGTTATAAACAAAAAATGTGGCAAAATGGTCACACCGGTCACAATGGAATTGCCATTTTTTTAATGATATTGAAAAATGAGGGTTTTATTATGAGAGATTTGCAGTGTTCAGTTAAAAATATAAAACGACAATCGTTATGTGCAAGTTTCGTCACCACATTTTATATTTATGAAGCGTTTAACAAATACGTTACAAACAGTATACTAACTCAAATACACTGTTTAAAAATTTGTTAGATTGCTATGGTAAAACGGTTACAAAAACTATTTGGCAAAATATTTAAAATCTGCAAACTGCTGATTATAAGACGAGAATAGCTCATGATAATGATAGTAACGATAAAGGCGTTAATGACAATAGTTGAAGTGCTATAGGAGAGGGATAAATAAGGTCAACCAACCATCACACAAGTTTAGTCATTAGTACTTAAAATCATTTGCCATCTGTTATTTTGGCATCTGCAATAGAACATAGTAGAGCCATTATGTTTAAGGACATTTTTTTAAATCTTTTTTCCTTTTTGCACACAAGTAACTTGATATTTATTTTTATTAACATTTTATACATATGAGAAATTCTTATACATATAAAGAATTTGGGAAATATTTAAACATAAAAAATTTTGAAGACAGCAAAAACGAGGCTTGGGCAAAAATAATGGAAATATAGAGTAAATTATTAGTTTGTCAAATAAATGGCGGAAAATTAAATCCCTTATTTATGACCCATGATTAATTATAGATAAATTATAAAGACATTTTGTACATTTTTTAGACAATATTTGTTTAAACGCCGTATCGAAGTTCAACTCTATTGATTCTTTATTTCGACTTGGATTTAATACTGTAATTTGCCTCCTTTTATGAAAAGTGAGGACAATGATCTTTACAAAATGTTTAAAAGTTATTTATGTCGCAAGGAAAAAATAACATTTCAATTACGATAAAATTTCAATTAATGCTCTAAACACAATTGGGACGAACGACGAATTTCGCACTACACGACGAATTCGTCTGTTAAAATTCGTTGCGTTAATTCGTTAAGTGAAACACATTTAGAACGAATAAAACAGCTATGATAGAGAGACCATATTTCTTAAAAAAGAAGCACTATTTGAAAAAAATAATAATTAAAAAAAACTATTTAAAAAATATATAAATACAACACTTAAAATACACTAATTGTATTTAATGCAACAAATAAAAAGTGAAAATTATTCTTAAAGTATAAAAAAACATTATTTAATAACAAAATTAAAGAAAAATGGTCACTCTGTGCCAAATTATTCGTCGTTGGTCTGCGTAAGAAATAGAAATAAACCTATCGCAGAGTTTGTTACGCATGACGAATTTTAGTCTACGCACTGTTTGTGTGCATTTTCATATACACAAATGTGTTTTATTTTTTAAGACGAATATTCGCAACGAAAAATTCGGCGTTCGTTCCAGTTGTGTTCAGGGCATAATTGGTTTAAGTATAATTTTTAGCAATTTAACGATTGGCTCAATAAGTCGTCCACATGCCGCCAGAGAAGATGTAATTCGAAAAATGTTTAATTATAAATTAAAAATTTATTTGTCTCAATAAAAATTTTTATTGTTTTTGAAAAGTTAATTCAAACAAAGTAGCTTGTTTACAACTCCTAAAAAAACCTGCAGTTTTGTTTAGCCTTTGCTTATGCAAAGCTCACCTTAAGTTCAGTTGCTAGACTTGAATTTTTTTATGTCGAGGTAAGTTAATAAAACTAAGTAAAATATAATGCCTTTTTGCTGAGAAGATAGAGCGTACGCCTCGCATTCACAAGACCCACAATTTATACAAGGTGGGCCAAGAGAAATCACCCTATTTGAAGATGCTCTTATTTCTGCAAATGGCGGCCAATGTCAAATCACTTTTGACATTTGCGAACTAGGCAAATGTAGAATACAAGTGAACAAGTCATGAAGCGATACACTCCTCAAGAACGCGAAACAATTATGTATACTTTTTGCGTAACAATTCGTCTGTGGTGTTGGCGCAGCGCAAAATCCGTCGCCGATTCCCCGGGTCCAGCACCGACTGCGCAAGCACTGAGCCGTTTGGCCATCAATCTTGAAGAGTATGGGACCACACAAGAAACTAGCAGGAGTGGCCGGCCTCGGAGCGCCCGTTCTGCCGAGAATATCGCTGCAGTTGGCGAAGATGTCGAGCTGTCGCCAGAAACAACGACCAGACACCGTGCCTCGCAATGAGCAATCATCCGGTCATCCCTAAGGTGAATTTTAGTCAAAGACCTACGCATGTTCCCGTACAAAGTCCAGTCCGTACCTCAGCTGCTGCCTGTCGACCGCCAAACGCGAGTAACTAACACCCAATCCATCCTCAATTTTGAGGCCGAAGTAGATGATTTTTTTACCAAAATCTTAATGCGCGGCAAGGCTTATTTCCACCTCAGCAGGCACGTGAACAAGCAAAACTATCGCTTTTGTGGAACCGAAAATCCACGTGTGATGCACGAGGAGCCCTTACACCCGCTCAAAATGGCTGCATGGTGCGCTGTTCCCGCTGGAGAAGTCATCGGGCCTTTTTTTCGAGGAGGTCGCTGGTAAAACGACAGCAGTGGACGATGCGTGCTAAAGGGCCATGTTTTTTCTTCCGCAATTGAACGAATTAGCACTGGAGGATATGTGGTTCTAACAGGAGGGATCAATGGCACATATTTTGCCAGCCACAACCGATGTTCTGAAGTCGGCGTTCACGTGTCGCCTCTCGTCATCTCTCGTTTTGGCGATTAACATTAACCCGTAAGATTACCCGATTGAGCCGTTCCGGACCTTTTTTGTAGAGGTTTTTCGAAGTCCCGTGTATACATGAACAAGCCAGAGACTCTGGAAGCTCTCAAGGACAATATTCGACACGAGTCCAAGAATCTGCCGCCCGAAGTTCTCGCCGATGTGATGAAAAATGTCATAAAGCGAGCAGGTATAGCAATCAATTGTGACAGCGCCCATTTGGCTGATATCATATTCTCGACTTGATCAATACAATTTTAAAGGTTTAGATGAACATAGTGATATCTGTTTTTGACCCCATAAAATGTATTTATTATGGCTCCTAATGGGAAGTCGACTAACCCATGTCCATCTTTCCGTCCATCTTTCTGTCCGTCTGTTGAAATCAAGCTTCCTCAGTGGAAGAAACTCGGAAGGGAAACCAGCCATATCAACTAAATGCGGATCGAAATATATGTAAAAAACATTTTTTTTGTTAGCAAAACCCATACATGAATATACTCATCAATATTTTAAAAAAATTTTGTTGTTGTGACAAAGCTTTGCACAAAGGCTTTTAAGGCGGCGACTTAGATAAGTGAAAGTTTTTTTTTTTTGATAGGAGCCGTTACGAGAGCTCCGGCTTTAGCCTAAAAAATATCGAAACATCAGAGAATCGAATTACAGCTCGTTTGACAGTTAACCCATAAGTTCTATCGGGCTTAAAAATGTATCTCTAAGTAGTGATTTTAGAAAAAACAAATTCAGTGACAAGTTTCTTTTCATCGATTTTGCTTTTTTTTTAACAAAAATGTATAAGTTTTTCTTAATTACATTTATGTTTTTTCGACGACCTTCCTAAAGGCCAAAATCACCATTATCATAAACATCATCTTGAATATGTCATGTTGCCACTTGAAGTGTTTATGAGGGTTTTTTCTGTTATTGTTTTATTGTATTTCCATATTATGCGACACTTAATAAAAACAATAAACGTTCAAAGCAAGAAGAGCCTTAAATGAAAATTCATTTTATTGTAACAGTTTATTGTTATTTTATGAGACACATCCTTAAAAATCCATACAAACACTTATGCTTCTTTCCATATTTATTGTTTGTATACAAATAGTTACAAAAGTATGTGTGAATGTGGGTTCTTTTTTGTATAATATTTGGGAAAACGGAAAAGGATAATCAAATTCAATGGCCATATTTTAAATATACATAGTTTTAGTTTTCAACTCTAATATGAAGTTCTTCTTTTTTCTACTCATGGAATTTATACAGAAATGCCCAACATGTGTTGGTTAAAGTGGATGTTAAAAACATTTAAATTTTTAAATTTACTTAAAGGAAAGCGCCTCATTTTACGTTAACTTTAAAATTTAATTTATTTAAAGGAAAACTTTTTACTATAGATTCTTAAATAGACAAATATAAATTCTATCAATTAATCTGTTTATATTTTTGCGATAAAATTCCGATATATTTTTAAACCTCAAAAATGTTTTAAGGTTGCAAGAAACAAAACATAAGAATTATATGGTCTTCTAATCTTCTTTTTTTTATTACTTACAAATAGTTATGTGGTTTTATTTAAGTACTTGAACATATTTATATTCACACAACTAACAACTTTAACTTTAGTCTTGAGCAAAAAAAGAATCCTTTTATTCATTAACATTAAGTGGTTCTCCTTCCACCAGCCAGCAGTGAATCAAGTAGAGAAACCAATAATGTGATGTGGCATTCAATTGCCCATTAGACAACGTGTACGAATGATTGAACATGTTCTCCGATGGCTAAAAACTTGGAAATGAGTTCAAGTTGTATTGGGGAAAGAGGACAAGCAACTAACTTTATGCGAAACAAAAATTGTTCATTTATATTGTGTTTAAGTTTTTATTGAACTTGACTAGTTTTTCATCACTTTTCCAAGTTTGTTTGAGTCTTTAATAGTTAAATTATATTTAGTTTTTACTTTTTTCCTTCACCATATGTTAAGTTATACGAAATTAGGGAAATTGCATTAAGTTTGGAAACAAGTGTTAATTGACTTAATATATGTTTAAAAGTAGTTGATGGAGGAGTAATAACTTATTGGGGAATTGGTTAGGGGAAGATTCTTTTGAAAGTTTAATATTAAATATTTCGAAGTAGTTTTCAAATGAATGATGTAACTAAAACCTATACTAAACATATTTTTTTTTTGTAAGAAACAGTTAAAAAACGGTTTTAAGTTTGCAAATTATTTTTTTTTTATTTATGAAAAACATGTTAGGTATAACACAATGAGTAATGACATATTATTTTCATGCGTCTGTAAAGATTTTTTTAACGAAAAAAGTATTGGTCTAAGGCCCACCTTCAAGTATAGATCAATTTAGAATCACTCCCTGAGTCGATTTAAGCATATCCGTCCGTTCGGATGGTGTTCATGTATTCTTGTGAACACGCTACAGGTTGCAGTTTTTAAGATATTTTGATGAAATTCGTTACAGATAAATCCATATTCGTACACGGTGGGCTAAAAGAAATCACCCTACTGAAAGATGCTATTATTTTTGCAAATGGAGGCAAATGTCAAATCTGTTTTGACATTTGTGAACCAGACAGATGTAGAATACAAGTGAACAAGCGATACACTCCCAAAGAACGCGAAAAAATCGTACCTATTTTTTTGCGTAACAATTCGTCTGTGGCGTTGGCGCATCGCGAATTCTGTCACTGACTCCCCGTTCGTGTGACACCGACTGCGCAAACACTGCGCCAACCTTGAAGAGCATGGGAACACACGAAACGCTGCCAAGAGGGGCTGGACCCGGAAAGACCTTTCTGCCGAGAATATCGCCGCTGTTGGCGAGGATGTCAAGCTGACGCCCGAAACAACGACCATATGCCGTGCCTCGCAATTAGCCATCACCTGGTCGTTCCTAAGAAGGCCAATCTTGGCCAAAGACCTACGCATGCTTTCGTAAAAAGTTCAGTCCATGCATAAACTGCTACCTGTCGACCGACAAAAGCATCGTAAACAACATCGGATGACTTCTTTTGACGCACATTGTAGTTTGGCTCTTTAAGTCTGCTAAAAGAAACGATTGTTTGAGCGGCTTTTTGCAGCACGTTTCAATTGAGCTCTAAAAGTTAATCTAGAATCTAACTTTAGCACTAGATGTTTGAGCATTTTCTCATATTTACTGTCTTAGACAAGACCGACATATCGTATTCTGGAGGGATGTGCTTTTTTGTTTTTATGATCAGCCTAGCTTGAATCCATTTGTGTTTTTTACCTAAGCATAACTTGGTTAAACTGGCTTTGAAATGTCTCCATGACTCAAACAACTATAACACCTGCGTTACCATTTGCATAAGCAGCCAGAGAGAAATCGCTTGGCATCTTGGTATGAAGAATATAATATATAATATAATATAATTAAAGCTTATGTTCCACAGCTTGAACACTTAGATCAAGCCACTGCCGTAGCTTCTGACCATCCTCATGTAACATGCAGGTGCCCTAAAGCGCATCGCCAGAGCGTAAGTCATGTCAGCCCACGTTACACAATGGAAAGCGTTTCTAGCATTCAGGGTTGACAAAAGGGTAATGCGTTTTTAAAAAAATTTTCTTTTTGGCTCCCTGTATTAAGAAGTGAAATAACAAATTTATCAAATTATCTTTGAAAATGCGGACTGAACTTTGTTTGCAGGAATGCATAAACGAACACCTAGTGAGGCAGGCAGATGAAGAGGCAATGTCTGCTGGCCGTACAAAATGGTTTTAATACTTTCCGAAATAAGTTTTATGCCCTACTTGACTCATGCCTCAATATGACTAATTCTCTACAAAATTTTTTACATTTTACAAGGCTTACGCCCAGGACTGTTATACTGAATTTTGATTGTTAAAGTGCGTCTTCAGACGCTACTTAACTGCTGCTTCTAATTATAAACCACACAAACATATTATGGCTTCTTTATAAAATAAAAAATTATATATAAGGAATGACATTGATTGCAAACAAAGCTTATGAACTTGTCTATTTAATTTAATGCTTACTTTAATAGAAATAAATTACACATATACTTTCCCCTGACATAATTATATTTACATAAAAATCAACTAAAGCTAGAGATGGTAAAACTTTAAAGCGGAAGGAAAATGGGATATTACAAAAGTATAAAGTATCTAAGGAAAACAATTGACTCTAATCTAACACAACCATATTTTAATAAACTAAAGTTTCTAAAATGCAAAAGGACATCAAACACAAGTGCAAGGACAATAATAAACCTCACACAACACATCATACCTACATACACACAGATATCTAGTTAAACAGTAGCAGTAATTTAAACCACTTAATTTTGGAAGTTTGACAAAAGTCAGTTAAACTGACCATCATTAGGATTTGTCTGCATTTCAAATTGGGATTTAATATGAACGACAATTTCAAATAGCTCATATACATACATACATACATACATACATGCACATATAAACAAATAAAAATGTGATGCTTAGGACAAGTTGCTAAAGTGTATTGAGGGGAAAGGAAAAAGGCCATTGGTAATGTCAGCCACTTAAGACAACAACACTAACAACCAAAAAGAAAATTATCTCATTTTCGGTTTATTCAAACGATAAAGGTCATCGTTTAGCATACCGCAAGCAAGAAAGGATTGTTAAATATAAAAAAAAAATATAATTTGAAATTTATGTTTTGAGATGTCAGGAAAAACGCTGTACGTGTTTACACCTTTACCGTTAAATTTTAAGAGAAAAGTGGGGAGATGGATTCAACAGTACACTCTTTTGTATACTTATATGAATATAAAAAAATTTTTTAATAAAAGAAAAGAATTTTTAACATTTATTATTATAAGTAATGAGTTGCAAAGCATATTTTACATGGTTTTACATGATGGATACCTGTGTTGCTTTTTCTACTCGGTTTAAGACTATCTCTTTACATCTTGTTACCTTTACAATTTTTCTCCTTTAATTAATGTCCTGCTTTTCTCAAATTTCTTTGAAGGTACGCAGGATGAGGTCCCCGACTGCTGATGTGTGAGGAGCTGTACTTATGTATGTTCATCAGCATTCTTTACCAAACCTTACTATGAGTTACTTAGGATAACAAAACAAAACCGCTTATTCCAAACACTTAGGTAAGGTTAAAAAGAGGAGGCCATAAAAGGGCTCAAGAATGGCAGGACAAATAATTTCGGGAGAGAAGTTAAAAGAAATTTGGTGATGAAGACGAATTTCCTCAAAGCCTCCCATTCTACACATCCTAAGTGATCCACATCTGGTAAAAGATCAGAAATAAAACATCTGGTTTTGGTCTGTGCAAAAGCCGAGCAGTGACACAGAAAATGCTCATAATTTCGATATCCTCCCTGCATATTTTGCACTCGTTGTTCTCCGCAACTCTTATCCGATGGAGGTGTGCCCCGTCAGTACACTTATCATCTTGCTCAGTTCAGGCTTCTTAAATCTCAGAATGCCCTTAATGCTGACCTTATTTGGGTCGTCAATCCCCCAACTGTCTTGTTGTTCCGTTGCACCCTGTGGGCATTCTTTTAACTCGGCCTTCGTCTCAGCAAAGGGATTTGGTTTGACCAGGTTGACCTCCCGCTGTCTTCTAGCCCTAATCGCCAGATCATTTTCGACTACCCTGTGATGATCCAGCACCCATACTATGCGAGCCTGCCCATATTGCGGGTAGTCATCTATCAAACTCCTGCACTAAAATATCTTCACAGATCCAGTGTTTGCAGACATAGCTTCCTTTATAGATTGGCATAGAGTCAGCACAGACATTTCGTGACTGCCCGGACCTCCGCTTGTAAGTCAGTATTTTTATCAGGAAGGCTTAAGTAAATATCGGCCTCCAGGTTTTCAAAAAGAAGGCCATTTCATTTTCCTCTCCGCCCTAGAGCCATTCGTAAAACAACACGTTCCTCAAGGCACCTGCCTCAGAGTTTTGTCCAACCAGGACTGTCGATCTGGTTACAGCGCAGTTCAGTATGATAGGACACATTGAAACAATGTGAAAACCAATAAAAAAAACTTGCTGGAGGTGAACAAAAGGACATCACTTAGGGAACATTTGCAAAGTCTAGACACGAGTCCTTCGACGAGTTCTTTCCTAGGGCAATCATCTAAACGACTTTACCATAAAACCACCACTGCGTAATTTAAAAGGATCCCTGTCATATTTCCAAGGTATCACGCACTTACTCATGTGTTTATTAACAATAATTAAGCAAAAATAATTTAGCTGTAACCACCTAGAAAATTTTTAACTTAAATTTTGTTTAAGTCGACTTAAGCACTTATTTCTTTTCGCCACAACATTTTTGAACACGAGTTTCTCGTACTTCTTTGTGCCTTTCAATTTAGATTTTTTTGTGCGCTGATAGCTTTTTTGGCTTACACTTGTCAAATTGTGGCTTTTGTTGAAATATCTTCATGTCAATTACTTATGTATGTACGACCCACACCATTCGTACCGTCCCTGCTGTATCTTATTCACAAGCGAATATTTTGTTTTGGTTGAACTTTTAACTTGTTATTGTGTTTTAATCGTCTGTCACTATTTCTAAAGTATTTTTTTTAGAGAATACAAAAGAATTTTATCGTCTATTTCTGCTTACAAAGTTTTTTAGAATTTTTTATAGCGGTTGGTTGTATATATGTATGTATGTAAGTACGTTGAGCCATAATCAAAGATAATTGGTATTTAATTGAACTGTCATAAAATTTTGACATTTTAAAGAAAACGTATTGATATGCATACATAAATAAACGTTAAATATAAACTTATATCAGAAAAACTTGCGATAGTTTGTTGTGTTGAAATGTTAAAAAATTCTTCATGATTGGCACAAGATTCAAAATGAACCTAGAAGGTTCGCATTCAAAATTTTGTATGGCTAACCATGTAGTTTCAACCTAGAGCTGCAGAACTATCGATAGGCTAAGTAGGCTAATAGGTTAAACTATCGATAGGTTAAGCTATCGATACTTTCGAACTTTTAGAATACAGTTTCAGGCCTACCGCTTACCAAATAACGTATGTTTGATTAATTAAAGAATCCGGAAACAAATTGTTGATTTGTCATCAAGTTTTCCAAAAATAACATTAAATGTTATTATATACTCTCATAAATTATATAATTTTTTTTCTTTATTTCTACTATTATTCTTCAAGAGAGCAAACATGACTTTCTGCAAGTTGCATCCTACGTGTAAATCCGACGGCTTGCAACACCTAATTTCAGCCAAATAATTCACAGAAGTTTTGTTAGTTTTGTTTCCTTGAGTCTTAAATTTTATTAGATTAAACACATCTAATGCTTGTTGATATGAGCCATTTAAATCCTTATAGATTAAATATTAAACATTTCACACAATTTTTTTAATAATAATTTATGGGTCATATAAAATGAATGATTTTAAAAGATATAAGAGTTTTAAAAAATATGAAGAGCATATTAAAATTATTTAACTGACATCAAAAATTGCCTAGAAATTTTAATATTTATATGTACATGTGTATAAAAATTTTTCGTCGGCTTCATCTTTTCTTCCTAGCATGTATTTTTTATAGACGAATAATTTTTTCGAAAATATATCGAAAAAAACATCAATAGCCTGTAAAAATCAAAACTATCGAGAGTACTATCGATCTATTTTAACCATGTTTAAGGGAACGAACCATGAATTAAGAAGCGAACCTTGAAGTTTAGTCGGCGTGTGAACATGCTATAAGTTCATATGTATTACATAATGTACGTATATATCAATATATGTATTTGAAAAAATAGTAACGGTTACTTTCTTAAATAAATTTTAAAATTTACAATATGTGTATACAAAACAATTTCCTAATAAAAATTTCGTTTAAGAAACGTTTTGACACGGTTTAATGTTTATTTTACATATTGTTAATAAAAAAGTGTTATAAAAAAGCCTAAGTTAATTTTGAAAACTAATTTTTGATCCAAAGAGTTTTTTAAGTTTTTAAGCGAATTGCTTTGTACGAACCAAGGCACATTCAACCAGGTAATATTAAGAGCCCAGCTGATTAAAATCAATTTGACATTATTACGTTATATAAATTTAATTTTATATGAAATTTTGAAATTTTCTGACATTCTACCGTTCAAACACAAAAAGGAAATGCAGAGGGCGAATTTTTTGAATTTGTCTTAGGTTTGCCTTGTTGAATGTGCCTTGGTACGAACTGTGGAAATCCTATATCTATATCTTTATTTGTATGAACCTTTTACCCTACAGTCCTAAATGTTAATATATAACAAGTTATTGGCATTACCTATTTATGGTTTATGTCTAAAATAAAAATGAAAGTCGCAATTCGTAGCAGCTAGCTTCTATATATAAAGTGTTTAAAATGAAGTTCACCACCTATCATAGATGCCAGATGTGACATCTTATGGCTTTATGACGTTTATTGACCAAAAAATGGCTTTTGATGATTAAACAATTATTTCACTAAATTTAGCGAAATTTTTATATGTATATAGGTCTTCGACTTTAGCCCAAAAATGAAACCTTCGTTATACATAAGTTTGATTTTAAAATATCATATAATATTACAAAATTAGGTATTTTATGTAAAACGATAAAGAGTTTACAGAGAAAACTTTTAAAAAAAATTTGCCAATAATATTAGTATAAAAAAATTTTAAAAATGCTTTCAGTTAGACAGTCCTGAAAATTGACAGACCTAAAAAATGATTTCGGTATTTTTGTAAAAATGTATTTAACTTGGAAATCTGTAAAAATTTCTTAATAAATTATTAAAAAAATATTTTTTTTTATAAATTCAGGCCATGACGCTTATATTGCATTTATACTGCACAAAAATCTAATACTTACGAGATTTCTAACCAAATCTAGGTTATATTATTCATAAATTTTTTATAAGATCTGCCATTGTTTTACCGAATATACTTTGCTACTCGATATTGTCAAAATCTACTCAAAATTTACATTCAGCTCTGAAATGTATTAATACATAAAAGAGAAAATACTTCGCAAAAATTGCATATAATTTATAGGTTCAAATTTTGGACAAATTTTATTTGATCATTTCACAAGTTTGTCATATTGAGTTTCCTAGTGCGTAATATTCAATAAGTTGTTTCTCTTGTGGCAACGCTGTCTCATGGTGAATAAAAATAGTCAACAGCTGACTTTTGTTTACACTCACGCCGACGGAATGCCGCAGTTTTTGCTGATGAATTTTTATTCAAGTACGTATTTACATAAAAAGGAAAATTAAAAGTAATTAATTTGGCAAAAGGAAATTTCTAGAGGTTTTTTTTATTTGCTGAAAATTTAATGTCTATAACGCTAGACGTAAATGCATTCCTCAATAAAGATGTCTGTACAACGGGGTGTAATGATATTCTTATGGAAAAAGAAATGGAAACAAACATATTTGATGAAATCGAGCATTTACTAAAATGTAACAAAGTAAGAGCGGGTTAGTCAATTTACTTCAACTTCTTAATTACTTTTTTTCAAATATTTGTAGAATTTAGAACTTGAAAATCACCGTAAAGAGGAAGATTCAAAGAAAAAGAAAGTGGAAGAGCCTAAAATAAAAGATATCAATCTAGATTTTTTTAACTCCTCCTCTGATGATTTTCTCTTAACCTCTGACTGCCAAAGTTTATTGGGAGAAGACACATTGTTGTTTACGGTTGAGAAAGATCGGCTGCAGCCTGTTTCATCCAGATTTATGGTTCCTGGAATATATAAACGCATTGAGGGTGTGGCTACAATTGAAACCAAAACAGAAGCAAAATCTAATGTGTTTATAAGTGAACTGGAAAGAAATGGCCGTATTCTTAGCAAAAAGGATTTTGAACGCTTGTATGTTTTAGCTGAACAATTTAAAGCTCCGCCGCATAAAAGGGTTATATTGTTAGAGCCTTTGGAAACAGGAGACTCCACAGATGATGAAGTCACCATAACCCAAGAAAAAATGACAAATTTAAATGAAGAGCCAAAACAAGATAATGCAATCAAAAGTAACATCCCTAAGGAATGGGATGCATTAAATCGTTTAGCCTATGACATTTTAAAACTGACAAATCGGGATCACATAGTTATTGATCGAAACCGAAACGAAATTGTTAGAACCCAATATAGTACACATCAAAAGACAATCTATAGATTTTTGTCGCCAGAAATATTGGGCTTAAAAGACGGGCCAAACGTTATTGATTTAGAGAAGGAGCACGAATTTCAAATAAACAGTAAAACAGTAAATAAACTTGGAAGACCTCGCAAAAGAACGCAGGAGGATAATGCCATAAAAAATACTAGAAAAACTAGTAAAAAATCTAAAACCGAAAACACACTAACTGGTGACAACAAAATCGAAATAAAAGATAATATTAGAACTAGATCCGGACGTCTTATAAAGACACCTAATATTTCTCAAGAGAACACAACATTAATGATGCCACCACCCTCGCCGCAGGAATCTATAACAAATTTATTAAATGAACTCAAAGACTTTGACTATCAATGCAGTAAACTAAATACAACTGTTTTACCCGAAACACTTTTTCCCACTGAAGCAGAACCAGTAGCTGTAGCACAACAACCTTCACCGAAAAGAAAAATCCCACCAGAAGCCATCTGTCCAACTTGTAAGAAAATATTTTTAGGCAAAAGGCTGCAAAGACATTTTGCTCAGCATCCAGACCACATGAAAATACTCAACAGTACCGCAGAACTAGCACAACCCTTAAATAACATAGAAAAACCACAATTACCTGAAGAGATGTCATTGTTTCGTTTCTTAATCTCTAAACTACAAAAATCACACGCACTCAATGAAGATCAAAAAGCTGATCTATTTTTAAACGAGCTCAACGATCTAATGGAACAACTGCAACTTCGCAGCTCTCGCTTAATACGAAATACCACAGGTTTGCATTTTATTAATCAGCGCTGTTCTAAGCTGTTAGGCATACCAGAAGGTCAATATGCCTTAGATTTAACTGCCATAGAGGCTCCTTTAGACCCTGAACTTGCTAATCAATATGAAAACTCTCAAATGCAAGGCCAGCATTCTCAACACAACCACATTAGTACGCGAAGTCTGGACTACACTAACCTCTCCATAACTCTCGATGATACCATAACGGATGAGGCAGCCCAAAAATTAAATCTATCAGCTGGTGGCAAATTGTTGCCTCCTTCGGAAGAAAGCCTTTTAAGAGCAGTCGATGATTTGGTACAGACTAATATAAATAAAATCCATGCGTCTTCCATGCTACAGCATCAAACGTTAGTAAACCCTGGTTCTATATTATTATCTTCTAATACTACCTCAGTGTTAGCCAAACCCTTGCCGCCTCATATTGATCCCGCCAGTGATAATGCTGTGGAAGCTGTTCACATGAAAGAGACTTGCAGTTCTGTCAATGTATCAGAAACTCCTTTGTTAGATTTGTCAATCGATTTTTTTAAATTTAATAAGTAAATTGTTTAAAACAAAAAAAAAAACTAAAACTTAAGCTCATCTTTATAATACATTAATATTTATGTACTTACATATGTTACGAATAATATTTAATAAATCGGGGTTGTCATAAATTGTAATTGCTCTCGGAATTGAATTTATATCCGATAAATTAGAATTTCTGTTTTAGCATTTTTTCACTCATTGGTTTTTGAACAAAAATTATGTATTCAAATCCTCAAAAGGTTTTATACAGTTTTTAAATCCTGTAATATAAATTATGTAGAGAGTTAAATAAAGCCAAAAGCGTGATGCATTTATTGTGTTTAAACTCGTTTTTTTCTTTTTGTGGAAGGCTGTGTAGATGGTTTGTTCGACGTTAATTTTTTTTTAATCTTGTTTTTTATATTGGAAAAAAACCAAGTTGAATTGTTAAAACCAAGAAGTAAACTTAACTTTTTTATTTTCTATGATTTTAGGAATTTTAAAATATATTTTTTAAATTGTCGGGTATGAACTAAGCCCTTAAATCTTAACATATAAACTAAGCGTTCATTGGTTGAGCTGAATTTATGAGTATTATCATTTATATACATATGTTATACACGCAACAAAATGATTTCCAGGCGAATTATGTGACAGACAACCACTTTGAAATAAATAATCCATCATTGTCTGTTAAAAAGATAAAGAAAATGCACCGCCTTAAATAAGTTGAATATCAAAATGCAACAAAAAGTACACTGAAAAAAAAATGAATATATTTAAAATTTTTTTTAATTTATTTCCAAAATATAAATATATCAAAACATGCCAAATTTTTCTATAAATCTAAAATTGTAGAAAAATTACATATATTTTTCAAACAAAAATTTTGAAAAGAAATTTTTGTAAAATTTTTTTATTCCGAATAAAGCGTTTTTACTTGTTTGTTATTATTTTTTTCTAATCTCAGTTGAAAATAAAACGTATTCTTTTTTCAAATTTTTTAACGTCTGAGTTTTTAAAGCTTTTAAAAGTTACCGAATTAAATGCTTGTTGTTTTATTGCCATACACTTTATACCAGTCAAGGCATATCGATACAAGGTGATTGCAAGAAAAATGTTAAGTCATTCTCTTAATCCTTGCTTTTTTATATGGAGTTCGACACTAAAATTCTTTTTTATTATGCGTCAAACTTCATATAAAACAAAGAAAAAAATTAAGACATTCAAAACGTCCGTCCGCTATTGCGGCCACCTTGTATCGATATGCCTTGATACGAGTTTCAAGGTTTTTTTAGCCGACTTAAACTAATTCCTTTGACGTAATATTATACTAAAAATAAGAAAATCAAATTGTTTTTTGACACTCATAAAAATTTAAACTTATTTTTTTGACACCCAACTCAGATGAACGCTCAGGTGGTGTAAATATAGCTTTAATAAAAAAATTTTATAATTTTCTAACATGTGCTCTCCACTGCACTATTACTACAGTAAAGAGAAAATCATCAAAGAAGGCTTGAAATAGCGTTTGTTGCTATGTGATTATGTGAATGTGTACACATACACCTACAAATTCACGGAGTTTAATAAAAACAATGTGACTTTAGTTACGTGGAACATTATTGATTGTACTGTTATATTATCAAGAGAATTATCAAACTAAGCCAAGACAATTTACCGTTTCCATTGTACTATTGTAAAGGTAAGAACCTTTAAAGGACACCTTTTAGTTGTTTAAACCGAGGCATAAATTATAAATAAATTTTATTATTTCTTTAGTTTTCATTTAAACGTTAAACATGAATGTCCTTAAACACGCAAAACCGGAAGCTGATCAAGATATTTCGTTTAATATGAAGGTCTTGCGGCAGACCACATCGAAAAATGTTTCAATGCATTGTAGTTCTAAGAGGCCAAGAGTAAAAAAACCTAAAAGTGTTGTGAGTTTTAAAAAGGTTGTTGCCGAAAATACTGATGAATTTTGTCAACATAGCACGTTACATGGTCTTAAATATATTGTCAATGAACAATTATATCCGGCCGAAAGATTTTTCTTTGCAATATCATTTGTTGCCGTTGTTTTAATGTCGATTTTTTTCATTTCTAATGTTTATGCCAAGTGGCGTTCGACACCAGTCATTGTAGGCATTAATCCAGAACCGAGTTTTATTGTAAACGAACCATTCCCGGCCGTTACTTTATGTAATTTAAATCAAGCTTCAAAGGCAAGAGCCCAGGTTTACAAAGAGTAAGAGCTTTAAAATAATAAACAAAAGTTTTGTGATTTATATATTGGTTTTAATTTAAAGAGACTCTAGTGAATACACCATGCTACAGTTATTGTGTAAACGTGAAGTAAATTTATCGCTGGCGAATTCAATTAATTGGAATAATTTTGAAGAGTTTATAGTCAATGTAAGTTGTGAATTAAAAATCTTAAGTTTTAAATATTTCTTTTAAGAGGCTTTAAAATATTACGTCCGTATTCATAATAATTAAAACAGGCTTATTAATGGCTTATTTGACAATTGTGTCATAGACATTTTTAAAATAAGCGCTTAATAACCCAAATTTAATTTTTATGAATATGAGAGTTATTTTACAGTATTTAAGTTTTTTTCTTTAAGCTTAATTATTCCTTTTTTTAAACTTTTTTTCTTGCAGTTGCTTGATTTTCGTTTAAGCAAAATAAAAAAAATTAAACCAAATAAAATTTTAAATTAATTTATTTTTCAAAATCGCTTGTTTAATATTAAAAAGTTTTTTATGCAAAAATATAAATGTTGAGAAAAGCAAATATTTGATTTTTATTTTTTTTTCTTCTATTTTCAAACAAATTTTGGCAACAAAGTTGAGTTTAACTGTTATTAAGAAATGGGTAAAGGCGGTGGCACATAGAATCCGTCGTACTTCAAGCGTTGCCTTTTTTAACTGACATTAACGTAACAACGCAAGAGGTTAGCACATAGAATCCTTTATAAACGGATGTTAAATCAGCTGATTTATTAAAAATTTTATGGCCGCGTGCAAAAACAACTAATCAAAATTCAGGTTATGAACCAGCTGGTAGTTCTCAAAGTACTTGACGTACGTTAAAAGTTGCCCAACTTTAGTACATTGCGTTGAAGGAGACGTACTGAATGTAACATTGTTCATAATAAAACATGGGGTTCAACTTAGCTGTCAGTTAAAAAAGGTGAAGTATGACGTACAACGGATTCTTTGTGCCACCACCTTAACCCTTAAAATATGAAATTAATATTTTAGATTCAATATAATTCAGTTATAAAAATCTACGGATAATGCTTTTTACTGTAACAAAGAACTTTGTGTTTCGTTAAACAATTCAAAATGAAAGCTCTTGTTTTCTTTAAATTAAAACTTTGAAATAATGCAGGGTGTCGGGTGGCAAATATATATTTTTTAATACGATTACTCAAAAAAGTAATTAACAGTGCGTGGATTTGGCAGTCACGATGTTGCAGTGGTCGAGTAAGCATCGCGCGTTCGCTGTAGAGACATTTTTTAAGATTACTTTCTCGTCTACAATTTTATTTTAAGTTTGGTATTCGACGAGTAAGTGATTGACCGAGTGCAAATTTAATCCATTCATTAGTGTAAGAATTCTGCGCAACTGCAGCGGCTATAAATGTCCCACGCCAATGACCCAGTTGATCTTCAAGGACTCCCGAAAACATTGAACTGGCTGAAAGAAGTTTACGTGAAATTCCGCAATTTTCAATATGGAAAAGAGCAGCCCCACTGCTTAAAAGCGATTATTCATGAAATTTAAAAAAAGAATCTGAAGTTTTTTTAAAACTCAAAAAAAAAAAGGGACGTCAAAAAGTAAAACTGCCATTGCTGATCACCAAAAACACGCAACCCTCGATTGATGCTTTAGAAGCCATTGCTTTGCCCCAGGGTAACCGTTTGGTGTGCCTTATACACGCATGAGATAATTCGAGCATTTTTTTCGAAAATCTTCGAGGCTAGGCGACAAATGCCAACAGTGAATACTATCGACGCATGATTACGGAATTTGTTTTGCCAAATCTGTGAGCCCATCCATTGTACTCTTCACACACGTGGTTTTAACAGGATGGGGCAGAAAAATTTCTTCCAAAAACTAATAAGTCGCTTTTGGGACATCCCATGGCCACCGAGGTTGCCCGATCTAACTTCAATGGATTTTTTTGTATGAAGCAACATCGTAATTCTCTTTTTTCTTGAGAATTTAGCTCAATTAGTGTACTGCAGCGTATGGCGCAGAACACAAGGAAGACATCTGAATGTTATACTCTTAAATCCGCATTTCCATTCTATCCTTCAATGCTCTTAATAAAACTTTGTGTCAATTATTACGTTTTTATTTTAGTTATGTTTTTAAATTTTCGGCTTAAGGTCGAATATTTCTTCAAATAATAAAGTAAAACAATTAAGTTTAAATTTTAATTGTTCTCGTTTTTATTTTAGTTTAAAAATATAAATCTGCCACCAGACACCCTGTATTAAAAACAAACAAAAATATTAAGGATTATATAACGCTAGCTGAAACGCAAACTCACGTAACTAACCAAAAAATTTCAAGTCGTTCTTTTAACATACATACATATGTTTTTGACTATATTTTTTTGAGAGGCATATTAATGACAATAAATTTTTTTAAAGTTGCAAACAATATTTGAAACATAATGCTGGAAAAAGGAAACAATTAATATGTATTGCCTTTTCTAATTAAGAAAATGTGTTTACTTCTTCTGTAAAATTTTGAAAAAAAAATTGGTACGTAGTTTTGCATTTCAGCTGACGATATATCTATCTTTTACATGTTTAAGCTGGGGCCAAATCATCGCGTTCGATTCGAATCGAAATTTTTAAATTCTTATTAGAATTCCTATACTTAAAGCATTGACAACTCGATCGATCGAGTGAAATTTCGATTCGAATCGAATGCGACGATTTGGCCCCTGTACGATTAACGCTGTTCTTTTAAGTACATATTTACATATGTATATACTTACATAGATTATATTGTAATTATAAACACTATTTCTAATCCTTTAATATATTTTATTTGCAGATATCTCAACCCTGCGAAGAAATGATAGTCGGTTGCAACTACGGTGCTGTGAATTACAAATGTAGCGATATATTTCGAACTATTGTTACTGACGAGGGACTTTGTTGCGCCTTCAATATGCTTAATCCTAATTTCATGTACAACGTGAAGTAAGTTTTAAAGAAAGGTTTAAACATAGAAATAATTGTTAATAAATATTTTTCATTGTGTGTTTTGTATAATACAGAGTTTCTAAACAACGCAATAGAACTTACGAGGACGATGCCGAACCGGTTAATTGGGATCCCGAAAAAGGCTATCCCAAAGACTTGCCCGAGACATTTTATCCGCGTACTTCTGTTGGAACCGGCATTTCCTTGGGCTTAAGTTTAACTTTTGACATAGATTTATCCGATTATTATTGCTCTTCTACAGCAAGTGTGGGACTAAAAATGGCTCTGCATAGCCCAGCTGAAATTCCACATGTACGAGAAATTGGCACTCTACTGCCAGCTGGAAGTGAGACTAAAATACGAATACGCACAGATAAAACAGAAGCAGCACTTAATTTGAAATCTATTGATAAACAATATAGAAAATGTTTATTTGATGGTGAGAAAAAATTGGAATATTTTTCCTATTATAATCGTCGAAATTGTGAAAGAGAATGTCAAGCTCGCCAACTGTTGGACTCTTGTAAATGCCTTAACTATTATATGCCAATGCTAGAACCGAATGCTAGAATATGTGGCCTAAAGGACACACCATGTGTTAAAATGGTTTTACATAACAAACGCAATAGAACATATTCAGCCATTGAGGATTGTCAGCATAAATGTTGGCCCAGTTGTTTTGATTTAAATTTTTATACGGATTTTTTCTCAGCACCAATATCACATGAAGGCTTTGCTATAGCCAATAAGATTGTTAAAAATACCAGCAGTGAATATGCCGAGAAAAATATGGCAGTGGTGCACTTTTATTTCACCGACAATACATTTCGCAGCACAAAACAAACGGAGTTCATTGGAATAACAGATTTTTTGTGTAAGAAAATGCGAAAATTTTACATGGAAATTATTAAATTTGAATCTTATTTTCTTTTCAGCTAGTGTCGGCGGTTTAATGGGCCTATTTATGGGTTTTAGCTTAATTTCCATAGCTGAGTTTATATATTATGCCCTTTTGCGACCTTATCATGTGGTCAAGCGCCATGATCGTATTAAGGCTGGAAGTAAAGTCGATGTTGCTTCATATTCCAATTCTCAAAATCCTTCTTTAAATTTTATTGATTCTACACCATATTATTGAATGTCATCTTTGAGGATTGATTACGTCTAGTCTCCATAAGCTATGTCTCATAGTTAAAACATGATGTTATAACACCGTTGTTCTAACACTTGCACTAACAACGATGTTATAACACCGTTGTTCTAACACTTGCACTAACAACGGTGTTATAACATAAAAAAAAGGTTAACATGAGCGGTCTTCATTTGACCGTAACGTGATTTAATTGTATAATGTTAGTGATTTCATGTCTAATGGAGACCGTAGATTAAATTGCCCATATATCAATAGAAAAGGAAAACTTTAAAAAACAATGTTGCCAGCTTGTTATATTTAAGATTTATTTTATTTCTACAGCATTTTAAGATGCATACAATAAAGCTTATTTGCTTGGTTTGTACAATTACCGATCTAGAACTAAAAACGCCCATTTTCAACCAATTTTTTTATTTTTGTATATATGTTTGATGAAGAACTACTCTTTAGTGCGAAAAGAAAAACCAAAAGAAAACCACAACTGACTGATAACTGATTTATGTATAATTGTACAGTCCCGGCGCGGATTCAAAACGTTTAAAGCACGTTGAAAAATACAGGAAACCGAAAAAAAATTATTTTTTTCACAAACTTAGCCACTTGATTTCGAAAGGCAACATGATACCAATAATAAAAAAAAGTAGTAGGGTCTTTTGGCTGTAAACATCACCTATTTAACTTATATGTATGTTAATGAGAATGGAACATTTCTTTTATTTTGTAGGTTAGGACGAATGCTTACAGCCAAAAGACCCTACTACCGTTTAAAGAGTACTTGTTTTTTCAATAAAATTTTCCCTTCTTAACTAACGCTAATAAAGTAGTAAAAACTAAAAAAAATAATTTCTTCATTTGCAATTAAATAAAAATTTAGTAAAGTATTGAACTTGAGCCTGATAAAGAAAATAAAATTGTCAAAAAAATTGTTTTCATTTTATGTAATTATAATTATTTTAAATGAACCGCTGAAAGCTGGTTTTCAAATTGTGTGCTTCATTTAGAATCCCTGAAATTTCTGAAACAATTTTGGAAATTTAAAGTTCTACTCAGAAGTTTCTAAATCATCTGCAGAACTTTCTAATTCAATTTCAGAAATTTCTAATTCATTTTCAGAAGTTTTTCAATGTAAATAGGAAATTCTGATATTGAATTGAAAAATTTCTTAAATGGAATTATAAATTTGGCTGTGTACAAAAACGTAGTTTGCTTTGCAACACAAAATTCCAAGTTTTTCCTGAAAGCAAAAATGAGGTTTTTATAATATCTTTTACTTCCAAATTAGTGTTTACAAATATATTAATGTCCTGAAAGCAAAAAACGTTGTCAAAATTGTAAGGAGTGTATAAGGGAAGAAGTTGAAAATTAGTAATGCAAAGCAAACTGCGTTTTGGAATACAGCCTTTCTGAATATAAATTAGAAATTTCTGATAATAAATAGGGTATTTCTTAAGTACAATAACAAACTTATGAAAAACACTTGGAAATGGTCTAAAAAAGTGAAACTAATGATTTTGACCGAGACTAAAGTTAAAAGTCAACTAAGTGATTAACAATTTTTTTCACATTTTTCAAGACCCTTTTTGCAGTTTTTGAGTTATGATTCTAGAAATAGAAACTAATAGATATAAACAAGGATTGAGGTCCTTTTTTCCTTATTTTTAAAACTATGAATTTAGAAATATAAAACGAAGATCTTTGAAAAACAAAAACTGTTTCACATTTTTGGTAACTTTTGCATCTCTTGGGGCTATAAGTCTAGAAATAGGAAATTATGAAATATTGACTTAGATTGGGGTTAAATCTCTACAAGGTGGTCAACAAGTAATTTTTCACATTAACGGAACTTTTTTCTTTTACTGAGATTATGAGTTATTAGAGTACTTTTTTCACATATTTTCGTGCTTTTTGAATTTTTTGAAATTATGGAATATTGACTCAGATTGAGGTTGAATATCAATTAAGTGGTCAACAAATACTTTTTCACATTTATTGTACTTTTTCACACTTTTGGCAAAATCAGTCTAGAAATATTAAAATAAGGAATTGAACTTAAAAAGTAAGTTAAGGGATGAGAAAATAAATTTTTAAAATTTTTGGTATTTTTTGAGGCTTTCGATCTGAAAAATAATAATTTTGGAGTTATTGGCACAAGTTAAGGTTGGCAATTCGTATGTTAGTTGAAAATAAATTTTTATACATACATACATATTATTATTCAAAATAGAAAACTTTATATTCTGGGTGAAGGCTTTACAGAACACTATAAAAATGCTTTTTATTTTTCTTTACAAAGCAACGGGTCGCTTTCAATCAGTTCGATAAGTTTTGCTGGAACGCATATCTAAGCACTCCTTATAACATTGTGATCTTGGGTATCAAATGCTTAATGAAAGTCGATGAAACAAAGATACAATAGTGGCGATCGCTAGGCTTTAATTTTATTAACAAAATTAAGAAGAGTTATTCCTCACTAATTATTAATTTTATTTTTATAATCGCATTTTTTCAGAATTATTCCGATAAAATTATTTGTTCCTTTGAGTGGATTTATCGTAGAAGTTCAACTGTGGGACAGTTTTGTTAATAATTAGTCTTTAGAAATTAAAAGTAAACTTTAAATATATATGTTTTTAGTTTTTACTAAGTTAATTTCTTTTTGTTTGTTTCTTATGTATTTATTTCTTCTTCCAATTACAACTTTCTTCCGTTTTCACACAACCATTTATGATTTATATATATTGCGTATATCGTCATTGCCTGATGTTTTTTTCTAGGTGGCATGTCAAATGTCATTTTGGTGTAAGTACTAAGTCAATATGATTACGTTGATGGGTTTCGATTAGAGTTTGCAAGCATTTAATACATATTTACCTTCAAAATATTTGCAATCAGGAAGATAATATCAGTCCGTAACAAAAACGATTGAGTAGAGTTGAAGTATAAAAGGAATGGTGCTGGCAACTATTTTATTGAAAAGTAATTAAAATCTAAGTTAAAATACTTAAAAAATTCTAAATATGGAACGGAAAGCAAGGAAAAATAATTTAAATAAATTTTATAAAAATTCTTTTCAAGACAAATATCGAAACGAAAGCAAAATTTTAGGTAATTTTTCATTTAACCTTTTTTTCTAGTTTGTATTATTCAAACGCTAAATTATGGTTAGATTACCAGAAACCTCCAGATTATTCAATGGAAGATGACAACATTTTCACTCGGAATGCAGCCAAGAAGAATATCAAATATTATTTACAAAATACCACTTTACATGGTTTAAAATACATAGCAGAGGATAAAATAACCATACCGGAAAGGTTTAAATATATTTTTTGCATTAAATTTTTAAAATATTTTTAAGTTTATTTCAGTTATGCTTGTATTTCCAGAGTTTTCTTTGGTTTGTCATTCGTTGGTGTTGTCGTATTGTCAGCTTTTTTTATTTCAAATGTCTACGAGAAATGGAGTGCATCACCAATTATAATTTCCACCAGCGCCAGGCAAACCCCCAGTACTGATTTACCATTTCCGGCCATTACGATTTGCAATCTAAATCAGGCTCAGAAAAGTAAAGTCCAATCTATAACAAGGTATTTCATACGATACGATAATTTAATCAGTGGTAATAGTAAGTGTACTATGTATGACCACTGATTATATTTTATTTTCTATAAGAACATTGATTGACCTTTTTGTTCAAAATTATTGCATGTTAGATTTTAAACAAAATTGGCTTTTTTTCACTCCCTGTTAAACTTCAGGCTGGCTGATTAATGCTGCTACCAAAAAAATAATATTTTCATAAGATGTCGCACATGTGTCACCGAGATTGGTGGCCATTTGAATTACCGCATATGTATTAAAGTAATTCACTAAGCTTTAAATATAATTCGACAGCTAATGTTTGTATACACTTTATGTGTGCTATGATTTTCTAACCAAACTTTGACAGTAAAACAAGTAAGAGCTTAGATACCCTTCACATTGGTCTTTCGAAACCCCAAATTTTTTTATTTTTATCCTTTTTGTTTATTTATAAAATATTTCTAATTTTGAAATTGGGATCGGTGTCATATTTTATACCTCCTAGGGTGACTAGGAAAGCTGAAGGGCGTATTACCCTAATTTTTTTAAATTTGGTAAAGCAACCTTCTTAGGCGGTGCAGATAGGAGGTAAGTATGTTCTAGGAAAATGCTTTCCGGGAAAAGCGAGTTAGAGTCAGTTATATATTTGACCTAGCTAGGATACCCTGGAAACTTTGTATGGGAGCCCGCTTAGGCTATGGAGATAGCGGGTAAATATATTCTAGGAATATATTTGGGAGGGGAAACTAATGGGGATTGGTCCAAACTATTGGGGATTGGTTCTACACCCTATTTCTCTAAGACTGACTCTAGGGAAATTATGGGCGTTTTTGTAAATTTTGTATGATAGCCCCTTTATGTGATGGAGATGGGAGGTAAGTGTGTTTTAGGCATATGTTGCAGAGGGAAAACTAATGAAGGTCTGTGATACTTTTTATTTCTGTAGAGGTAACTCCTGAAAAGTTTTAGGTGTTTTTAACCTATTTTTTAAAATTTTTTATGGCAACTACAAAAATGTTTGGAAGGAAAAATTATTTGGGATTGGTATTACATTTAACCTTACAGGAGTACCCTGGAAGCTCTGTGAGCGATTTAAATTAAAAAAATTAAACTTTGCGTGGCAACCCTGTTAGGGGACAGATGTAGTCGCGGATTCTGGCTTATATCTTGGTCAGTTATCAGGGGATTTTGCTGGATTTCAATAGCAATTTGTTCGAAGATATTTTTAATAATTTGATGCTACTACGGGTCTATGCGACCCGCTTTAAAAAGTTGCTTTTAACCATAACACGGACAGACGGACATCGCTAAATCTATTTCCCTATCTATTGGGACCAAGAAAAGATATACATGGGTATTAAAGAAATTATAATCGCAATGACGAACTTGTATATACCCTTATCACTTATGTGAAGGGTATATATATCACCAAAATCAATAGGCTTTGTGCAAGTGCCAAAACTTATCCGTGCCAAATCCAAATGAACGTACAGCCGGACGGACGGACAGACGTGCTCAAATCGAAAGTGATTCCTCGTCGACCAGTATACTGAAAGGTGGGTCTCATACCATTATTTTTAGGCTCTACAAAGGCCCTATAATACGACTACCACGTATGTGGTGTGGTATAATAATAGAAACCGACTTAAAACTCATCAAAAAAAAATTTATTATAATATTTATGGTATTAGAACAACTTAGTTGTATTAGGTTCAAAAGACCAATGTGAAGGATATTTAAGATTAAGCGCAGCCGAATATAATATCTATAATATATAATATATATATAATGTTTTATATTAAAAGAATCATTTTTAGAAAGATGTTTTAATAAAAGAATTTGCTATACATAGGGGTCGCTGTTCGTACTGATTTCATCAGTACATGTACTGATTTTACATTTGGTGTACTGATTAAAAATTTGTGTACTCAAGTGCATGGATTTTTGAAAAAAGTACTGATTGATTAAGATAGTTTGGTATTTAATTTTTTTTTTCAAAAATTTGTTGAATTGGTGCAAAATTAGATAATTAAATTTTTTTTAGCTACAGAAAGTGATTTAAAATGATTTTAAACACTCAAATCTAGTTTGAGTCGATTAACAGCTTTCCAAAAATTATTTTACATTTTTTTAAATTTGTTTTTTGAACCAAAAACTTTAACCTGTTCTTTAATAACATGAATATATGACAGCCAGATGGGCAAACAGACATGTAAATCGACTCACGCAGTGATTTTAGTTCGATCGCTTTAATTAAAGGTCGTCCTTAGATTATAACAACTAAAAAGCCTAGGTACTGATTTCGACCCAGAATAAATGGTCCCCCTATATTCCAATACACACACACACAAAGAATTAAACTTTTCCATATTTTTTTTTTTTTAAGAACTAGTTCCAATTACTCTTTATTGATGAGTTTGTGCGATGAAGATTCAAGTGAGTTGGCCATGAGTTATGTGGGCACTTGGAAATATTTTAAAGCCATATTGATACAGGTTTGTTTGAAAAATTTAATAAAAATTATTTATATATTTTAATATATTCTTATTTAGGTTGCTCAATCCTGTGATGATATGTTATTGTACTGCAGTTTTGGATCTCATATTGAGAATTGTTCAATGATTTTTAATACAGTCCTAACAGATGACGGTTTGTGTTGTACTTTTAACGCTTTGGATCCGAAATTTTTATTGAGAAATTATAGGTAAGGAATGAAGTAACTAAGTAAATTTTGTTGCTGTAAAAAAGCATACTGCAACAAGACAGTAAAATATAAAGTTCAAAATATTTTAAAATAATATAATTTTTTTTGTTTAAATTAGAAAATATTTAGGGGATTCACAAGGTGTTGGATTTGTCATATTGTCATAAAATTTCCACAATGGTTTAAAAACATTAACCAACTGTTGGACACTCGGCGCAGGTGTATTTGGAGTTGTTGTGACAATTTAATAAGCATATTAAACGACGTAGTATTTTTTAAGATCTAATTCTGGGGCCAAATCATCGCATTCGATTCGAAATTTCTCTCGATTGATCGAGTTGTCAATGCTTTAAGTATAGGAATTCTAATAAGAATTTTAAAATTTCGATTCGAATCAAATTTGTCCCCTGTATAAAAGCCAACAAAACCATTGTGAAATTTTATAACAATATACCCTAATTATATTAAAAAGGTTGTCATCTACAACAACATATTAATATATCATTAATCATTCATGGTCTTATTCATAAACGTACAATAGTATTTATTAAAGGCTTATTTGACAATTATTCCATATATACTTGTCAAATAAGCCTTTAATAAACACTATTGTACGTTTATGAATAAGACCCTAAATAATTATCTTTTTATAATGTAATTGCTGCACAACATAATTAATTTAATAATTTTTTTTCAAATAATATTTATTTAAATGACACTTGGAACTTTAAACTTTTATTTACTTTATCGACAAACTAATTTTGAAAAATATTAAAATGTTTGTTGTAATATATTTAAGTGAAGATAATCTGTTATTGCCAGCAATAAGTAAACAGTATCAAGCCATAGATTGGACTCCAGAAAAGGGATATCCAAAGAAATTACCCACACATTACTATCCACGAGTTTCTGGTGGAACGGGAACGCGTATGGGTCTAACGGTGGTATTAAATGCATCCACAGAGGAATATTATTGCAGTAAATCAAAATGCGTAGGTTTTAAGGTAAAACAACTAAAAGGTCTATATATGGCTGTGCTAAAAAACTCAATTTAAAGTCTTTGGACGTTTTAATTAATAACATTTTTCAAAAAACAAATTACTCTTTAAAATTGTTTAATCTTGAAAAATGTTATATTTGTGTTGTACCTTAAACATAGTATTTTAATAAATTTGTCTTAAACCACTAGATTCTGGTACACAATCCAGCAGAATTACCTAAAATAAGCAATTATGGTTTCCTTATGACTGCCGGTCGAGAGGCGCGCATACCAATTGAACCGATCTATCAAGATGCTGTACCCAGCATACGGTCCATAAAAATAGCTGTGCGCAGATGTTTATTTTCGGATGAGGGTGATTTGGTTTACTATCGCACCTACTCCCGTAAAAATTGTGAGTTGGAATGTGAGGCAAAAATTTTAATGCAAAGATGTAATTGTGTTTTATATTATTTGCCGCGTTTTAACCCCGATGTATCTATATGTGGACCTAATGACAACTTTTGCACGAATCAAGTGCAATCAGAAATTGAATCATCAAATGCAAGTGTTTCCTGTGATAGTTGTCTGCCCGGTTGTTTTGAACTTAACTATAAGACCACATTGACAGCTTCAACTATGCTTTATGGCAATTTTCGAACTTCTGATGACTTTCCATCAGAAATTTTTAATGCCACCGAAAAGCTCAATGATTTATCGATAATGCGTTTCTATTATACTTCAAATGTGTTTAGAAGTACCAAAAAATCGGAAATGTTTGGATTTACGGAATTTTTGTGTAGGCTTGAAAGCAATTAAAAATTAATTTTCTTATTGTAATGTGTGTGATTTATTTTTACTTTTTAAATTTCTAGCAAATACTGGAGGTCTTTTGGGCTTATTTATGGGTTTTAGTATTTTCTCTTTAATCGAAATTGTATATTATATAACAGTGAGGCCGTATTGTGCAGCCAGGACTTTAGAATCTCGAAATAAACGCAAACAAGATGAGGTAAAGTATAACTTTTAAGCTTAACAATGGGCAAATAAAAATTTTATGTTATTATCGTAATCACAAAAATGTTTAAATTTTCCTCAAAAAAGAAAACAAACAATAGTTTACAGCTTAAGGCTTAGTTAAAAAAAATACAACATGATTGTGCACGTTTTTTTGCTTTAACTAGCAAATATGTCAGGAATAGTGATCACGTCTTTTTTGTCAAACTGGGTATAAGTTCAAATATTTAGGGAATCCACAAGATGTTCTATTATGTCCTAATGTCATAATCTTATAAAATTTTCCAATTGTTAAAAAACATTTACCATCTATTGGACATTCGGCGCAGGTGTATGTGGAACTGTTATTACAATTTAATAAACATACCGTATTTTTTTTAAATTATTTTTTGCATAAAAGGCAACAATAATGCTTTTAAACCATTGGGGCATTCTATAACACTATGACAATAGGACATAGTAGAACACCTTGTGAATCCCCTAATTATAAACTTAAAGTATAAACAAATTTCAAAGTTAAAAATTTTTTTTTATCTATCGTCGTTCGCATGTTATTGTATTCTATTTGAAAAATGTGTGTGTCTGATAAAACCCTGTTAGGGTTGAGTTTTAATTTAAAAATGGTCCATATCAAAAACGTTATTTTCTTACTTTCCGCCTTTTCAAACGCTTTTAATTAAAACAAATTTTTTTTAAACTGCAAACAAGGATTATTGCTGGACAAATAGTGAATATGAAGTTACAAATATTTATCTGTACCTACATTACCGCAATTTTTATTTTTCCCTATTCGCTCAAGTTGAAATAAATATTTTTTTTAATAATTAAAAACATTTTTTTTCTTTCTTTTAGTGGTCGATAAAAAATTCTTTGGGGAATATAGGCTCTATATCAAATCTTCAAAAGAAATCAAAGAGATCCAATAGAAAATATAAAAATAACGTACGATATATTTTTATGACACAAGCGAGTTTACCAAAAGATCAAGCACAAGTTTATCCATATATTGAATAAATAAAATCACATCTGTAGCTTACTCGTCAGTTAAAAAGAAGTTTATGTTTTGCTAAAGTTAAGATAAATATCTTTTAAAAATTGTTATTCATTCGACTTTAAGTTCATTAATTAAATTTTGAGAGCTAAGACTGGAAATTTATGTTAAAAATTAAGTAATTTCTATAATAGCCAAATGTAATGCATTTTCGATATTATCTTCGATTTCTCGCCGATAATACCGAAAGCAATCGTGTTTATCGAATGACAGGATGATAATTAAAATATAAATCAAAATTTAATAAATTTAGTGTCATCCGATTATTGGCCAAACAAAACAAAAATTAAAGTAAACAATAAAAATAAATGCAAATAGAATGACAATAAAAGACACATAGTCGCATGTAAATTAAGTTCGGCTTAAGCAGTATAGAATATGAATATAATTCCAGTATTCAAATTCTAATTATATATTGTTGAAATAGAATTAACTTACTTTCAACTTAGCTGATCTCGGAAATGCCTTACACTCGGCTAGTATTGCTATCAAAATTTTAATAATGAACCTAAAGCCGAAAAAATAGAAATTATTATAAGATATAGAAAAGTTCAAATAAATAACTATAATATGTAATAAAAATTTTTATTAAAAACTTTTAAATTAATCATACACATACATGTCTTAAAATATATTCCACTTAATACGTTTAAACTAAATCTTGTTCATTCATTTGTTTACATTATAAAAATATTATTAAGTGGCTGCAGAAATATGTAAGTACTTAGTTTTTTTATTATTTGCTAATATATATAGAAAGTATTTACACAAAGATGTAGTGCATTTAGTCAGGAAACGTATTTTTTATAAAGGCCTTTACGCAATTGAATTTCCCGCAGTGTTTGTATTTTAAAGAATATTTTAAACACACATTCAAGATCGCCACAACTTATTTGTTTCACTTAAAGTTGAATTTTATTTATCCCAAACCAAATCAATATTTTTGTCTATAAAATTGTAGACTCATTTCGGTTAACCAAAGCAGGTTCCATATGCATAAACTACCCAGCAAAAACTTACATTGCTTTGTAATGAGTTAAAACGCTAAACAACAGTATCGGCACTACACACAAAAAATTATCTAAGAAAACTTTACTTAAATCAAGCCATAGCAGTGTCAAAAGTACGTTGAGTACGGTTTTTCTTAAATCAAGTACGAAATTTCTTACTCCAAGTAAAATTTTTCAAGTACGAATTTCTTACTTTTAGCCACAATTAAGTCAAAAAAGGATTGATTTAATTCGGAACCGTACTTGATGTAAGCCAAAAAAAGATTGATTTATGCCGTAAACGGGATTATTTCAAAAATTAAATGTCATTTTTTTGACTTATGGAACTTTATTAAAGAAGAAGAATTTTATATTTTATTTTTATTGTATAAGACACTTAAAATTTATAATTTAAAAATTTAATATTTTGTACTTACCGAAGCTGTGATTCGAACCAAGGACCTTCTGCACTGCAGCACAAGCGCGTTACCTCTAGGCCACCGAGACACTTTGTTTTCAAATGTAAAATAATATATTAAAACAACAAGCTTTTTTCTGCTCTATTTGCTGAAGCAATCCGAATAGGCTTAATTTAAGAAAATGTAAGTAAGGGTCGTATTTAAAAATTTCAAAAAAGATTTTGGATAAATTCAAGAATAAAATTCTTGATTTTAGTTTTCTTTCTGTGTACTTACTCATAAGCATTTCAACTCATTATTTTAACATGGCAAAGATATTGGAAGCATGTACTTACCACACTCGCTTACAAAGAGGCAGTTAAATAAGTACTTACCACGCTCACTTACAAAGAGGTACCTAAAAAAGCTATTACTTTATTGACATTAAAATAAGTGTTTACTTAAAGGGGATCCAATAACTCATTGTTGCTTTTTAAAATTGTTTTAAATGTTTCGGTTAAAACTGCTTTAAATTATTAAACTAAAATAAGCTGAAAAAAATTTAAAACTAAAACAATCTGCCTAAATTTTAGATAAGAAATAATTCATTATCTAACAACTGCAAAGTAATGCAGAAGATATACATATAATAGTCATTGAAAAGCAAGTTGTTTTGTAATGACTATTCACTATCAAGTTTTTGCTAGGTAATAGAGTTGACAATTTCTTATTAGACGTTTGACAAATATATGCTTAATAAATACAAAATAATTTTAATGGATGAAGGAGTGAATTATTTTCTAATCGCACCTCGTATATGCTCGTTGTTTACACAAAATGTTTTCTAGTAAATTAAAACTTTAGGAATAAATATTAGAAATATACTTGTGGTAAATATGAATCTTTATTATTTGTGTTTAACTCACATGGAATCTACAAAAAACTAAAAAAAAGCCTTAAAAATATGTAAATATTTGATATAATTAGGAGATTCACAAGGTGTTCTATTTGTCCTATTGTCATATTGTTATAAGATTTCATAATGGATTTGTTGTCTTTAATACAAAAATAGTTCTTAAAAAATACTACGTCATTTAATATGCTTATTAATTCGTCACAACAATTCCACATACACCTGCGCCGAGTGCTCAGTGGTTGATAAAGGTTTTTAAACTATGTATTGTGAAATTTAATAACAATATGACAATAGGACAAATAGAACACCTTGTAAATCCCCTAATTGTAAAGTATTTTCCATACATATGTACATATTTACTTTTTTTATTGCAACAATTTTGTTTCTATTACCCTCAAAACAATTGGAAGTTAATTTTTGGATAAAAGCATCTTATAAGTTACTCCCTTTGATCTACTGGTTGATAGTAAACATTTGACATTAATTCCAATATTTTAACTTCTTTATCTTAAAAATTCATTGTAAATTTTAAAGTTGAAAAACTTTTAAATATGTAAATATTAAATTAAATTAAAATTATAAAAATATAATACTTTTCGATACAAAAGTAGATAAATTTTGGTTACATAGTAGATATTTTAAACACAAACATTTACATTTTTTCGAATTATTATTATTAGGAAGTAACTAAATACTCTCATTAAGTAAGTATTATAGTAGCGAAACATTTTTTCCCGAACTGGAACACTTTTTAGATAAAAAATTGATATCATATTCTACAAGTTTGTATCGAATAATTGTCATTTTGAATAGAAATTGCTTGAAGGGTAGTTTAAGTTTACACATACATACATACTTCTACACAGTATGTACGTAAATGTGGTCTAATAAGGTGTGCACTGTGGTAGTGAGGGCCAACACTTTTTTGTTGTTAATATTTTTGTTATATCTTAAGAGTATTGACTCAAACAGGTAAAACTTATATTTTAAAAAATTTAAAAACTTGTTAATGTAAAGTTAAAAAAATTAATTTTATTTATAAGCGTATGTATGTATGTATGTATAAAATTTCCCGCCTCGGAAATTACCGGTAATTTTAATTGATATTGTTTTCCGCTTTCCCAGAATTTTTTTTGGCAAAATCCGGGGAAATAAAAATTTAAATAATTCGATTCTTTTACGTTTAGAAAACTGGTGTTAAAGCTTTGTATTTTGATTACATAAATTTTTCCGAAAAAGAATTTAAATTTGGGTATATTTTCACCATTAATATCTAATTGAAATCCGGGTCCTTTTTTTATTAATACTTAAATTCAATTGATGGGTTATTTAAAAAAAAGTAATTTCTTACTTAAATAAATATATTTCTTTACAAGAAAAATGTTTTTAACAAATACATACAGATGTATATTTACGATAAGTGCAGCGGTACAGATAATTAGGCTTCGGTTAAAACAAGTGCTCAGGTAGAGCCGTTAGGAAACCGAAATTATTCAGCTGCTGTTCTTAAGTTATCCAAAAGCATTTCAGTACAAAAATTTGTAATCAGTACATCAAATAAAAAACCAGTACACGTACAGTTTAAATGGTCACCCTATTCATGTTTACCGGTAAACCAAAAAGGGCGATAAATAAAAAACCCTACTGGAGACTCAAGAGATTTTAGTAAATATATCAAGAAAAAGTAATTATTGGATCTTACGTTTAAACAGTATAATGTCTTTCGCTAATATGCTATTAAAATTAATTGCAAGAAAATATTTTTTTACATATACATACATACGTACATAAGTATGTTATAATCGAGTTTCAAAATGTTTTAAAATTACATAATTGCCCCATATTTTGCAGAGCACATTAAATTTAACAAAATCAAATTGAAATAAAGTATAAAAAAATTATTGTGTCACAGTTTCAGAATTTCAATAAAAATCTAAAAAGCTTAAGATGTGTTGTGTTAAGAAATAGATTTATGTTTTTTTTTAATTGCTTTAAAGCAAACTTCTATAATTTTTGTAAATTTTATTATTTTTTTGAACACAAAATAACAACAATTTTGTTTAGTTTTATTTTCGAATCAAAACACATTTATTGTTAAAAATATACATATATTAATTTTTTTCCTGTTTTGTTAGGGTAATAATATGGGATTAGTTGTTCTTTTCCTTGATTTTTAAAAATTATAAGAAAAAGAAAAGTTTATACAAAGTTTTAATGCATATAAATATGAACTATTTATATTTGTTCGATTTTTTGTAAAGGCTTATTTGCTTAAGGCCTTCTTTTATTTGAAATATAGTTTTAAATTTTTTATTTGTTGCGTGATATTATTACGAAATTAGTTGTTAGTAAAAAAAATTGCTTTAAATTTTAATAAAATTTTAAGTGTTAAAATATCTTAAAAATTAATACTTTTACACGTTTTTGAAAATATTACTAGATTTTGAAAAATATATTTGAATTTGTCTTTAGTTACAACTTTTTTATATGTTCTAGCTCCTCTGCCCTAAAAACGGTTTTAGCCAGTCTACATGGCGTCAGACAAAATTAAATATTGATTGACAGCCTTAAAAGTAAGTTAACTGTCCAAAAATGTTTTTCAACAAATATTTCAAAATAGTTTTGGCAACTTAGGGCGTGGTACGATTAGAAACTTTTACTGTTATGTTGATATTGTAGCCATTACTTTTTTTTATTGATGTATTGACATTAATTAATGTTTAAACACTTAAAGATTAGGATTATGGGAATTTCCATAAAAATAATCAACGAATGTTATCTTTTATGAAACATGGTTGTCTACTTACATGAAACCCTAAAACTAATTATATCAATATTACATAGATTATTGGAATTTTATAAGTTTGTTCAGATGTTTGTAACGCTTAAAATTATTAGCTGAAAGCCAACCTAAATTAAATTATATTCCCAAGTTACTTTTAGAGTCGAAAAGATCATGTCCGTCCGTCCGGTTGAGTATCCAATTATTCTTGTGATGAAAGTAAAGGCCGCGTTTTTAGGGATATTTTGATAAAATTTGGCACATAAAAGGTTTTTAGTATTAGTATCAAATCTATTGGAACTGGTGAGGATCGGCTCATTTTTTCACATACAAATGTCCTCTCAGAGTAAGAATTTTGGGCTATAACAGCCACGAATATTACTCTATTGTCACAAAATTTTGCACGCGTTTGTGTGGGACTAATACCATCAAATATTTTATTGAAAATGGTAATGATACTTATGGGGGTTCACACGACTTCTGGGTAAAAAATTATGTAAGTTAGGGTCAATCATTCGATCTTCTTTAAACTTATTAGTACTTTCTATGTTTAAAATAAATTGTACATGTTTAATTACAGCCTTCAAATGAGGATAAAAGTAAACATTAGTCTGTTATTTCATTTGTTATTTCTAAAATATTAATTTACGGTCACAAAAAGCTTATATATGTAAACAGAAAGAAAACTCGCTTTCTAAAATCAAGAGTTTTATTCTTGAATTTATTCAAAATCTTTTTAAGTACGATTCTTACTTACATTTTCTTAAATCAAGCCTATTCGGATTGCTTCAACAAATCAAGCAGAAAAAAGCTTGTTGTTTTAATATATTATTTTACATATGAAAACAAAGTGTCTCGGTGGCCTAGAGGTAACGCGCTTGTACTGCAGTGCAGAAATCCCTGGTTCGAATCTCAACTTCAGTAAGTACAAAAATGAAATTTTTAAATTATAAAATAAAAATAAAATATAAAATTCTTCTTCTTTAATAAAGCTCCAAAAGTCAAAAAATGACATTTCATTTTCGAATTAATCCCGTTTACGGCTTAAATCAATCTTTTGTGAAAAATCACGCTTACATCAAGTACGGTTCCGAACTTAAATCAATCCTTTTTTGGCTAAATTGTGGCTAAAAGTAAGAAATTCGTACTTGAAAAATTTTGCTTGGAGTAAGAAAATTCGTACTTTATTTAAGGAAAACCGTACTCACCGTACTTTTGACACCGCTATGGCTTGATTTAAGTAAGTAAAGTTTTCTTAGATAATTTTTTGTTTGTAGATAAGGAAGTCGATTTAGCCATGTCGGTCTGTCCGTCTGTGTGTCTGTTTAAATCAAGTTTCCGGACTCAAATAATGTCGCACAAAAAATGTTTTGGTATCAAACAATTGGAAATATTCCTAAAACAATCGCTATTTAAAATAAGCAATATCTGTTCGCTATTGACCGAGATATTAGCGAAAACTCAACATGACCCTTTTTTTATGACAAAATTCGTGCATAAATCAAATCCCTTATTATCTCAGTATATATAGTCACTCTTGCCAGAAAACTTGGCACGGATACTGTGAATATAGAGACCTAAATAAGGGGGACATGTTTCTTAGACTTTTTGAAATGGTTTTATTTTCAAATCTAAAATTTTAACTAAAATTTATTTTGACTGTAAATGGTAAAATTAAATCATGACGATGCACCCATCTTGCTTCGCATACCTTGTTGCCTTTCGAAATCGAGCTGTTAAGTTTAAAAAAATAGCAAGTCGTTTGTTTGGCACTTTCGCGGTTTCTTGTATTTTTTTACACGTGTTTTAAACATAGAACTTTAAGTTTTTATTAAATTTTATCACTTAAAGCTTGTGTGCTATATTAGAAAAAAATTTTGACCTTTTCAATTTTTTGTAAAAGGACATTTTAAAGTTAGAAAAGAAATTATATCTTAGTCAAAATTTTTTTTTTCGTTTTGGAAATTTTCATATTAAGGATATGTGGAAAAGACATGAATCCTTGGAGTTTAAATGATACATTTTTAGAAGAAAAATGTTTTTATTTTTGCTCGTTATTTGCTTTCTGTAAAAAGGACACTTTTGAGGATGGCAGACTGATCATAAAATATGTTACATATAGTGTCTGTGCAAAATTTCATCAATAGATATTTTTTTTTCTCTGCGTTATGGCAGTTTTCATTTTAAAAATATATGGAAATGATACGAATCCTTACGCTCTTTAGTTCTATCAATTAAAATATGTGTTCCTAGCTTTATTTCTTTATGATAACTCCTTTATTTTTGGCAACTCTTTATATGAAGTCACTATACTGGGCTCTATATCCCGAAAACTGTAATGGGTTTAGACCTCAAAATCGCTTAAAATTAATTCTAATGTTTTGAAATAAAAAAAATTGTTGCATAGAAGCATGAGATATGGAAGGTCTAATATTATGCCTATATTTTATAAAACTAACTATTAAGGTAGCAGAGTGGCTTCCACACAAACGGATCAATTCTCAGTAAATACGACCACTGTTGACACCAAACTTGGCACGGATATTTTAAGGACGGGTACCAAAAACATTTTTTTTTTTCATATATTTTATTATTGAATCTTCGCTTAGGCGAATTAACAATAAGTATTCAAATCTTAAAACTAAGTAATTAATACTAGTCCAGTCAGTACCAGACTAAAATTTAAGTTTTCACAATAAAATTAACTGATTTCAAACGTTTCATCTAAGAGCAATATTATCCCTTCTTTTAAGGCGGGTGTGCCCACTATGTTGCAGGATGCTTCGAGCGAGCGGATTTGGATGTGATTCCAGTGTGGACAAGTACTTAAATAAGCTGAAATCACCAAAAACATGACAATATTTTTTGAAAAGAAGCAGAGACTGTGGTATCCACCCTACAATTGCATTAATTTTATAAAATTTTTATGTGCTTAATCTCAAAACTGTAAAAGTTATCATCTTTACACCTTAAACATAGTAGTTTCAGTACAATATGCATATTTTGTAAAAAAAAAGTTAGTCCGTAGGAGCAGAGGGAGCAATAGCAATAGCAAATTAACCATTTTTATGAAAGTTTTATACGCTGTATCTTGGAAACTATAGCACTTATTGACTTCAAATTCGCTACAAAGTTTGTAGTTGTACTATATTACCAATAAAATATTCCACAAGGAGCAGCGGGAGCGATTTCCCCGTTTAAACGAACCATTTTTATGAAATTTCTAATAAGCCACATGTTGAAAACTGTAAGAGTTATTAACTGCCAACTAACCAAACAACAATGCCAACAGTTAAAAAAACTAGTTGGATAAAAGTAAAAGGATACAAATATATCCTGGAAATTGTTAGAGCTATCGATCTTAAGCCTGCTACAAGGAAGGCTAGCTTAGGTAAGGTTGAACTGGCTGGTCCCGAAGACCTCCCATTGATCCAACAAAGCAGTTGTATTATGATTTTTTTATTTTAAAAGAAAAATTTTTGTTAGAAGCAGGGGAAATTTTGTGAAGTTTTCTTTTTCTGATAATAGGGCATATGTACATATATCGACTTCAAGCCCATCACAGAGTAATTTAATAAAGATTTTTTTAGTTTGAAACAATATCAAATGCCTGAGAATGCAATACGACTATTGTGAAGGGTATACTGTATTCGCCACAGCCGAATATATCTCTCTTATTTATTTTATATTGTTGTTTACTCTTAAAAATGTAAAAGTCACAGTCTTCAAACTTCTACTAATTAAATAGTTTAGGTGTTAAGTTTTAAAAACTTTACATTTTAAATACTTTTTTGTGAAGGTGCCCATATACCATTTAACTTAAAACATTGTTGGCCAATCTTAAAACAATGATTGTTTGTGTCACACACACATACCATCATGTATGTAACAAATTTGCGTGTGTGCAAACATATGGATATAATAATGCGTTTTTGTTTGTTTTCCCCTTCCATGCCTTAAAAATTGTGCCAATGACCAAAAAATAAAATAAATTACTTTTAGGTAAGATAAAAGTTTACACAAAAATGAATTTAGGATTTTATTTTTATTTTTTATTATTTGCTGTTAACAGTTTGATTTGTGTTATGTGTTTTAATGCTTTATTTGTTTTTGAAAAAGAAAAAGCAATAAAAAACAAGATAGAAAAACCACATTGAGGTTTTTGCGGTAGGAAATCAATGAATTGGGTTTTCTAAATTAAGCCATAAATAAATTCGTAGCACAGATACGTGAAATGAAAACATTGACCCAAAAGTTATTTGTTGCCATTAATTTGCAAAAGTTTATTGAACCTATTAACAAGCATGTAAAGTTTGGTTTATTAATAGATAAACAGGAAGTTGCCTTAATTTGTAAGTATTTTTTTTATATTTTAAATAGTTTTTGTATTTGCGAAAATATAACAACAAAATTTGTAAAATTATCTAGTAACTTTCTGAAAGTATGATAAGAATTAATTTAATTATAAGCGGAAGAGAAAGCAAATTAATCAATGCGTTTTGACATACGGTGGAAAGCAGAACACGTGTTTGAAATTCTAACAAAACACTCCGAAAAAGTAACAAAACGTTATCGAATTTGACACCGCTAGGGCTTGATTTTATTGCAATTATTTTTCTGTATTTTGATCTCAGAAATACATGGACACCCAGCCGGATGGACGAATATGTTTTACTCGACTTAGAAAATAATTTTGGATCGATGGGGACAATTTAAGGTGAATCTTAATCTATTAATTTTAAGAATTACAAACATCTGCACAACCCCCTCCCACACTTTTGATGTGTGTATAAGAAAACTTAAAAATGTCTTTATCTTAATTAAAACTTATTATTTTATTTAAGGTGGTCTTGGACAATAAACAAGCCCCAGGATTAAAAAATAATGATACCTCAACACGAATTGTAAAAGATAACAATTAAAGTTAAATTTGATTGGATTGGTTTAAGTATAGAAAATTTAAGCTTTTTTTGTTGTAGCATTTGTTGTTGCATTTAAAAATAATGCATTTTTGAAGTTAAAGATGCAAAATTGTTGGTTATATTATGCTTTACACCAGTGATAGGCACACGTATACATTCTTATGTTTTAAATGTTTTGATTGTTTGTTTTTGAGGGTAATTATTTGTCCCTTATGACACTAGGGTGACCATAGTTGAAAGTTTAAAATATGATAGAATTGCCTTAAAAAAAGTTTTGGAATGTAATATAAAATATTAAGCCGCTTATGTTAAAGTAAAATTTTCATAAATGCGAAATAATTTTGCTATACTACTCTTAGTGTTGCGAAATCTCATAGATTTTAAATGTATATTGACAATATTTTATACGGATAAGACCTTTGGCATGTTTATTACTTAGCTAATTTCTAATGTTGCTTTTAACTATTTTTTATAACGAAAATGAAGACTCGGAGATATAAGTTAAACCAATCATTGAATCTAATTTAAAAATTTTTCCATTAAACATTTTGAAAATCCTAGCTGGTCACACTGGTCGTCTGTCTCAAGAGACTTATTTTTTTGTTCTTACTCTCTTCAATGCTCAGAGAGCACGCACACGCGTGTGCGGCTGCGCGAATCACGGCTTTATACGGTATATAAACTATATGTTTATATTAGGTGTGTTCCAGAAGGTGCACAAACTCGCATAAACTTACCCAAAGTGCACAAAGTTACCCAAAAAAAAAAACGCGTGTGCGGCTGCGCGAATCACGGCTTTATACGGTATATAAACTATATGTTTATATTAGGTGTGTTCCAGAAGGTGCACAAACTCGCATAAACGTACCCAAAGTGCACAAAGTTACCCAAAAAAAAAACACCAAAATTGTGCATGAGAGAGAAATTTCAGTTTTTTTCATGCCCAAAGTTACACAAACTTTTTCTTTGGGTAAGTTTGTGCATGAAAATTATTACCAGGTGTTTTTTATTTTTATGTATAAAAATTTTGATTTATACAAATTAAAACTTTTTTTTTCAAAGAAAAATAATGGAAACCTCTTCCAAATTGTTAAAAAACGTCAGTACATATTTGTTTTTCTATAATTTTGTATATAAAAATTTTTGCTTAATTATTTTAAATTTTTGGTAAAAACCCCAAAAACTAAAAATTACAAAAGCATCAGACATCAAAGTATACCATTTGAGTGTGTTTTAGGGATATAATTATAGCTCACTGACTGCACTGTGCCACGCCCGAAAAAGTTAAAAAATTAATACTGGTAGCTCTAAATATAAATTAATGATACGCAAAACCCTACACGCATGCTCTCCGAGTATTGAAGAGAGTAAGAATACAAAAATTTGTTTTGTAGCCTCTTGTGCCAGTAGGCCAGCTAGGAATTTCAAAATGTTTAATGAACAAATTTTTAAATTGCATTAAATGCTTGGTTTAACTTATATCGTTAAAAAATTAAAAGCGAAATCAGAAATAAGTTAAGTAATAAATATGTCAAAGGTCTTATCTGTATAAAATATTTTCAATATATGTAAGTACTTTTAATGTCTATGAGATTTTTCAAAACTATGGCAAAATTATTTTGAATTTATGAAAATTTTACTTGAACAAATATTTTTAAAATTACATTCCAAAACGTTTTCAATGCAATGCTATCATATTTTAAACTTTCAACTATGGTCACCCTGGTGCCATAAGAGGCAAATAATTACGCTCAAAAACAAGCAATCAACACAATCAAAACATAAGAATTTATGCTTGTGCCGATCCCTGATTTAAACACTTCTCTTTTACCAAAAAAAAAAAACTTTGTATATGCATTATTGGTTTTGAAACTGGTGCGATGCCCAGAAAAGTTAAAATCTCTATATTGGAACTTCTACTGCAAAAGAAGAAGGCAAGCCAAAGTTAACAAAAATTTTAATTTCGATGCAGGTCGGACCCAGCAAAGCAGGCCGGGTAAAGCTATTTTTTATACTTATAAAACAAAATATTAAGAAACCTATTTTCTACTATGGATCCATAATTTACTATGGGTTCCATATACATAAAATTCACTGCCAAACATCGACCCAACCTAAATACATCTTTAAAGACGTTTGGAGAAATGTACTATATACACATTCAGGTATTATATGATCGAATAGAATTTTCTTGCTTTTTTTTTATTTAAAAAATTTTTTGATTTAGCTCATTTACACAAACTTTTAGCGCTACAAAAACAGTTCAATGTGCAAATAAAACTTTTTTTTAAACATTTTTTTTTTGTTAAAATATTTCAAAGTAAATTTTCCAATTTTGTGTATAGAGTATAAATATGTTTTTGTTTTTACTAAATTTAATTTGGATAGTGGTGGGTTGTTTTGTTTGTTTGGCTGGTGTGAAATCTCGCAATTGTTAAAAGATATTTGGCTGTTTTAGTTTTTGTATATAAATGCTTTTGTATTTATTGTACAAATTTTCTATAGATTTTTTAAGATCATTCATACGTGAGTTTAGGCAAACAAACAGATAGACATTTATACCTGTATGTAAGTATATACATACATTCGGACATATCTTTATGCGAAACTGGGGTGATCATTAGTAAAAACGGATATAGAATTTGTAGTATTAAATTGAACGTCAGCAAAGCTGGAGCATAAAAATTTCGAAATCGTTTAAAACGTAACATTCTCTGTTCTAAGTACTCTGTATATAGTAGCATACAATAGTCATTAACATAATCGTTTAGAAAATAACTATTGTATACACGTTCTACTTGTCTATACTTTTCATAAAACGCATTTCGCACTTTTTTACAGATGCATTTAATGTAAAGATTAGGTAGAAAATTAAAAAAAAAACCATCCTTAAGTAACAAAGAAAGAAAAGAATTTTACAAATTTTGCAAATTAATCAAAGGAAATATATTCTAAAGTAAAATCTCTAAAAAGTTTTGTGCCAAAAGTGTCGCGTGCGTTTAGTTTGTAATAGTGCATAAATAATATTTTTCTCTCTGTGCGTGCCATTAAAAAATTCCAAAGATTTAAAAATACACAACAACAACAACTATTAATAACTAATACTTAAGAAGAAGTATCCCTATAAAAAATATATATTTTTGAAAATTAATTCTTTTATTCGTCTTGGTGTTGAAAGCTTTTAAATGCATTCCACGACATGTGGTGTTGGTGCCAGCAGCAGCACAAGCAATTTATCTTCAGCCGCCATGCAAACGTAAGTTTAAGAAAACTAATTAAATCAAGGTGTCCGCCGGCAAGTATACTACCTTGTTTGCCTATAATTTTTGATTAAATAAAAGAGAATGGATCTTATATTGATAAATGATTTATTTAATGTCGGCAATTATGTATAAAATACAATATTAAAAAAATTTCCGCCTCAGCCTCACAAATGCAACCACTTTTGAGCACATTTTTTTACATTCTCACACATTTCACGCGGTATTTCATTAATTTCATCATTTGTTTGAGTTGCTTCAGCGTTTCTGGTTTATTTGCATAAACACTACTATTCATATATCCCCACAAAAAGAAGTCCGGAGCAGTCAAATCAGGTGACCGTGGAGGCCAATCAACATCACAATTTCTTGAAAAAACTTGTTGTGGATAGAGGTCTCGCAGTTATTCCATTGTATGACTGTATGCAATGTGGCACCGTCTAGTTGAAACCACATGTTAACCATGCAGTTGTGGCATTAAAACATTTTCAATAATATCACGATACTGCTTCCCATTGAGTTACCGTTACGCCGTTGTCAGTTTTAAAAAAAGTAAGGTCCAATGATTCCTCCTGAAGAAATTGCACACCAGACTGTCACTTTTAATGGATGCAAAGGTGACTGATGAATAGTTTGAGGGTTTTCCATTGCCTAGAACCGACTATTCTGTTTATTCACATATCCATTCAAATGAAAATGTACCTCGTCACTCATTATGATTTTTTTATAAAAATGGATGATTGATTACGATAAAATGTTTAAAGATTAATATATTTCCATAATAAGTAGAGACGTGGCAATCTACTTCACGACTGCCAAATTTGAACTGTCAAGATTAACGTTTACCTTGCCGGTGGACACCCTGTATTATATGTCAATGTGGCAATTGTAGTTTCAAATTATTACCATTAATTTCTGTAATTTTTTAAATCTATTGTTTCATGCATCGTAGAAGGTAAATTGAAATATAAACTACACTGTGTAACAAATAAAGACCCTTTAAAAAGGAAACAAAAAGCAGACGTAATAGTTTCGATTCCACTATTAAGGGTACTTAAACCCTGTACTCTGTTTGACGGGGTTGTGCACCGTTTTCTTTTTATAGAACTTAATACTTTCGGGAATGTCGAAAATATTCGAATTTGTTGGAATTACTTATTTAGAAAAAGTCCAGGAAATTTTTTTTTTCTCATAAAATCTAACAATATTAATTATGACTCTTACCTTAGTTTCAATATTTCTGAATATAGTTTCAATTATATATAATAAAAAATATAGTTTTTTCGTCTGTTGTGTGCTTTTGCTTTGTTTTCTGTACTTTTTTTTTAATTTTTATTTTTTTTTTTTGTATTTCTTGCTAATTTTTGTTTATGCGTGAAAATAAACATTCCTAATATACGAGGTGCTAATAATTTTTCTTGGTGGGGGCTTTGCTATAGGAAATACTTAAGTTAATTGTTTATATATTTTTTTGGAATTTCATACCTGTTTTTAATCATGTTTCACTAATTTGTTGTTTTTTTTTTTTGTTTAAAAATAATTTGTATTCTTAGCAACAAATTTTCTTTGCTAACTTTGTAACTGATTTTGTATATGAATGGTGCATAAAGGATATCAGAAAGAAACACGTGGTACTTCCCTTGACACGTTAATATTTAAGGTCTTTGGTGATACTAGACAAGAAGAAACGTTTAACTAATTTGATGTTATGAACTCAAGACTGCTCTCTTGGTAAATGAAGCCAGTCCTGCCCAGTTCTGATATATCATTTAAGTTTTGGGTGAATGAGACCCTAGATAACTTATTTTAGAACGCTGTATAGCAACATATAATATGCTGTCTTACAATGACTTGTTATCATCCCCACTAGGAATCTATAATTTATCCTTTGCAAAGATAGAAGAAACTTGACCACTCCAAGGCCATAAGATCTATAAATTATCCTGGAGAGTCTACAAAAGTGGTATTTACTCAGACCTTCCTTGGCTCCTTTCAACAAATCAGAGTCCAAACTCTCTTAATTGATTCGAAGAAAAGCAAGAGCGTTCATTTATCTGTCCCCATGCCTCGCTAGTTCTTATACAATTTTATTTCCTCAATACTCATGCGTCTACGAACCCAAAAAATGTGCTTTTGTTTAACGCCATACTAGTAATCAATTGACTGCTGACACAGTTGAAGAATTGAGGAACAGGTAAGGTATGCGGAGATTGCCTTTTGACAATCTACAAAAACGTTTACCGAAGGATTCTCAGTTTTGCCAATTTGGCTGCTAGAATCTTTGCCTGAAAGACACTGGGGTCAACATGTACTTTGTAAGACTCTTTCAGACCACTTTCTGGGTAAAAGGCCGCATATGCAACCCCACTTCTATTTTGCACCCAATCATAAAAAAGTTTATGGCCCTGTGGTTTTCGGAAGCATTTAGTCACTTTCAATTTTGTGCCCCGAATAATTTTGCACTCACCATATGTCACCTGAGCGAATTATTTCATTGATCTCAATCGAGTGGCGGAGCCTTTTCTGACAGCCTTTATGACCACAATAATTGTTTTAAATCCCATATTTTATCCAGTAATTCCATAGCTGAAGTAAGTATACTATTTGGATTGTATTAAGCTAAATTTTTTTGAAATTTTTTTCAAAAATAATACTTATTATAAGATTTTATTATATTTTTGTCACGAGATAATAATTATTTTTAGATTATTTGACAGAAATAATTTTTAATAATAAAATAAAAAAATACGATTGTTGTTATTATAATTGATTTTTTAATACATTTTTTTGCTAAAAAATTAAAAAATATTTTTAACAAAAATTAACGAAATCAGAAAATAAATGTTAATTTTTGAAATTTATTGTTTTGGCTCAACTACTTTTCTACATATGTAAAGTTCCAAAATTAAGTAAAATAATTAAAGATTTACTTTTAAAAAATCATTTAAGAATATGCAAAATAAAAGTGCCGCATTAAATAACAAACGCACAAGATCACACATAAAATACAATTTCTTTGAATATATTTGTCTAAACAACTTAAACAAACACAAAAAATATAAGAATAAAAAAAATCAACTTATGAATTGAAAAATGAAAATTAAATATGTGGAACAAATGCATAAATTCATTGAATGTAATACATACAAACAAGATTAATATAAAGTGGATTATGAGATAAAGACGTCTTGTCACATTTCCTAAAAAAACAAATAAGATAATTTAAAAAAAAATAATGCAATGGGACAGATGTCCCTACAAATAAAGCAAATCAAACTTTTAAAAAAAATTCAATTTGGATAAAAAATTTTAAAAATTATTATTTTGATATTTAAAATTTTGGAATTTTTTTTTGTTACATTTTTTTCTCCTTTGGGTAGCACATGGTAAAAAAAATATTTTTCTTTATATGCGGTTTGAATGTAACAGATGTATATTCAAATAAAAAATATAGAAAAATCAGCAGCTAAATTTAGATGTAACATTAAACAAATGTAAAATGATGCATTTCAAACGATCTGTTGCGCCCGTATGTGTGTTCGCGTCTTTGTATTTATTTTAAAAACTAATACAAATGCCGCACAGTGGCTGAAAATCATTTTTCATCAGCCGAAATTCTCTGCCTTTTAAGAGATATATTTTAAATTTTTAGAGAGAAAAAGAGAAAAAGTTTCTATACTTTTGTTTTAATTAAATCGGTTTGGTAGTTGTCAAGGAATTTGAGGTCAAAGTTGATTTGTTTATGTTTTTTAGCATTAATTATGAAACTGCTATTAACTAAAGTTAATAATTGTGGTATTTTTTTATTCAAAAAGGGGGTTGCTTTTTAGCTCGCTGTTTTGAGAACTTTTTATAATTGCCAAATTTTATTACGATATCTTAATTGATGGCAGATTTAAATAAAATAAAATAAAATAAAATAAAATAAAATAAAATAAAATAAAATAAAATAAAATAAAATAAAATAAAATAAAATAAAATAAAATAAAATAAAATAAAATAAAATAAAATAAAATAAAATAAAATAAAATAAAATAAAACAAAATAAAATAAAATAAAATAAAATAAAATAAAATAAAATAAAATAAAATAAAATAAAATAAAATAAAATAAAATAAAATAAAATAAAAAAGAATTAAAAAAAGATTATTATTAAACCCTTCATATTAGTGATAGGGGTATATATAAGTTTGTCATTTCGTTAGTAATTTCCTTAATATCAATTTTCGATCCCATAAAGTGTATATTGTTTTAATCCTTATGGGAAAGTGCATTTAGCAATGTCCATCTGTATGTCCGTTAATCTGTTGAAATCAAGTTTCTAAAGCACCTTGATGTATCTCAGACCTATTTGTGTAATTAAAACATCAGGTATATTTGGTAAATTTTACTATTGAAATTCAGCAAAATCGCCCGATAACTGTTTGTTTCTTTTTATTTCTCTAAAATTTTTTCATAAAAACCTTTACCACTGCCTCGGAGTTGCCCCTACATGGGTGCAATGTAAGATCGAGTACCATTAATTTTTCCTCAGAAAATTATACCTGATCTCCGCCCCCTAACAGAGTTACCATACAAAGTTTATATATATTTTTTGTTTTTTAATCGCTCCCACAGCTTTCAGGGTACTCCTGCAACGGTCAAATATTAAACCGACCCCAATTAATTTTCCCTCCAAATATTTTCGTCGAACATACCCACCCTCTATCTTCAGTCCCTAACACGATTGCCATACAAAGTTTATAAAAAAAAAATTGGAAAAAAACCTCTACAGCTTTCCCGGAATCGCCCTTGGAGGAATAAAATGTATCACAGATCCCCATTAGTTTTCCCTCTCAACCATGTTTATGGAACTTGCCTTTTATCACCTAAGAGGGCTGCCATACAAAATTTACAAAAATTAAGTAAAAACGGCCATAATTTCCCCAGAGTCGGCCTTAGAGAAATAAAATGCATAAAGTTTCCCCTTCCAAGCATATTCCTAAAAACAGACTTACCCCCTATCTTCAGCGCCTAAGGGGGCTCCCATACAAAGTTGGAGGAATTATAATAAATCCCCCCCACAGCTTTCAGGGTGCCCGTAAATAGGTCAAATGTAGGACTGACCCCAACTCATTTTTCCTTGTAAATATTTTCTCAGAACATACTTGTTTGCTTTTCCCACCCCCAAGGGGGTCGCCATACAAAATTTGAAAAAATTAGGGTTAAAACCCCCATCACGTTCTTAAGGGCATATAAGGTTCGGCGTAGCCGAATATAGCGCTCTCACTTCTTTTTTACTCACACTGAAAGCCCTCATATTTATTTACCCCATACAAATAATAATTTCAATATTTGGCATTCTATGATTTTGACATGGATTTACTAGATATCACAACGAAATTTTCTAGGTAGGTAGACTAAAAGTCTTTTAAACAGTGAACTGAAAAACATTCCCCATTTTTAATAAAAATCCCATAGTTCTCAATTTCAAACAATAGCACTTTCATACTAATGCCAAAAACCATAAAAAGTTTAAACTTTGACCTTAAATTTTATAACAAATGCTATATTTTATTAAAATTTCAATTGTAGAAAATTTTTAAAAATATCTCTTTCTGTTCAAATGATATAAATTTTGGGCGGTGAATAACACATATATAATATATATCATATTTAAGCCATTTTAAAAGGTAAAAAAGTATAAAAAAGCATTTAAATGAAAAATTGTTCCACATAAAGCTTTAAACAAAATATATGGGGCTAAATAGGACTCTTTTAGCTTTCTGATGGTAGTTAAATTTCCATAACCCCTGCGTACCTAACGAATACTATTCCCCTTAAATTTGATTTAACTAAAATAAAATAAAAAATTTGATAGCACATCAGGCATAAATGATACAGTGATTAAAAGAAACGTCAACCCATTATTATAGTTGGTGAGAAATCATAATTAAACTTTAATCAAATTAACAAAAATTAAGTTTTTCCTAAATAAAATGTTTGTTTTCAGGAGCATATTTTGATCCAGTTTTTTTTATAACTTAGCTCTTATGTATTTTCTATGGAATGGTGTTGAAATTTTTGAAATCCACGATAGCAAACAAATTGACTTTTGGCCTATGAAAAACGATTTTCAGCCACTGTGCGCCGTGCGTGGCGTTTCAACTTGCAACCTACTTTTAATAAAAACTAAATAATTTTTTTAAAGAGAACTTTAAAAAGTGTTGGTTTCACTTATTATTTTAAAACCAATTTAGTAATTGCAATTATAAGTATCAGGAGAAACAAACTAGATGTATATTTAGCTTTTGCTAAAATAAGAGCATAACAGCATGAATGCGGCTAAAAAATTTTTTGGCGGTTGTTAAAACTACTAAATTTGTTTTTCCAAGAATATATACTTTACTTTTGTACTAATCAAATTTACTGTGTAACATAAAAAGATCTGAAACTAAAATAATGTAAATAAAAATTTACTGAAAAACACGCAAGTTAAAATTATTTTAAAGTGTGCTTAGATAAATAAACCAATTAATTAAGTTATTAGCAGAATAATAAATTTTAGTTACAAAGCGCTACCCACGGTTTTTACTTTAAAAGCAGCTTTACCACCCACGCGTTTTTAATATAAAATTAAATATTTTAATCAGTCAAACAGAAAGTCAATATTATCAATGCGTAACTGTTATTACCATTTATACAGAAATAAAATTTAAATTTAAATAAAATTTGATAAACAAAAGTCTTTTATATTTTTGTAGAAAATATCTTAAAAGCGATAATTAAGAAACTTTAAGGTTATAATGCAAAAACCGGTAGCTAGTTTCAACTAGGTGTAATACATCAACGTAGGTGATGGAAGCATTGTTGAGTCTGCGGCCGTTGGAATAGTTCATGGCTGCGATGACGGTTTATATGAATAAAGAGTCTAGTAAATAATGTGGTTTGGGAAATAAAGCAAATAGCAAATGACACCGGAATCTTCACTATTGGTTCTATAAAAGATAGAACGCATCTGAGTTGAATTTGTCCTGCACCTAAAGGTTGTCAGCCGGTTGTCGGAAATCCTTGGGAAAAAAGGGCCAAAAGGGAGTCAAAGGGGCAAATTGGTCTGCTGAAATATTTCCCTTTCATAACATATATGCAGGTGTTTGTATGTTTTGGACGGTGACAAAAACAAAAATCAAATTTTGACTTGAAACTAATTCTTTAACAATGATCTATCGATGAAAATTCCATAATAATAGTGAAGCTCAAATATAAAAATAAAGGGAAAATTTTTGTTGTTGAAAATTAAACTTGTTTGTGCTAACACTGTTTACTTGTATGTTGTAGTTGTAGTTTTTGATTGATTTTTACATAATTTAATGTACAGTGTGTATTGGACTCCAATTTAGACATTTTCATATTATTTTAACCCTAAACAGTCAGATATGGGAGAAGTTAAGTGTTTTTCTTTTTACTAAACAACTAAAGTTTTTCATAAACTGTTGAAGTGTGTATTTGGTTGTTAAACAAATGACGTGATGGCTGTTGTTCGCACTTTAATGAAAATACATTTTGTTTATTGCTTTCTGGTTTCTGTTAAAAGCAAATATGTATAAAAAATTGTGTGTTAAAAGTTTACAATGTAAACAAATCATCCATGTAATATGTTACTTGAATTTAAAATTCATTTAGAGTAGACATATTTACATGAATGCATACACACATGTATATGTAAATACATATGTACATTTATCATTGAGTAATAAAATGTTTAATTTTTTATTGGGGGAAAAACACTTAATTTTTAAAAGTGTTATTTAATGCTTTTTGTCTATAAAATATATTGTTTTGTGGTTCTACGCAAAAAAAAAAATCTGAAAAATTTGAAATAAAAAATGTATTTATGTCTTGCTGGTTTGACTTCTCTTTACGCAAGATTAACTCACAATAGATTTCTTTGTAGAGATTAAAACAAAATCTGAACACTTAGAAATGTCGATAAAAAGATTTTTTTCTTTGTAATAATGTTATTTAATACTTTATTTATAGGGTTTGTTGTTGGTTAAGTTTGTCTATATGCATTTCATTGGTTCTTACACCAAATCATCAGTAGACTTCAACCCAAATTCTTAGAAAACTCATGGATATTTTCTGTCTTTATATAATAACCTCAATAAACAAAATGAGAATTACTATAAGCAAACCAAAAACGTTCAAGTTTCTTTAAGAATCCAACAGACCATTATTCGCTTGTTTTGATTTTCTTTTTCCCCTAAGTAATTCTCATTTTGTTTATTGAGGTTATAATATAAAGACAGAAAATATCCATGAGTTTTCTAAGAATTTGGGTTGAAGTCTACTGATGATTTGGTGTAAGAACCAATGAAATGCATATAGACAAACTTAACCAACAACAAACCCTATAAATAAACAAGAAATATGGGATTAAATCCTAACTAATATTTTAAAGTGTTGTTATTTAATACTTTTAAATGGTTAAGTAGAACGGTCACAACTTGGTGCTGTCACAAACATAAAATGGTAAGTTTAATCATAACAATGATCAAGTTCTTCGAGACAAACTTATAACAACTATAGTATGATTGTGGCAGTCACAATAATGACCTCCTTAACCATACAACGATGAAATTGTTCGTTATCATATTCCATACTGAACCATGTTTTTTTCTGAGTGTAGTGTACCCTGTAAAGGCCCAAATTAATAGTAATTTTCAAAGGTTTTTAATAATTTTGAATCATAATATTTGGAAGAAGCGGCGATTAAATATTGCAGTTTTTAAAAAAATTTTCTTGTATTGGGATGTTTGTCTTACTGCAACAATAATTAAAATATTTACAGTGATTATGAAATGCCTACTCCTTAAGCCCGCACATATTAATACCTATGTATATGTATTTCTTGTTGTTGTTTATTTTCCACAACAACAACTTATATTAGCGGCAAGTAAAAGTTCAATATACTATGATCTTGCTGAATTCAAATGTGCATTAAAATGTTTTACGTTTTATTGATAAAGTTAAATTGTTTGCCAATATTGTCTTTATTACTTACAACACACAAGAAGAGCGGCCGGTCCGGTCCACTGACCGAATCAACGCCTACTTGTTTTGTCTTTTATTTTCACTGCTTATTGTTGGTTTTAAAATTGTGCCAGCAAAAATTTGTTTATTTTTGTTACCATAAATAATGTGTTTGATGTTATCAGTAATAAAATCAAGTAATAAAGTTTATTCAAAATTGCATTTTTATTAAGCATTTAACAGGTATTACCCTACAGATAAAATAACTAGTATGTAATAGCAAACATACTAGTTGCTTTTGACTACAGACTAGTTGCATATCTGTCCTTTTTTCATACATCGAACTATCGATTTTAACATTAGGTTGTCATAGGAGGCCAACTAGTTAAGTTTCAAATAGTTAAATATTAGCTAAATACTAGTTTTTGTTTTTTCATTAATAGCTTTTTGTCTGCATTTTATTTTTTATTGCACTTTTTATTAAGCGAAGTGAATATTTTTAACTTTTTTTAAATTTTTCTCTCTTTTGACTGGTACAAAGCTATCACTTTTTCAACAGTCCTGGTTGCAACTAGTACACAACCATTCCAAAACGTTACTAGTTTGAACTTTAGCTGCAGGGTACTGATCAATGTAACTTTAACACCCACTCAACAACGAATAGGTGTCGGCATTTATTGCACTGCATATGCGTAGGTTAAATCCACCTTCAAGTTTAAAGTTTTTTTCGTTGACAAAAATTTATTGAAGTTTACAATTTTTTAAAGCCTTTCACATTTTTAAAAAGACATACAAAATATTTTGGATAATTTTTGGTAAAGAAGAATGCAATAAGTAGATATCAAAAATTAATAAAAGCTAAACTTTATATAAAAAAGGGTGATTTTATTAAATTTTGATAACCTTAAATACATTATTAAAGCTATATAAAAGCACTCTCTGTTTTATAGAATACTGTTAGTTGCTTAAACTGAATACCCATTCATGACTCTTATTAAAAAAAGTTTTTTTTAATTTTTTTTACAAAGATTTTTTGTAAAAATAAATTATACAGTAGTATCGTTTGAAAAACTTTTTACAAATACTTTTTGTTTTTTCCTTTGTTAATTTTTTTTTTTCAAAAGTCAGATTTTAATTATACTTACAGTTGCCGCTTTTTTGTAGTTATTTTAATGCAAAACTTATTTTTATTAAAAAATATGTTAAACAGCAGCAACTTTAAAGCTGCATTTATTAATTTTTTGTGTTTTTTTCTTGTTTTTGTTTTAGTTTTTATGTGTTAAACATCTATTAAAAATTCATAATAATTTACACATGAATATGTGTGATTGTATAGGTACAGAAAAAAAACTTAACAGAGAGTTCTTTTTATATGAAATAAAATGATGAATAAAAAACCCACGATATATTCACAAATATAAAGTTTGTTCAACAGTGGGCGCTAAAAGTGATTCATGTTGCAAATAAAAAAAATTTAAATAAATATCTGCAAACTTTGTTGGCTTGTTCCGCATTTGAAGTTCATGTTTCTGATTTGGAAAATGCAATCGAAATTATTAAATTTTATAATGAAAAAATTAATTAATTTTTCATTTTATTTAAGAACATTTAAATTTATTTCTTTAACTACCCTTCCTTGGGGTGCATTTAAAAACAGATTTATAAAATAAAACAAGTTTTAAAACTAAATTTTGTTGTGCGGAATCTATCAAACATATCTTTTACTAATTCATTATGCAGTTTAAACAAAATAATTAGATTTGAAAAATCAGAAAGCTTGAAAGCGCCTTAAATCTTGCTACAACTTTTAGTTTTAAAGTATTTGATTACAACAAATATAGGCAGCAACACATACACATACACAAGCTGAGATAAAAAAAGCAGCCTAAGTTTTCTGCTCATATGTGTATATATATAGTAGGTTAACCGATTTTACTTATTTTCAGTATTTTACTAACTAAAAAGCCAGGCTTTGAAATTCCCTTTTAAACAGACAAACAATAGACATGACTTAATCGGTTTCACTTAACATAAGCATTTATAGTACTCAAACATATTTGTGTATATACGTTTGAGAATCCTTAATAATGAACTTAAGGATTCACTTACACTAGTGAAAGACATACAAATGTAAACAAAATTTTCTTTTAAATGGTTTATTCAGTTTAAGCGAAGCGTGTATTCTATGTTTATATGTTAATGTAGTAAATGTTTGTGTTGACGCCTTTATTTTAAACAAACTGAATTAAACAGAAATATTTGTAAAGTGTTATAGTGAATTGTGTACACATCAGTGATGCCAACTCCTGCATCGTCAAAAACACTTTGAGCACATACAAATAGGGTAAAAAAGGGTAAAAAATACAAAAATTTCGGTCAAAGCACCGACCTAAATATTATCCCCTGCAAAAACTATTAGACCATATGGTTCATTTTAGCCAAATGCTTGATTATACTATCACTAATACTCAGCTTGGCAGGGCTTGTGAGCACTTTCATTTTAGGGGTCTTAAGAGTTTCGAAAAATTAATAGACTAAATAAAAAAAATGGTGTTTCTTAAAAGCACTGTGAGAAATTGTTAAAAGTACTATAAGTACCCGCTTTTCAAAAAGGATATTAACAAAATTTCGGGTATTGCCTAATACGAAAAAGCACCAAAAAATGCCAGAAAGGCACCAAAGTGGCAATACTGGTACACATGTATGTACATTTGTTATAGTTTATGGCAGAATTAAAAATTAATTTCATTGCTAATTACTTGCTTTCTAATGAACACTAACACTTTAGGAATTCGTAAATGGATAAAAACTTAATGGCAGATCAATATTACACAGGGTTTTTAATATTCAACAACAAACAATTATATAAAAATAATTTCTGTGATGGTGTCTATTAACCTCCATTTAGCAATTAACCAAATTAGGTGTCTGTTCATGAAACATGTGCCTGCCCAACCACCATCATAAAACACAAACAACTAAAAAATGTTATTCGTAAATTAATCATACTTTATGCTGATTGATATATAACAGAGTTGCAGAATTCGTTTATGTTTTATTTGGCACAAATCGCAAATAACAAAAAAAAAAACCATAAATAGTTTCTTTAAGATTATGCTAAATATGCATGAAAAAAATATGTGATATTTTTTTTTAAAGAATTCATTTTATGAATGATTAAGATGAGAAAATATAAGAAAGAATTTATGGAAACCTTAACAACAAAATATTAAATATGTTGAAATGGTTGATCTAAGAGAGCCTTTGGGTTCCAAGTGTTTCAAGATAAGAAGTGACGCTAACCAGATGGTGTAATGCAATCAATTTGATAAAATATTTAAACTTTAATGCTAAAAAATGTTAATGTTTCTTGTTTAATATATTATTATGAAATACCGTGAATTGACAAATTAAGTCCATAATACTAAACAAAAAAGGTCACCCTAAACAAATTCCCTCCGATGAAGCAGCTTGGGCTATTACTACCTCGAATATCAATATATTTCTGCAAAATTAAGCCAACAAATTTTAATAGAATCTTATAAAAATCGGTACATAACACTGTCTAACATATAAAACTTTTTTATTGGAACAAGACCACCGATATCGCATAGATTCGTAGGTGGTTTTAAACTATCAGAAACATGTACGAGCAAATTGCTCTTGAAACCCAACAAAATCCGACATACAAGCTAAAAACCAAGACTACCTCTGTTTATTTCTCTAAAATTTGTGCATAAAAACCTCTACAACTGCCTTTAGCTGCCCCGTACAGTGTGCAATGTAAGACCGATTCCCAATAGCTTTTCCCCACCAACATTATTTTGAAACATACTTACACTTAATCTCCGCCACCTAGCAGGGTTGCCATACAAAGTTTAAATTTTTCAAATCGCTCCAACAGCTTCTAGGGTTCTCCTACAAAGGTAAAATATAAGAACGACCCCAATTAATTTGTCCCCCCAAACATTTTTGTGAAACATACTTACCCTCTATCTCCAGTCCCTAACATGGTTGCCATACAAAATTTTAAAAAATAGGGTAACAACCCCTTCAACTTCCCTGTAGTCGCCCCTAGAGAAATAAAATGTATCACAGACCCCCATTAGTTTTCTCTTCCAAACATATGCCTTAAACATACTTACCCTCTATCACTACCACCTAATGGGGTTGCCATACCAAACTAATAAGAATGATATAAAAGATGCCCAAAACTTCCTCAGAGTCGGCCCTAGAGCAAAAATAGTGTACAACTGGCACCCATTAGTTTCCCCTCCCAAACATATTTTCTAAGGGGGTTGCTTTACAAAATTTAAAAAAAGGTAAAAACCTTACAACTTCCCTGGAGTCACCCCAAAAGGAATAAAATTTATAGCAGACCCCCTTAAGTTTTCCCTCCCAAACATTTTTCTAACGGGGTTGCCACACAAAATCAACACAAAATCAACAAAAATGATTAAAAAACGCCCCATTAGTTTCTCCTCGAATATATATTTCTAGAACTTACTTATACCCTAAAGGGGTCGCCAAACAAAATTTGAAAATATACACACAAAAAATTATCTAAGAAAACTTTACTTAAATCAAGCCATAGCGGTTTCAAAAGTACGGTGAGTACGGTTTTTCTTAAATCAAGTACGAAATTTCTCACTCCAAGTCAAATTTTTCAAGTACGAATTTCTTACTTTTAGCCACAATTAAGCCAAAAGAGGATTGGTTTAAGTTCGGAACCGTACTTGATGTAAGCCAAAAAAAAGATTGATTTAAGCCGTAAACTGGATTAATTCGAAAGTGGAATGTCATTTTTTTTAATTATGGAGCTTTATTAAAGAAGAAGAATTTTATATTTTATTTTATAATTAATTTATAATTTAAAAATTTCATTTTTTGTTCTTACCGAAGCTGAGATTCGAACCAGGGATTTCTGCACTGCAGTACAAGCGCGTTACCTCTAGGCCACCGAGACACTTTGTTTTCAAATGTAAAATAATATATAAAAACAAAAAGTTTTTTTCTGCTTGATTTGTTGAAGCAATCCGAATAGGCTTGATTTAAGAAAATGTAAGTAAGGATCGTATTTAAAAAGATTTTGGATAAATTCAAGAATAAAATTCTTGATTTTAGAAAGCGAGTTTTCTTTTTGTGTATGGTTAAAATCCCTACATATTTTTCGGAGTCGCCCCTAGAGGAATGAAATTTATCCCAACCCCCATAAGTTTTCCCTCCCAAACAAAAACGTTCGGGGCTTTGAAAGTCCAATGTGAAGGGTACTTAAGATTCGGCATAGGCGAATATAGCGCTCTTAATTTTTTTACTAAGACAATGGTTATGAATATGACATTAAATATAAAATAAACTTTTTTGGCTTTTTAAAAATAAAACAAAACTAAATAATTAATGGTATTAATTTAACGGTAATTAATTCTTATGACAGTCAGCTTGTCAAAATTTGTTCGTGCAAGGAAAATTGCAGATATAGATGTGTATGTACATTTGGCATTCCTGCTTTTCAAACTTTTATTTATCAACAGTTTTAACTGTTTAACTAACACTGAACTTATTGACCTAAAAACAAGCACATACAAGCATAACATTTGAATTTATTTAGTTATAAGGTAACCTACCTGACCAAATATTATAAAAAGTTATTAGAAAAGGAAGAACATAAAAAAACTAATACACAGTGGTAAGGAGGGAATGACCACAAACAGGTGCAACTAAGATACCGCCTTAAAACATAGGAAGCATGTTATAATAATTTATTTATCACATTTTATAGAAATGTGTGCGGTTACTTTTGATCACTACCCAGTTTTGCATATTTTTATTCATAGAATAAATAGTCAGAATGTGTTTATGGTTATACTCTAGTTGTTGGTAAAACGCAAAATCTATGCCTGCTATAAAATAGTTGAACAAAAATATATATTTCAGAAAAAATTGTTTAGGAAAAAGCTCGCTTTGTGGCAGCCCCCATTAAATGGGACAATTTCAAAACATTTTTTACTCTCTTTATCTCGGAAAGAGTAGTAGCTGTTGATTTTAAGCCTGGCTTGTTCATTATAATCTTTTTATCACCTACTAAAAACCCATTGTTACAAATTGTTTCATGTTACTTCTCGAATAGCTATCGAATTTAAACCTTGTTTTCATAAAAAAGGAATATTATATACCCAACTTCACACACTTTATGTAGTTTTTAATAAAAAGCTAGCCAATTTGAATAATTTTTTATACATTTGACTTTATTTGTTTACATAAATATTGTACACATTTAAACAAATTAAAAAAACGGGTAGTGTATTTGACTGCTTTGTCAAGAGCACCAAATTTTAGAGAAAAACTGCCGTGAAATAATGCATTAAGGATTCGTTTCTATTATATTGCTCTAAAAAACAAAGTGGTAAATATCTCACTTATAAGCTTGGCAAATTTACTACTATAAAACAATCATTACCACTTTAGGAAAACCACTGTGTTGCAATTTTTGAAATAAATTAAATATTTTGGTTAGATACAAACTTTTAAAAAATATATGTAACATATTTGTAACAATAAATTGTACAAAACTTAATTTCTTTCGGTAAATGCCAACGCGTAATGCCAACGTTTTTTCGTTTTTTATATTGCAATTTTAAATGTTCAGTATGTGAAATGTTTAGTTCTATTAAAAATTTAAATGTTGGTCAGATGTGCAATGATATTAAACAGATACTCAAAATCATAAGTGTTGTCACTTTTTAAGTAGCATTTATGTATTATAAACGTTTGCGTTTCTTACAATTTCCGTACTCAATAAAATCAGTAAAACAAAAAAAAAAAAAAAGAACAACATAAGTTAAAATATGTAAACCATCATCATTTTTCTCCCAGCGCATACGCTCACGCAATTGTTCAAATTCTCAAACAAAAAAATAAATTATTTATGTTTCTCATTTAATACAGGAATGGAAACAGTGCTGCCAATTTTGCAGTTACTTTTGCAAAAAAAGATAATTGCATATATTCCATATATGTATGTATTTAATAACTTATAATTTTTAAACTTTTTTATTAAAAGCTAAAAAAGCGTTGTTGAGTTATTAATTTATTTTTAGAGAAAACCCCTTATTTTGTCATGGAAGCCGATAGCAGTGGGAATCGAATTAAAAAATGCCTAATAGATATTTCAGAGTTATCAATTTTAGTATTGTCTTATTATATCTTAATAAAAATTTATATGTTTATTCGTACCCCAAAGTCGTTGCACAAAAGTTTTTGTAAGTCGCTTTTAAATCAAATTTCGACAGCTATCTGTTTCCATAACAAACCCGTTTCATTTTCAAATATTCAATGAAAACAGCATGCACCATGAAACATGGGAAAGTTAAGGAAAGAACATAATCTTCATGGTAATAAACTAATTTTTTTTAAATCAAGTGATTTTAAAATTTTTAATTTTAATTTCTTTTTTTTTAATAACAACTATTGCTCAATTTTATTGTTTTGCCAAAAAATAACAATTATTTTTAAGTTTTTTTTGCAGAAATAATTTTTATATATTTTTTTTTAACTTAAAACTCAAAAAAGTAATGATTATTGTTATCGCAACTGATTTTCAAAAAAATTTTTATATAATATATTTTTCTCTCAAAAACTATTAAAACTAAAAAAATTAAATTTCGACTAAAATTATAAAATCAAAAAGTAATTATTATTTTTTCAGATTTATTTCCGGTCCTTGATTAAAACCTTATGAAGCATATGCATATTCAACTTTTTAGTTTAAAATAAATTTTTAATCAAATTTTCATGCAAAACAGAGTGTTTCAAATCTATTTTAAATTTAAACAGTCTTTATGTTAATGCTACTATTAATATTATTTTTTGTGCTTAAAAAATAATTTTATACTTTTCATATTTATTTTTACTTAATAACAATGGCATGGTTTTATGTTGCCTTTAGTTTTTCTTTATTTATTTTAATGATTTTAATACATACTTTCAAACATTCATTTAATATTTGCAAAAAAAACCCCCACTGTCCAAAAAAACACAACAACAAAAAACACATTCAAATAAAAATGGGGAAAATGAAAAAGCAAAAATCAAAACTCAAATAAACACACGAACAGGCACAGAGTAATAGACATGAAAATTGAGTTTGTAAAGCTCCATGGTGTCCCCAAGATGAATTTAGTTGGACAGCAACCATCAAACAAGAAACAACGCAACTTGTATTGTACGTATCGTTTATTTTGTTTTCTTGACAAAAACATAATAAAAAGTTTAAAAAAATCCATTAAAAGAAGTGTCGCGCCAAAAAAAAAATCAAATAAAATATTGCATCCTATACAAAAATATATTTTTTGTTCAACATATATATTTACAATACTTCTTAATTAAAATAAAAATATTAATTTAGGCGGACAAGTTATTTTTTTGCGTTTCTGTGAAGGTTTAATGCTGCTTTTGGCTTAAACAAACTAAAACATCACATATTTTTATTGTCTACAGTCTCGTGGCTTTAAGTAACCGGCATATAGATTCAAACGCCCACCACTGTAATTTAGTTTTTATTATTCTATTGAATTTGTTTAACAAAAATTAATAAAATATGTAAATATTTTCCTAAATACGAAAAAGAAAATATTCGTCGTTTTCTCAAAAGAAAAAAAAAATGTGTGTGCAGAAATTTACTAAATAAGAAAAGTAATACAAAAGATAAAGAAATCAAAAGGAAAATACTTATAATACATACACATACATACATATCTATAGTGAAAATGTTTGTGTAAGTGATATTGTTAATTGAATTCAATTTGTTCATTCATGAGGGTTGAGTGAATATGTATGTATATGTGTATGAACAGTTAAAGTGTATGTATTTGTTAAAGGACTTTCGAGTTATTTACGGTTTAGTTAATAAAAATAATAAAAACTTTTGGTTTGAAAGATGAAAAATTTTTGTAATATAATAATGTTTAAATTTAATTAAATTTTGTTTTAATTTTTAATAAGTGGAAATTGTAAAGGAGTCTATGAACAAAGATTGTTAAGTGGTATTATTTTTAAGTGCTATTAATTTGTGTTAAATCTTATTAAATCATTTAGTTTTATTTCTTTGCACCAGAGTTTACGTGTTTGGAACTTTATCGGATAGATGCTTAGGTTAAGGTGTCAGTGCATATCATTCAAGTTTAGAAATCTAACATATGCTTAACAGATGTTGGGCATATGTTGCCAAATTTAAGCGTTTAAGCGTTGTTTAAGCGAAATGAGACCTAAAGATATTGATCAAAATTTAATATATTTGAGATCTTATTCAGTAAAAAATTTTAAATTTTGAAAAGGTTTATACGATTAAATTTTCAAAAAAATCTGTTCCTAAAAATCTTTAAGCATTTTCTTTGAAGCAAATTTCTAACTTTAATTTTACCAAATAGTTAAAGGCAGTGAAATCAGGATAATGTCCTGAGAAATGTATTTTAAAAGCTATTAAGATGTGCTTAACATAAAATATGTTACTTAAAATAAGTTGTTCAAAAATAAAATATGAATTTTATTATGGTTCTGATATTGAACTGGTTCATATTAGAGTGAAACATACCTGAAATTAACATAAGCTTGTCATTGGCAGGTATTGGCACACATTTAAGGACTCGGATCCTCATTAAAATGATTGCTACAAATCAATGAGTGGTTTTCTGATAAAGCAAATTTGTTAAGCACGACATTTTTTTAAACGGCGAAGGATGGAAAATGGCCTTGCAGCCGTAGCATTACTGACCGGCATTAAAAAGAAATAATGAATATTTTTACCCAGTTTTGATAAATGTCTGGGTTACGCCTTGATAAAACATATATTTTCTGGGCTGTCTTTATACATTTTCAATTTTTGTTTCCGATTAAAAATTTTTTGCGTTTAATTTCCATATAGGTTTTTAAATATTTTTTTTAATTTAAATAAATTATCTGCAAGTTGTGGAATTAAAATGTCTAAATCAATAAATGTAGTAATATTCTGAGGCAGACGTTGAGGGATGTTAAGCAAAGAAAGGACTTCCTATGAAAAACGTGTTTTTAGGTCCTGTAAAATAAATTTTATTAAAAGTATCTAGCCCTCGATGCGGTAGTAAAATTTGAGATATTCAAAATGATTTTTTTTAATTTATTTGTACTGCAAATTGTATAACAAAGTCATGACAGTCCATCCATCTTATTTCGCATAAGCTCCGGCTCTGCTTAGGATGGTATTTTTTTAAATTTTGCTTGTCTCTTAAACAAACGATACATATTTTTGTATTGTTGTTATTTTCCCGACTTTAGCCATGTGAAATGACGTTTTGAAACCCGCAACAGGTTTTTGTCAGCACTCTTTGTTCGGTACTGAATTGTTGGTAGAAAATATCTTTTATTTATTTAAGCTAATAAGAAATTAAAGTCAACAATTTTTAACTAATATATATAACTTTTTATTTGAGTTAGATTAAATTTGCGGAATGTAATTTTTCCATTGTGTGGCAACACTTTTTAATTTCTTTTTATTCCTCTTATATTTCATATAATTTAAAATTAAAAAAAAATAAAAATAAAATATTTATCAATAATCCTAGTCTCTTTTGTTCCACTGTATCATTAACTTGTCTAAAAGTGGTTGGAAAACTTGTGCTTGTGTATGTTTGTTTATTTCTACTGCGTGAGTGTTTTGATATTTTGGCGCTGAAAAGTTTTTTGTCTCTGACTCTTACAGCCTTTTAACATTGATTTATTATACCCTTCACATAGTGATAGGGTATATATCACTTTGTCATTCCGTTTGTAATTTCTTTATTATTCATTTGCGACCCCATAAAGTATATATATTCTGGATCCTTATAGATAGGGAAGTTGAAATAGCCATGTCCGTCTGTCCGTCTGTCCGTCTGTCCGTCTGTCTGTCTGTCTGTCTGTCTGTCTGTCTGTCTGTCTGTCTGTCTGTCTGTCTGTCTGTCTGTCTGTCTGTCCGTCTGTCCGTCTGTTGAGATCAAGTTTCCGGAGTCAGATAAAAAGATACAGATCAGTAAATGGTGTCAAACGATTACAAATATCCCGCTAACAATCGCTATTTAAAATCAGCAAAATCGGTTCACTATTGACCGAGATATAAGCGAAAACCCAGAGTAACCCATTTTTCTTAGGACAAAATCCGTGCATATATCCCTATATATCTCAGTAAGTATAATCACTCTTGCCACAAAACTTGGCACGGATACTCCTAAAGAAGGGACCTAAATAATGGAAAAAGTTTTTTCAGATAGGACCAGGGGAAGGGGTATTTTTCCTACAATTGCACAAATTTGGTGAAATATTTTATGCGCTATATCTCGGAAACTATCACAGCTATCGACATAAAATGTTCTACAAAAAGTAATTGTACGCAAAGATCTACACTTTAAAGAAAAATTTTTTTGAGTGGGGGCAAAAAATGGGGTAGCTCCCATACAAATCGACAATTATTATAAAATATTCGATACGCTATATCTCGGAAACTGTAACAGATATCGACTTAAAATGTTCTACAAAAAGTGATTGTACGCAAAGATCTACACTTTAAAGAAAAAATTTTTTGAGTGGGGGCAAAAAATGGGGTAGCTCCCATACAAATCGACAATTGTTATAAAATATTCGATACGCTACATTTTGGAAACTGTAACAGATATCGACTTAAAATGTTGTACAAAAAGTGATTGTACGCCAAGATCTACACTTTAAAGAAAAAATTTTTTGAGTGGGGGCAAAAAATGGGGTAGCTCCCATACAAATCGACAATTGTTATAAAATATTCGATACGTTACATTTTGGAAACTGTAACAGATATCGACTTAAAATGTTCTACAAAAAGTGATTGTACGCAAAGATCTACACTTTAAAGAAAAAATTTTTTGAGTGGGGGCAAAAAATGGGGTAGCTCCCATACAAATCGACAATTGTTATAAAATATTCGATACGTTACATTTTGGAAACTGTAACAGATATCGACTTAAAATGTTCTACAAAAAGTGATTGTACGCAAAGATCTACACTTTAAAGAAAAAATTTTTTGAGTGGGGGCAAAAAATGGGGTAGCTCCCATACAAATCGACAATTGTTATAAAATATTCGATACGCTACATTTTGGAAACTGTAACAGATATCGACTTAAAATGTTCTACAAAAAGTGATTGTACGCAAAGATCTACACTTTAAAGAAAAAATTTTTTGAGTGGGGGCAAAAAATGGGGTAGCTCCCATACAAATCGACAATTATTATAAAATATTCGATACGCTATATCTCGGAAACTATAACAGATATCGACTTAAAATGTTGTACAAAAAGTGATTGTACGCCAAGATCTACACTTTAAAGAAAAAATTTTTTGAGTGGGGGCAAAAAATGGGGTAGCTCCCATACAAATCGACAATTGTTATAAAATATTCGATACGTTACATTTTGGAAACTGTAACAGATATCGACTTAAAATGTTGTACAAAAAGTGATTGTACGCCAAGATCTACACTTTAAAGAAAAAATTTTTTGAGTGGGGGCAAAAAATGGGGTAGCTCCCATACAAATCGACAATTGTTATAAAATATTCGATACGTTACATTTTGGAAACTGTAACAGATATCGACTTAAAATGTTCTACAAAAAGTGATTGTACGCAAAGATCTACACTTTAAAGAAAAATTTTTTTGAGCGGGGGCAAAAAAAGGGGTAGCTCCCATACAAATCGACAGTTGTTATAAAATATTCGATACGCTATATCTCGGAAACTATAACAGATATCGAAATGAAATGTTCTACCAAAAGTAATTGGAACACAAGGCCTACGCTTTAAAGAAAAAAAATTTTCGGGGGGGGGATGAAGAAGGGGTAGCTCCCATACAAATTAACAATTTTTATAAAATTTTCGTTACGCTTTTTCTGGAAAACTTTTACAGCTATCGACTTCGAATATTCTACAAAAAGTAATAATCAAATAATTTATACATTTTGGAAAAAAAGTTGGAGAAGAGCAGCGGGACTAGAACATTTAATAAGTTTTATTAACCTTTAAATATGGATAATGTCGAAAACTTTTAAAACTTTCGACCTCAAATCTTCTTCATCTATTTCTATTATTCATATGAACGTTAAAATTTTGTTATTTTTTCTATGGGCTTTAAAGCTCGCACAAGGTTTTTTATTATATTATTTGCAGTACTGGGTATATTTAAAGACCAATGTGAAGTGTATATAAGATTCGGCACAGCCGAATATAGCGCTCTTACTTGTTTTTCTTTGTTTATCTTCATTTTAAACTTGAAAAGTCAGTCGCCTTTTGTTGTTTTTCCAACAATAGTAACCGCAGCTTCTCAATTGTATTCGCCTATTGTATGTAGGAGTATGTGTGTATTTAAGAGTAGTAAATTGTGCTTTATTTATTAATCATACGCTGTGTAGTGCATACGAAGATAATTTTCTTTTTATTTCACTGTCAAACAAATTGGTAACACAAATTAATCATATTATTTTATATAAAAAAATTAGTAGTAAAAAACATTTCTAAGTAAAAATTGAACTCAAATGTGTGTTTCAAAATATTGATAACGTTTTAGCGAAAACTAAGCATTATGCTCTAAACATCTTGTGAATTAAGGTGTTATCTTCTTAATGCGAACTTATGATTTAAGCGCTTGGTTCAATTGAAAATAAAAATATTTCATTTTTGTTCTGGTGTGTGTTTTTTAGATTTTATACAAATTCCTGTATGTAAATAACTTTGTACATACATATATAATTTTTTAATATATAATAAACTTAATTTTTTATAGTCAATATTATGTTAACTTTATTGTTTAAATATTATTTCAAATTTATTATGTTGTTTTATACTAAAACTTTTTAGGTTTTAAGAATCCGTTTTAACTACGACTTTAATTTTAAATGGCAAAACTTTAACAAAAGCGATAGTCCATCAAAAGTTAATTTTTATTATATTTCGATTTTTTTACAATAAAGGACCATTTTATGTCCTCATAAAAATATATTTTACTTTTATTGCTTTTATAACTATAAAGATTTATTTATATGTAGAGGTTTCTATATACAATAAGTAATATTGCCAATTTCAAATCATATATTGATTGCTTTACGATCTTTTCAATGGCTATGGACTGGTGAGGTGTAAGTTGAACAGCTGATTATTTTTCCATTCGGTATTTATAATTTTAAGCTCCATGTAGACAAAAAAATGTTTTGTCTTCATTTAAAAGCTTAAGTTTTTTTTTATTAAATATTTAACTCACACAACAACAGCTTCTTTTTTTCTTAGCTGTAACCTATTACTTCTCAAATCATAAATACTCAAGGATATACTGAGCAAAAATTAAATGAGTAAATTCTTATACCTACACCATATATGTATGTATGTGGTAGGGGTATTATGCGTTAATGAAGATGTTTGTGACACCCAAAAATAATGGTCTAAGACCCACTTTCAAGTATACCCTACAAGTGTTTTCCGGAATAAAAATTTGGGCTGTAGCTGATTCAAATTATACTCCGTTTTGACAAAATTTCGCACGGATGTCTAATTTTATGCCACCAACTGTATACTGAATACAATATATTCCGTCATTTTTGATATAGCCCCCATACAAATGTCCTCCCAGAATACGTATTTTGTCCAACAACTGGCTCCAACAATAATTTACCTTCACAAAATTTTGCAGACATGGTCATCTCTATGAAATTTCATCAGTAAATTTTTTCATGTAGTGGTGTAGGGTAAAATATGACGGGTTTGACCCACTATAACTTTCTTATTTGTAATTTTTTTCTTTTTTTTAACAATCTGATTATAGTCTATTAAATTGTAATTTTGGCGTTAAAATTATTCTTCAACTTTTCTATCGTTTCAAAAGTTGCACATATTACGATTACGTTACGCCCTCCTCTTTTGGCAACAATCAAGTGCTACTAACCTTTATATGAATCCTCAAAACTCGGTACTTCTTAATATTTCGAAGGTTCATTACTTTTTCCCAAACAAATGAACTCCTGATTTGCCAAAACTAGCAAAGGCGCACTGTTTAAGCAACACACAGCATGAAAATATATTTTTTTTTTGTCGGATTGGGCAATTAGGGAGCAATTTAATTTTGCAGATATTACTTTAATCATCGCCTAACTGTGAATAAACATAAAAAGTTTTGTAAATTGGCTGCTATACTCTTGGGCCGAAAGACAATGCAATAATTGTCTTTTCAATATTTTTTTTATTAAAACTTTACAAAATTTCTAGTTGACTTTATATCTAAACGCACCACAATAATGGTTAGTTTAATATGCACGTCACTCTAGTATACACTTGTTGGCAAATTTTGTCTCGTTGAAAAAAGTTTCAAGGTTTCCAAAAGCAATTAATTCATTAAAACTCATTCATATTTGATTCTCATTCAAAAATGACTAAAACAAAACAGAAAAAGTACACACACGTTTGAAGCTTGATTTATGACGACATTAAAGTAATAAAATAAACTGACACTTCCACTCTTTCATATATCACTTGTCACGTCCCTATTTTTTTTTTTATTTCTTTGCTTTGAAGCATATTTAAGCCAAATTCAAATAACTAAATAAAGAAAACTTTAACCAATTTTTTTGTTTCTAACATAAAGTACTCGTTTGTATTTTTTCACTTCGAAAACAATCCTTATATGAAATATTTTTTTATGATAATTTTTAGTAATTAATTTTTTTACCTTAAATGTGGTTGTTCTATTATGGCAACAAAATTGTTGTTAATATGAATAATAACATCGTTTATATGCACCATGTCGGTCATGTGCTAGCTCCAATCAATAACTTTGTTTTTGTAATTTAGTTTTTTAAGTGAATTATTGCTACTGAAATTGCTTCTTTTCAATAATTTTTACTTTTTAAAATTCTGGGCAACAGGTTGTTGTGCTAAACAAAAATTATATTTTAAGCTTTTAATAACTCGATTTCATATTATTCTTAAAAAATTGTTTGTAACTCAATTTAATTTGAATTTGTTTGACAATTATAGTGATAACTAGCAATTATTTCGCTACTTTCTCGTTGTGGAATTAATTTATTTCAAACAGAGTACTAACTAAGCATTAAAAAATAAAGATTAGAGAAAGTACTTTTTGTTCAATTAGTTGACATCCGACTTTTCATGGCTCAGGGACTAGATAATAATTTCATATTTTTAGACCCTTAATCTCAAAAAGGCAAAAACACCCAAAATGTAGAAAAAATACTTTTTACCAGTTTGGTTAACTTACGACCTCTATATGTGTTAGTGGTCCTAAATTTTATATACCCATATTCATAACCCGGTAAAAGGCAAAAGTATTTAAAATGTGGAAAAATTATATTTTGTTTCGTAAGTTGATTTCCATACTTAATATGGGTCAAGAGTCTCCAATTTCATATTTATAGACTCATTATCCCAAAAATGCAAAAAAAATACCAAAAAACATATCAATATTTTTTTGAGACCTTTTGAACGCAATTTTAATTACGCCTCTATCTATCCATTGGCTCAGAAGTTGCACAATGGGCCTCAATAACACTAAAATATTAATTTCACTAATTTTTCGTCTAAGAGATAAAAATTTTCAAAAAAATGCCAGAGACATTTTTGAGAAGAATTTTATTCTTTTGGAAATGATTGATTTTTCTCTCTTCAGCCCACTTTTACCCCCTTAGAGTCCAAAAAATCAATTAATCAAGTAGCGGTGTCAAAAGAATGGTGAATACGGATTTTCTTAAACCAAGTACGAATTCTTACTTTTAGTCACATTTAAGCAAAAAAAGTATTGATTTAAGTTCGAAATCGTACTTGATGTAAACGGTATTAATCCAAAAATTAAAAACTCATACTTTAAACTAATGAAACTTTTATAAAAAAAAGGTTTGGTATTCTCTTTCATTTTATACATGTTTAATATTTATAATCTCTAAATTTTTTTCGGTACTTGACGTAGCTGCGATTTCAACATAGGGCTGTTTGAACTGCAACAACAGCACGCTACCATCTAGGCTACCGTGATACTTCGTTTTTTAAATGCTTAAATATTTTCAAAAAAAGACAAGTTTTTTCTGATTGATTTCTTGAAGTAATCACGACTACATTTGATTTAAGAAAAGCTAATTACAGATCATATATAAAAATTTCATGCACGATTTTGAAAAAATTCAATTATAAAATTTTAAATTTTAAAATGGGGTTTTTCTTTCTGTGTACATACAATAAATAACAAGTCTCTTGACTTACACGTTTAATCTGTACGATAGTGAATCAGTCGCTCAGTCAGGTAATTAGTTAGTCCATCAGTTGGGTGCCCCGGTAGATCAGTGGTAAAAGCACGAGTTTACCCGTCTGGGGGTTGTGGGTTCGATTCCCACCAGATACCCTGTTAAGTCTGCTTCATTTTTCTGTTCTTTCTTTCTTATCCTTCTCTAAATTTCTTCTTCTATCACAACCTATTCTATCTGTCTCTCCAGGTAACACAAAGGGACCGAATAAAGCGGGCCCAAGTGAGCTCCCTAAGAAAACTTAGGGAGCACAGCACTACTTTTTTTTAGCACTTCGAATACCATAACAAGTATTTGGGATATTCACAAAAGAATGATAAAATTCATTTTTTACTGTCATATATTTGTTTAACAAATTTTAAAAGGTATTGGCACAATTAGCAACCTGTTGTACGTTCTAAGTTGTAAGAACCACCATAGTTTATTATGTCAAGTTTAAGAAAGAAGAAAAAAAAAACATAGAAACTTGTTGTACTAGTTGAAGCAATTTATTATTATTATACAAATCATTAAAAACTAAGACTTACCTTAAAGCTGGTTTATTGAGCAATAAGACGTCTTAACATATTTTAAATGCACTCTATTATGATCTACTCTTTTTCTTAAAGAAATTTCCTCGCGTTATAGCCACTATCGTGTAAATGACAAATTCGTATTGATCGTCATGTTCTTAACGCCCATTGTAAATTGTTGTTTTTAATACTGTCAAACAGATAGTTATGCACGAAGATAAACATGGTTGCTCAAACATATGTTAGGGCATCGATGGCAACACAATAGCAAGGGTGTCTTACATTTGCCAGATTTTTTTGTGACCTGTTTCTATTAAAAAATCACATCAAATTCTTGGCCATTGAAGACAAAGGGTTTGGACTTCAAGGCTTTAAGGAACATGTTAAAATTTTCGTTAAATAAAAAAATTTTAGTGATTATTTCATCTTTAATTTTAATATCGGCGCTCCCTTATTAAATACATTATATATCTTAGTTGATTAAGATGTTTGTTTTTCAAACAAAAGCCTTAAGTGGCTGTTGCTAATTTTTAAAACAAATAATTGTTAAAAGTTTTATGGGAATTTCAATATCAAGTTTAAAAACTTTACGTATATTTTATTAGCTTTTTTCTGACCACTTCATTAAGTACATCTGTTATTCAGACAAATTAAGAAAATATTGATATTTGCCAACTTAAAACAAAAAACGTTTATACAAAATATCAATTCAAGCTTTAGTTAAATATACTTGAATAAACCAAACGTTTCTTATTTGATGGTCCATCAGCCTTAAAATATCAATATTTACTTACAGCCATAGTTTACATGCATCTTATATAAAATTACTTAAGTTCTAAAACTCATTGAAGCGCTTAAAAACAACTTTGACCCAATTGTCTAGTATCTCTGCCAAAAGATTATGATGCTGATGGTTTGGTGGTGGATTAAAATTCAAATAAACATAACTCATCGTTTTTAGTAATAAAAAAAAAACAAAAAACGAGGGTTGTTATAAAAAGTTGTTAGAAAAAAATTTGCAAAAAATTTTCAAGCTGAAGAAGTTTTTTTTTTTGTAAATATATTTGTCCGACTGGGAACTATTTTTTTGACACTTAATTTTAAGAATTTTTTTAATTTTTCAAAAGAAATTGCAAAAAATTAAATGGGAGTCAGAAAAAATTAGAAGAACCCTCTCAGAATTCTCAAAATTTTTTCTGAGAGAATTCTTTTAACACTTTCGCCTACTAAAACATAATTATTTAGGGTCCAAAAATTTAAAAATTAATAAAATATACTCAGAGTTTTTCAAAGCACCTAAAAAGTTTTATGATATCGTTATGTATTTCCCTGTTTTACCTCTTGGGGGCCAAATTTTCCAAAAGCTATTTCATATATAGCTTTATTGTAATTTAACTCTGTTTGGACAGCGTGTTCTTGTTTTGGCAGTTTTTTGCCTTTTTTTAGACTATGAGTCTAAAAATATAAAATTAAGGACTTTCCGTACATATAGAGTCCAAAATATATAGCAACAAAATTACGTTTTAATATTATTTAAATTTTTTGCCTTTTTTAAGACTTCTTGTCTAGAGATAAAAAACTCTGCATATTTTTGATACTTTTTTGAAAAATTGGAAACTTAGGACTACTTTCCGGATGTATGTATATCAACACAATCAAAAAATTGCATAAATATCATATTTTTTTTGTGAGTCGCATTAAGCTATAATATTGTTATTAATCGGTTTTAGGACTTATGCGAAATTTTGGTATTAATTCATCATTATTATTTAGCACATTTTTCAATAATTGCATATTATGGCATACTTTTTCTTTAAGAGCATATTTTTTTGTCAAATGCGTTTTTAAGCATTATTTTATTTTTTTTTATATATAAAAAAATACCATGTTCAAACATACATTATAAATTGAGACAGTTTAAAGTAAATTGAGCAGTTAAGTTTTCTGTTCACACTAATCAGCTGACTTTTATTTACGCCATATGTTTTCTTTCTTAGATTGACAAATTTTTTTATGTTATATTATGGTTGTGTATACAGTATGTGTGATTGCAACATTTTTGGCAGTTTAGCTAGAATTTATCAACAACAAAGTACATGCATAACATGAAGTTATTGTTGTAGGTACGAGGTCACCTTATTGTTCCACCATGGCATACAAATTAACATGATACTACAAATTAGTACCAAGGTGTCAAACAAAAGCTCATAGAAAAAAAACGATGAGTAATAATTTTTGTTGTTTTATTTCCACAGAGAGAACATAATATTAACATCTTGGCACTAATCAGCTGGACCGACGAGACTACCTGGTTCTTTGTATCATGCATATTAAAAACTTTCAAACTTTTATACTAACTGAACACAGTTCCTAATAAATCAGCAGGGTTGCACTTCGAGCTAAACTCATATAGAGAAGCAATTTACTCAATTTATCAAGGGATATATTGTATGAAAAATTGAGCTCAATTAAGGCCTCTTTGCATAAATGTGGTAATTAGGCAATTAAAGTATTTTTTTTGAACATGGTTAAAATTAAAAATATTTTACTATAGCATTTAATCTCTAAAAACACAAAAAAAAATTAAGGGTTAGTTATCACCTTTTGTAAATTTTTGCCTTTAATTTAACTTTTTCTTTAAAGCAAAACCTATTATGGTACATATGTTCTGATTTGGTTAAAATCGTTATCCAACCAATTTTGAAACCCTTAAAAAAATTTTATTTAACATCATTTTTTGTTTCCCCCTTTTTTTGTTTCGGAATTTTTTGACAGTGTTAATACACTGCGCACGTGTTTTTATTTAAATTTTTTTCTTATTGCTTATTTCTTTCTATAGTTTACTAATTTTTAAAGTATATAATCTTAATTTCTCAAGCACATTTTTAATTTTTACAGCATATTTTACGCCCTCTTACTTTAAATAAAATTTTCAGTTAATGTGCATGGTAACCAGTTATTTGATTGGTTTTTGTAACCACATTTTCAAGCGGGGGCTGTGAATATCTTGACAACACAAACAAAAATAACTAGCTATTCGGTCAAAAGCTAAGCGAAAGTTTTTCTGGAAAATAATTAAGCAAAAACAACCTTTTTATATTTAAAAAATTTCTTTTAAAAGTTTGGGACTTTTGACACTAGATTAGGTTAGGTTGTAGCGGGTCACCCTATAAATTGTTCTTTTTTTACTATTTTATTTCTTTTGAATCCATTATTATTATTTTAATGTATTTAAATGCTGGCGGACATTTACATTTGAATACAACTATGCAACCATTCCTGATTGGTACAAGTATGGAAAAGCTCTCTCGTTGAGGTAAAGCTTTTGTAGTTTTGTAGTACTTTTAACGATCGTTTGCTTATTAAAAGCTTGCGTGTGGGAGTATAAAAGCAGCGCACTCAACGACAGAAGTTCATTCTTTGCTTACAGGTTGGTTTGAATGGTCAGCAGCTAAACATAGTTAGCATACAAGCTTCGTGGCGACGTTAGTTGTCGTTGCTTGTTGGTGTTTATGTTTAGCTGACGAATCAAAAGTTGTTGTTGGTCGCGGTAGTGGCTGCAATTACTTAAATTCTCTGAAAATTCATTCTTTGCTTACAGTTTTTGTTAAATACATTGAGACCTTAAAATAAAGTAAAATTAATTGTACAAAGTGTATTTAAGGAAATTATTTATTAAATACATTGAAAAACTGAAAAGAATAAAAACAACAATAACTTAAAGAGACTTTTAATAAAATTTCTACAAATTGGCGCCCAACTAAGAGGCCGCGAAGAACGCCCATATAGCTAAAAGTGAATTTAGTGTGTTAAATCGTGGCTGATTTTTTTGAAAGTGTTAGAAGAAGTCAACGCATTGCTAATCGAACAAACATGGTTACTTTGTCAACAGAACAGTTTGAACAACTCTTGAGTGCTGTTGGTAAGCCCAGTGAAAGGTGTGGCTCGTTTAGCAGCTGTTCAGCGCGTTATAATGGGGAACGGAATCCCTCAAAGGTGGAAGAGTTTATTGCATCCATTTCTACTTTTAAATTGGTGGAGAAAATATCAGACGCTGATGCAATCAATGGTATGCCGATGTTACTTGAGGGGGATGCTGCAGAGTGGTGGCGTGGTGTACGTGCAAATGTGGTACAGTTTGACGATGTTTTGCGTAAGATGCGTGAATCTTTTTCCCCTCCTAAGCCAGCATGGAGAATATATTTGGAAATAAATGAAGCCAAACAGCAAAAGAATGAACCAACGGATTCATTTATTCGTAAGAAAAGAGCTTTGTTTGCCCAGTTGGCTAATTGTCCGTCTGAGGCTGATCAGTTGGATATGGTATTTGGTATGCTCTATTCACAGATTCGTGAACGGCTTTTCCGCCACAAAGTTAAAAGTTTTGATGAGCTACTGGTGGATGCTCGTGAAGCAGAGCAAGTTTTGAGTGAACGTGTTACAGTGAACACAGATGCTTTAAGTAATAGCAGTGGTCCTGAGGGCGGTCCCAAACGTTGTTCCTTTTGCCGCAAAAAGGGACATACTCTTGAAAATTGTTTTAAAAAGCAAAACATATTGAAAGAAACGCAGCCAAAAATTGATCATGTGGTGGCCAAACCAAAATTTGCATGCTACGGATGTAATGCTCCAGGCGTTGTGCGAGCTAATTGTCCAAATTGTAGTAAAAAAGGTAGTGGTAGTTCACCAGTGGGTGTGAGTTTTAATTTGTTGGGGTTATGTATCGGACGGAATATACCTATAGTAAACGTTCAGCTATTTGGTGTTCCTGGTCAGGCATACTTTGACTCTGGTGCTAAGACGAGCGTAGCTAGCACAACGTTAAAGAAAATCATGGATTTCAAAGGCTGCCAGTATGAGTCCATTGTATGTAATGTGTCACTTGCAGATGGTAGCTCCTGCGAAAGAAATTGTCTCACAACCAAATGCAAAATTGTTATCGGTGGAAGGTGTTTAAACATTACATTCCTGATTTTTCCTGATGATAAAAGTAACCGCACCTTAATTGGCTCTGATTTTATGGAAGAAGCAGGAATAGTTTTGAATATGGGACAGCGTTATTGGTACTTTGAAAGTAACCCGAATCAGAAGTTTGATTATGGTAACTCCTGGCCGTTGAATTTAAATTTGCTGGAGTCAATAAAAGTTGTGGAAACATCCACGAAACGTGTTACACTAGGGGAAAATTTAGAGTCACTTCAAACTACTCCTAAAAAGATTTGTAAAACGTACATGTCTGATTTTGAGTCATATGGGCCTGACTACAAGGAAAATGATTACTCCCCACATTCTATTCAGGCCATATTTAGGGATGCAATTCCTCCTGAAATGATAACTCCCGATAGGTCGAAGGATGCTGGTCTCTTCAGTGGCGTAGTTTATAAGCCCCAAACAGAAGATGATGACGAAGCAATATTTACCCCATTGTATTCCGTTGATTACAAAATATTAAAACCAACTGATGGTGCCCAGCTAAGTGAAGTACAAAAATTGCAGTTGGATGATACCCTATTTCGGCATAAGGCTGTGTTCGGTAGTCTGGGACGCCCCTCACCATATGCGGTGCATCGAATAGATACCGGTAACCATCAACCAATTTCCTCACCACCTTATCGTCTTTCGTATACCAAATCCAACGAATTAAGACTCGAAATAGAAAGTATGTTGGAAAACGACATAATTGAAGAGTGCGAATCCGCTTGGTCGTCTCCGGTTGTTATGGTGCCCAAAAAGGATGGTTCAATTCGCGTTTGTATTGACTATAGAAAAGTAAACTCTATAACCATACCAGATAGGTACCCAATGCCCCGTATGGATGATTTACTTCATTTCGCAAAAAGCACAAAGTTTATGACAACACTAGATCTGCAAAGTGGCTATTATCAAGTCAAAGTTCATGAAGACGATCGTGACAAAACATGTTTTATTACTCCATTTGGGACATACAGTTTCAAAAGAATGCCCTTCGGTTTGCGTAATGCGCCAGCGACCTTTCAAAGGCTCATAGATCGATTTAAATCAGGAATCTCTGATATCTGCCTTTTTGCCTACCTTGATGACATCGTTATTTGTTCGGAATCTTTTGAACAACATCTAGAAAACCTTAATGTAGTGTTGCAACGGCTGTTGATATTTGAGCTGCGTGTTAATAATCGTAAGTGCAGGTTTTGTTGCTCCAGTATAAAATTTCTTGGACATGTACTTACACCAGATGGTATATCTGTAGATCCTTGTAAAATCGTAGCCATTGTGGAACGAAAGGAACCCAAAAACTTAAAGGAACTCATTTCCTTTATTCAAACGTGCTCATGGTATAGGCGATTTATAGATCGGTATGCTGAAATGGCTAGACCACTGACGAATCTCACCAAAAAAACTGCTATGTGGAAGTGGGGGGCAGAAGAAGCAAAAGCATTCGATAATCTGAAAGAGGCTCTCACAACCTCACCAGTTTTGAAGCAGACTATTGAAAACATGCCCTTTTGCATCAAGACAGACGCGAGCGCTTATGCTCTTGGAGCGGTTTTACTCCAGGGGGAGGGTTCGGAAGAACACCCTATAGAGTATGCAAGTCGACTGTTGACCAATGCTGAAAAGAATTACTCCACAACAGAGCGAGAAGCTTTAGCAATCATTTGGGCCTGTAATAAGTTTCGTGGGTATATCGAAGGAGAGGAAATTAAGCTTTTAACAGACCACAAACCATTAAAGTGGTTACTCACGTTAAAATCACCAACGGGTAGACTTGCTAGATGGGGGCTACAAATTCAGCAGTACAACTTCGCCATAGACCATCTTCCTGGTAAGGCAAATGCTGTGGCGGATATGCTTTCTAGACCTCCTATTTCCGAGCCTGGTGATGAATTAAAGGAAAATACTACTATAGGTGCATTTTATGTTGATATGCCAGCAAAGACGTCAAGGGAAATTCGAGACGAACAAATGAAGGATGAGTACTTGAGGAATATAGTTACATCGTTAGAGAAGCAAGACGAAAACTCCATTCATTGGGCAAACAGAAGCTATTTGTTGAATGATGCAATTCTGTACTGCTATGCCAACGACGATTGCGAAGATGCACAACTCGTCGTACCCACTCAAGAACGTGCAGAAATCCTGAAAGCGTACCATGATGAGAGTACTGCGGGGCATTATGGCACAGAGAGAACTATAGCTCGAATTTCTGGCAGATACTTTTGGCCAGGAATGCGTAGCGATATTGCTAGACACGTCAAAAACTGCATAGAATGCCAACGCTTTAAGGCAACTAATTTCAAACCCGTAGGACTCCTACAGACAACTAGCAGTAAGCAGCGTTTTGAAGTTGTAGCCGTAGATTTATTTGGTCCCCTGCCTCAGACCAAAGAAGGTTATCGATGGATCTTAATAGCTGAAGATGTTGCCAGCCGATGGGTAGAAATTTTCAAATTGACAGAAGCAACCGCGGAAACATGTGGCAGAATTCTTATCGATGAAATATTCTTAAGATATGGCCTACCCAGGCGAATAAAATCTGACAACGGTGTGCAGTTTGTTTCGGCTGTAATGCAAATGGTTACTTATTGCCTTGGGATACAGCAACAATTTACACCAATCTACCATCCCGAAGCAAATCCTGTAGAGCGCAAAAACAGGGATTTAAAAGGTCAACTCGCTATTTTGGTACAGCATCAGCATGACAATTGGCATGAAGACTTGGCTGCTATACGTTTCGCCATGAACACCGCAAAATGCCAAAGTACTGGTTATAGTGCTGCCTTTCTTACCTTTGGTAGGGAGCTACGTACGTTGGACGATGTTAAACACGACGTCAGACAAATTGTTGAAACCGAAAGGTTTATTCCCGAAATAACAAGCTATCTTCAAACCATCACAAATGTTCTTAGGAATGCAAAGGAAGCTGAAATGAAGATTCAAGATAAAAACAAACAATATGTTGATCAGCAAAGAAGACCTCAACCCAACTTTGAACCCGGTACTGAAGTATTGGTAGCAACCCATGTTTTGAGTAATGCTAGTAAAGGCATAACATCAAAATTTGTGCCTAAGCGTGACGGCCCCTATGTAATCACGAGGAAAATTGGGTCATCCTCATACGAAGTGTCATCGCCAGACAACTTGAGTATTCCCCTTGGCACCTACCATGCTTCGGCATTGACGTTATACAGAGGTACTAACAAGAAGGAGGTCCCAGCACCTGTGAATCCGATCAGAAGACGTGGCCGTCCAAGAAATCCGAAATAGAAAAGCCTAGTAGATGACACTCTGAAGGATGTTGACGTACTGCTCGGGTCGAGCACCAGCACGTCAAAGGGGGAGAATGTAGCGGGTCACCCTATAAATTGTTCTTTTTTTACTATTTTATTTCTTTTGAATCCATTATTATTATTTTAATGTATTTAAATGCTGGCGGACATTTACATTTGAATACAACTATGCAACCATTCCTGATTGGTACAAGTATGGAAAAGCTCTCTCGTTGAGGTAAAGCTTTTGTAGTTTTGTAGTACTTTTAACGATCGTTTGCTTATTAAAAGCTTGCGTGTGGGAGTATAAAAGCAGCGCACTCAACGACAGAAGTTCATTCTTTGCTTACAGGTTGGTTTGAATGGTCAGCAGCTAAACATAGTTAGCATACAAGCTTCGTGGCGACGTTAGTTGTCGTTGCTTGTTGGTGTTTATGTTTAGCTGACGAATCAAAAGTTGTTGTTGGTCGCGGTAGTGGCTGCAATTACTTAAATTCTCTGAAAATTCATTCTTTGCTTACAGTTTTTGTTAAATACATTGAGACCTTAAAATAAAGTAAAATTAATTGTACAAAGTGTATTTAAGGAAATTATTTATTAAATACATTGAAAAACTGAAAAGAATAAAAACAACAATAACTTAAAGAGACTTTTAATAAAATTTCTACAAGGTTAAATAACAAGGAAATAGAAAAATAGAGATTCTGGATTACAAGGACGTTTTTGTGTTGCTGATAGATAGTAGGATTACACTTTATTTTATTTATATACTTAGAAAATTAATCGTTAAGTTTTATTTTTGGCTTTTTTTATCCAATAATATTAACACTGCACAAATTTGTTTGCAATGGCTTCTTTCGATGCACTATGTCATACCAAAAGAGAAAATAATACTCCACTTTCTTTGTATTCTTTTATTAGAATTATATACCAGCACTTACATAGATGCTTGTATGTGAATTCCAAAAGAATATTAATTTTGTTTCGAAATAAATATTAAAACCGAAAATTAAAATTTTATTATACATTCGTACATAAATAAAAACATATGAAAACATTTTTAGATTTATGTCTTATTTAAAAATTGTAACAAATTTTGCGAGCCTCGTAAAATTTTATGAAATCATAAAAAAATAAGATATAATGTTTCTATATTCTATTAATGTACTTTGTTTTATTACTTTAACAAAAACTTATTTGCAAAAAGCAAACCTAAACATACAACGCGCATAACTACATTTTAAAACATATTTTTAACGATTGCAAATTCTTTATAACTTAAGCTCTGTACAGACGGTTGTCAGATATTACAACGTTGTCAGACCTATCAATGCGCTAACAATGCAGTGGCAATGAATAATTGCTGCTTTATTGAAAATTGTTAGTTCAGACGATGGTAAGACATTTGTCAGAAAAGCAGACAATTTCATTGTAAGACGACTGTCTGACAAAATCTTTATCTGCCGATATTGTCCGACAAGAAATTGTTTGTTTACATGGTGGTCAGAACACGGCTCACAAAAATTTGCTATGTGATTGACAGATTAAGAACTTTTACATATGTATATATTTTTTGCATGTGAAATAATAAACAAAAGTGAGAAACAATTTAAAAATTAATAGTAATCACAAAAATTCAGTTGTGAAAATTTTGACTGCGTTCATATTGGAGAGTAGTGACGATGACCAAGAATTGACAAAGAAGCCCCGCAAAGTTTGGTCAAAGGAATGGGTACTTCGGCGGCAGAAAGAAGGATTTTACGTAAAATTACTCGCTGAACTGCGGACTGTTTATTATATACATACATATGTATGTATGTAAATAAATAAGCAAATATGTTGGTACAAATGTGCGTACATGCAAAGATATGGATATACATACACATAAGACCATATTTTATACAAAACTTAGTTTTTTTCTAACTTAAAATTTGCATTCATACAAAAAACTTTTATTGGTTTAAATAAAAAAATAAAAATTGCAGTCTTACAAAACATTTCTGTTGATTAATTCATTTTTACATAAAATTTTAGTTCATTAAAATAAAATTATGTATAAATTTATTTTTTCTTGTAACTTAACACTTTTTTTGGCTTATTTGCGAGTAGTAGTGTCATCGGTTTCAAGCTCCATTGATGAGAGCAATGGGTCATTAGAGGTTCACTTCTCTTGCATGTAAGGCGTTGGCTGCTATGTAAAAAAATAGTTGAAATAGTTACCAATTGCATAGACGACGTTGACTGTGTTGATTGACGTACTTTTTTTGTTTTCAAAAACATCATTGGTTCAAAATATCTCCACGAAATTGAAATCATTTCATGGGTGCCTTGACCTGACTTCTTTTTGCGGTATTTTGCTAAGTTGCTATTAAATGTGGTGCAAAGATTGACCCATTTACCTTTACAGTCTTTAAAACTCACAGAAATGGCATCTGCCACTTCCTGCCATACACTGTCTTTACACAGTTTGTACTCTGCGCATCCAGCATCCCATTAAATAGGTCGTGATTTAATTTCTTGAATTAAATTCAAAATATTTTCATGGGGCCATGCAGTTTCAACCTTTTTTCCGTACGATTTTTGGTTTAACCTTGTTTTTTTGGTCACCTGAGATTCGGTCGCCGACAGCGAATCTAACTGCCTTTCAACTGGCTGATAGTTAGTAAAGCAAGTGTTTTCCTCGTCTTCCAAGTCTTCTTCAATTGAATGGTAGGAACTATTCATTTTAAACCAAACACATTTAATTACAAACTGCAAATATATTTACGGGCACTTTTAATAAACAAATTAAATATGTATTTTTGTAAAAGCTGCAACAGCTGACTTTTTAATGATGCCAGATGACAGTTTTTAAATCCCTTTACTTCAAACAATTTCATTTACGCAAAACACTATTATGTAAATTTTCTTAAATATTAAATACGTATATATTCTTGTATGTATAATTAAAGTAATTTTTGGTATAAAAGGTAGAAAAGAAAATTTTTTATAGATTATGGAGTATATCCAAAAAATTGTTTAAATTAAACATAGGTTTTTTAAACAAAACTTTTAAAATAAATCAGTGTTTGAAGTCTACATTTAAATAAAAATTTTATTTACGCCCTAAAAATATTTATTTAATTTCATTGCGCTATTTTGTTTTACATTAGTATAGACACTTAATAAATATTTTCCATTCACTTTGTTAAACATTCTTTTAAATACCATCAAATAGGGGAAATTTTTTTCAAAGGTCTGTCATCACTTCGTTAAAAAAATATTTAAAAAAGTTTCTAGCAATGATGTAGTTGTCAGATGTCGTTAAGTTAGCACATCTGACAATAGAAAATGGCGTGGCAATATCTGGCAATAGTCGGAGAATGTTATCAAAAGATGTTCACACGATGGTAAGATACGTGACAATATTGTTGTCAGTTTGTCTTCTAGCAATGTTCTGGCAATGATTTTGTGCCAATGTTTTCAAACAAAAATTGTTAGTTTACACGATTGTAAGTTTTTTTTTACAACATTTTCTGACAATATTGTAATATCTGACAACCGTCTGTACAGAGCTTTAGAATGTGTTCTAATTTTATAGCAAAAAAAATGTGCAACAAAAAACACAAATAGTAAACGAATTTTAAATTTTATTAAACGGATGAATAACATTTTGATCCATTTAACTTGACATGACATTGCGATTAAATCATTTTTAATCTAAATTTTCATGCATGTGCGTATGTATGTGGCTATGTATGTATATGTCTATGACTTTTAAAAATTTTACTGTGTGTATTTTGTGAATGCATTTTATATTAAGTTAATCTAGATTTTGTTTTCTAAGTAAGTTAAGTGTAGTTTGCAGTTTTGGAAAAATATGAAAAATCATGTAATCACTTGTATCATGACATAAAATCTAATTGTATATACTTAATTGGATTTTAATAAGAGGAAAACTTAAACAAGTTTTATTCGTATGTTATAAAAATGAAAAATCGTTTTAAAATATTAGATAAGATTGGTTTTGTCAGCTTATTTAATTTAAAATACAATCGTATATTTGTAAATGTAAATTCATTTTTTAAAATTTAATTAAAATGTAAAAATATTTGATAAAAATGTGTAGGAAGACAAATAGAGGATGTTTGTTTTTTAAAGTCCACTACCATAGCATTTCTAAATTGAAATTTTTGTCAATATAGCTTAAATGAGTTTATTTTTTTAAACAGTTATGCAGGGTTAGTAGTTTTTTTTGGAAAGAGGTTAAGAAAAAAATTTTTAATTTTTTCTGCCACGTCCATAAGTACGTTTCTTTATTTCGGGTTTTAAGGAATCATAATAGAACTGCCTTCCCGCAAGTTGGATATCGATAGCTCAATCAGTTTTCAAAATAAAGCAGCTGCTCTCCCTGTTCTTATCCAACTAATTATTTTTTAAAAATGAAGCTCTGATTGTTTAGTTTTCTGTGGATAACTTAAAACTTAACATTTTAAAGATGTAAAGTTAAAAAATTTATACATAGGAGTACTGCTTTCCCTGCTCCTATACAAGTATTTATTCTTTAAAAATGCACATATTATACTAGAAGTTCTCTGTGGCAGATTCGAAGTCGATAGCTGGAATAGTTGCCAAGATGTAGCGCATGAGAAATTTCATAAAACTTGCGCAATTTTAATGGAGCTTCCACTTCCCCTTTATCTACCAAAAAGGTTTATTTGCATGGATTTTGTTCTGAAAAATTGGTTATTTTTGAGTTTTTGCTTATATCTAGGTCCGTATGGAACCGATCTTGCTGATATAAGGAAGCGTTCTATCTACGAATATTTCTATAAGTTAAACATCAAAACGAGGTCTGTTTGGTTTCACTTGGCTTCGGGAAACTTCATTTTAACAGTCGGACAAACAGACGTGGTCTAATCAACCTTCCTATCTATTTGGATACATAATAAATGTATACAAACGGTCGAATGTGAATATTGTATAAATTATAAATGAAATGCCAATTTTTTATATGATTATGTGAAAGGTTAAAAATTACTTTTGCGTGCTTAGTAACATGTTGTGACCTTTGCTCTTGATGATGAAATAGCTTTAAAGATTCTGGGAAATTTTTTTTGGGAACAAGTATGTGTAATAAAGAACTGGCCGTGACCAGATTCAAAAGGCTTGATCCCTTTTTATCTAAAATAAATATTGTTTCATTGCCTTCAAAAATGTGACCCGTACTTTGATCACAAGAAACACATGGGTATTTAGATAGACGGACAAAAAGACATGCCTTAATAGGCAAAAGTAATTTTCAGACTTATATCTTTTGGGGTTATCCGCACTAACCAACAATGGTCAACCTGGTTTCTGGGACGCGAGTATTAATTGGGTTTTACATGCACGCAGCACAAGTAACAATTAAACTAAACCCAGCGTTGCCACTGCAAAATTTTTATTATAAAACCAACAAAGGCCAAACATTTATTTTTAAATTCAAAACAAATAGTTTTATAAGTATATATGTTTTAAGAAAATGGGGTATGATCACAATATATTCGTGGTAGAGGGATATTCTATGTTTGTGTGGATGCTTCTGTTGCTTAAAAGTAAAAGCCCAACATCCAACTTCAGTAACAACGACTGTCTGCAGAATCACTTCCTGTAAATAAATAAAAAAATTCTGTTGTCCGCTCAGTTGTGTGAACATGTATTTCTTGTCTCTCATTTATACAGAAGCTGAATTTTTTCAAAGAATTTGAAGTCATCGGACCAATTTTTGATCTAGCCCTAATATAATCCCTCCCCCCTTAATTACTGCTATAAATGCTATCATGCCATGAGAAATTTCGGGCTATAACTCGCATGGCCCTACAGGAACTTCAAAAATATTTTGCTTATGGGATGTTTTATGCATGAACATATATTTTTACACAGAAACTCAAAATTTTCCTTAAATAATAATTATAAAAAGAATTTGTACAAAATTCCATAGTTTAATATAAGTTTCGTATTATTCGTACTCTCAAAAGTTTTTACCTGAATTATGTTTAAATAAAATTAAAAAAACTTTATGCTAGCAACTGGTCAATTTTTGATTAAATGAAATTTTTTCAAACCGGCCAAATTAAGGTTGAGCGTACCACCTGACCAAACGAAGTATATTGGAATAAATTTTGCTAAACAGTGGCAACGCTTAGCAAAACATACACCATTGTTTTCTATAATAGTTTTCAACAAAGCAGATTCATGTCGCGCTGTTTTGTTAAAAGAACAAACTTATCGAAAAGGCCCCTATTTATTCTCATAATTAATTTTCTCTCGTTGGGCATCACTGGCACAAACGCATAACACACTTCTAAATACGTATGCAGGGCTGTCAGTTATAGCGATTTTACGATAAATGTTGCGATTTGTTAGTGCTTCTAGCTATTAAAATTTAGGTTTTACGCCATGGCGATATTGTTGGCAGTTATTTTAACAAACACCAAAGTTTTTGAACTAACTTAAGAAATGATAAACATATTTAATACAAATAATATGTATGTTACCCAAAATGACACCGATGAAACAGATGAAGCTGATGTTTATAGCTTACTAAATGCATCTTTTCAATATCTTAAATTAAATGTTATATAAGCAAAAAAGAGTTTTTTTTTATTTCTATATGTACATACACACATTCAAAAACTATACTCAAGGTAACATTAACATAACTCGTAAACTACTCCTTTTTGTATAAAAATAACAAGTGTTTTAACCTAAGCAAAGTTTTTAATATTAAACAACATGTTACTTAACAAAGTAACTGCCATTCTACGTATGCTCTTGGTTATACGTATATTAAATTCTTCCTTTGAATTTCTTGGTGTACAAAAAAAACTAATTTTTACTTTAATTAAATAGTTATTTCTTTTTATTTAATTTATTTTATAAAAAAACACATTTATATTTTATTTGTTTATTTAAGTAAAATAATTTTTGAGTTTTTTTCGTCAAAAACAATTAATTTTTGTTAATGGCGAATTTTTTTGCCACTTTTTTGTTTTTTAACTCAAAAATGTATTTTTGGTGATTTTTGATAACCGTTCTGGCGATGGACCCTAAAACAACCTGACAGCCCTGTACGTATGTGGTGTGTGTATTCCATTTACAAAATATGTTGATCATACGCCTTAGAGACAGTTTATGATAAGTACTAATTTCCATTCGCCTTTGTAGTAATAATGTTGTTAGTTAAATAGAAAAATCTTTGTGTTTTCAAATGCAATTATCCATATTATTAAACTGGCATGCATACACACATATGTATATGCATTTATCATTTTATAATAAAAAACGCCTCCCTTACTCATCGCTTTATTTTAGCTAAATAACTTATTATGAAGTTGTAAAATTTTTTTTTAAATGCATTGTTTAATTATAACACGTTATAAAAAGTTAAATAAAACAATCAAATATGCACTCATATTTTAAGAATCTGTTTTGTTTTTAAAAAAAATATTATTTTTTTCCAAGAAAAGAACTTTTTAGACTTAAACCAATCCATAATGTAATTACAAAAAGGTAAGCACTGTGCAGTGCAGAAGGGAAATATGCAATTTATTACATATTTTTTTCTAAGAACACAATCAAGTAAAAAAACAATAAAAGGGTCAATAATGTTATTTAATGTTTATTTTACAACTTCATATGCATGTTGCATGTTAAAGTGTAATGTGTGCAGAACATCATTAAGGTGTATGATATATGACCTGAATTTAAAAAAAAAACGTTTTAAGTAATTATTACCAATATTTACTGCCACTTATACATACACTATAATTTCTGGTATTTGGGTTAAAAGCTTTTATGGAAAAAAGATTGGGCGGAAGATTGTTTAAAATTTGTTGCATTAAAGCCAACTCTTCTTCTCTTATATATAGGACGTGCAATCACGTTTGTTATTATTTTTCCTAAGCATATAAGTTAAAAAAAGAAAATTTAAATTTAAAAGCATGTTGCATATAAATATGCCTTAAAAATATTTATATAAAGATATTCTGGCAATTGTTAACAAATTGTAATTTCCATAGAGGAAAATAAAAAAAATTAAAAATTTAAATTGACCTAAGCAAAGCCTACAGCACAATTTATTTTGATTTAAATTAGTTTGGTTTGAAATCTCCAAAAATTTTAATGGGATTTTAATGTGGTATCCGAAAGTGGGACATGGTTAGTTACGTACATGAATGGGTAAGATGCATGACCAATTTTTTGGGTAGAGTTAATCAGGGAACTACTAAATTTTTAAACAAGACTTAGACATTTTGACAGTTTGGGTACATTTCTGAGGTGCGTGTTTGGTTAAAATTTTTTGCAACACATTAACGTTTTAATTTTAAGGTTTAATGAGATTCCATTATACATTTTTACAAAAAAATAAAAATGTCATAACTTATTTTTGAGGCCTATGTTGCAAATGTCTAATTATATTAATTTTACTTAACGGTAAAACAAATTTTGACTTGAAAATCATTAAGTTACTTACTTTTATGCTCACAATCACAAAAAGGTATGATCTCTTAAAAAATAGAACTTTCTCTATAGCAATCATACAACATACAACACAATCTTTTTGGAGGGTAGAATAACTTCGGCATAGCCCATTACTATATCTGTATGTATATATTAAAACGTTTCTTCTTTATTAAGAGAACTTAGTGTTTTTACTATTCTTAGAATGTTTTTTCTTTTAGTTTTTTCTTAACCTTTTAGAAAGTAGGTGCACTTTGATACCTACATAAGTGGATAAACTTTCCTTTTTTGCCATTTGCTCCATGTTGGTATGTGACCCATATTTTTAATTTTTTTTTAAAGTGTATTCGTCTTGTTTTAAAAGAAATTTACGCTTTAGAAAACGGCACATAGCCTTAAGTGCAAACATACATAGGTTTCATATCGTCACCTGAAATGCAAAACCATCTAATTTAATTTTTAAAATTTACAGGAGGAGCAAAATTATTTCCTTTTTCCCGCATTCTATTTAAAGTTTTTGTTTGTAACGATAAAAAAAATTATTGCCATGAGTCTTTTAATAAAATATAATTAAATATGTTAAAGGACCGATTTGAGGGTTTTTGTTCGTTACGTTTTTTTTGCATTTCAGCAACGATATGACCATAAAAATAACATTCAAATTAAAATAAAATTACATAATAGAATTTCAGTTATTTTCTACAAACCAAAATATTTGGAGCAGAATAATGATTTATATTTTGCTCCACGTTCTTACCTTTTTGTTCTTTATTTAAAGCAAAAAAAAAAATATTTTTCCAAAAGCTCTTCCATATGTTTGTTTGTAATTACACACAGCCCAACGTGCAAAAGTTATCAACAATTTCCGTAAAAGACAAGTCTGGCTAAAATCTGAATTGATTCGTATGAATACCTTAAAAGTTTCTGTTAGAAATGTCTGGGAATAATAATGTACGATGTTTCTTTCAACTCTAGCTGCAGGGTGCTTATTTCTTTTGCCAGCCTTATTTAATATCACATAAGTATTAACGTGCGTGTAACATGTGCTTAAAGATTTTAGATTTCTCCTACTAGCATAAAACCATATGTGGGTGTTGGTATGGTTTTTATTCATAATTATTATAATCATTTTAATTCTTTTTATCTTGTAGTCTCCATTTATATGTTTCCATTATCTTTACTCTCGTTTTTGATGTTATCAACTTTGACATGTGCATTCTTGCCATTAACAAAATTGCCAAATACTAAAAAAATGTCAGAAAACATTGTTGCATTACCCACAAATTTCCCTTTATAAATTCTGTTCAAGGCGCACGTATATTAGATGGCCTTAGTTAAACAGCTGGGTAGCGGTATTTCGTTAATTAAATGTCAAACTTTGTTTATATATTTGTATTTTTTTCTTTCTTACAAACAACAACTGTAGTATTTTTAAAAAGGCTCAAAAAAAAAGAAGAAAAGAGAATTTGTGAGTTTTTGTTATCTGTCTTTGACATTCTTATAACGGCAGGCGCCTTGATTCTATTGCATAAAAAAATTGACAAACGCGACTGAGATAAACATGTTTTAGCACTCTGTGACAGACACCATGCAGGGATGCTTGGGCTGCTGTATGCGGTGGTCACCTTAAGAAATGGGTGAAAGGTTAAAGGAAGAACCTGCGTAATCATACGATACATCAATAATCAAATGAGTTCTTAAACACAAGTTCCTGAATGGTGGTCCGTAGCAAGCATTTTTTTATATTCATTTTTATGCTGCTTTTTAAGCTTCGTGTGTTTTGTTTTACTTTTTTGGCTATTTTAAGGGTAAAATTTAATAATTTTTCTAAAATTATTGTTTAATCTCTCAATTGATTTAAGTTAGAATTAACTTGGCAACCCTCCTTCTTGGTATTTTATATACCCAGAAAATTTCTTTACGTGCAAGCATTCTGAAATGCAAATAATTTTATTATGAAAACACATACATATGTAAATGCATACATATGTAAAATTTACTAACATACATATAAGAAAATACATTGATACGTACATATGGATATCGACTTAAGTCATGTACACGTGTAAATAACTTTGCGAATTATAAAGTATATGATATTATATTGTCAGTGTTTGTTAGTTTAAGTATGCCAGGATTTATATAAGGTCCGTGGTGGCGATTGTTTGATTGAATAAAGGATACATTAAAAAAAATTTAATGCATTAGTACATGCTCATTAAGCTGGCCGGCCTCTTACTCCATAAAATGAAATTAAGTTATTAAGCACACTCTAACATGCAAACATATATACACACATATCGTTTAGCCAAACAAAAAACCATGTAACTTGCAAAAAATTCAAATTTAAAAATGAAATTTTTATATATACGACCACTTTGTTCAAATTTTTGGTTTTAACTCAAACTGCTCAGAATTTCGGTTAAAAAAGGCAATGATTTCCAGGGGTGAATTTTTTTTTAATCAATTAGTAGACACTGCAAGAAAATAAATTCTTTTCTCAATGATCAATCGAAGACTGTGACGGGTGTGACCCTACGAGTTTGAAATTAAGAGAATTTCGACTTTAAGATCGAGTTGTGTGAAATATTATTGAGAACGGGTTAAATTTTTTGGTTTTCACGATAGTGTTTTAACCGTTTTTAATTAATTATGTCTAAAAAAGATCTTGCGATAAAATAAATATAAAATATGAACCAATTTATTCATATTTCGATCATTTTTGTTTTATTTTAGACGCAAATTTACCAATTTTTTTAATAAATAAAAAATCGATTTTTTTTTTAACTTAGGCCGTTTTAGGTGGAATTGACCATAAGCATTAATTCAGCTTCGCTTACTCAAAAAAATTTTTTTTTACCCACGCAAATGCGTGATAAGGGTATAATGCGTTTGCGCAGATGTTTTTAACGCCCAGAAGTAATGGTCTAAGACCCACCTTAAAGTATGCCGATCGACTCAGAATTCTCTCCTGAGCCAATTTAAGCATGTCCCTTTGCCCGGCTGCCTGGGTGATTATGTTCATATTTTTGTAAACACGTTACAGGTTCAAATTTGAGAAATACTTTAATGAAAATTGGCACAGACAAAAAGCCTATGGTTTTAGGGGATGATTAGTCTATCTTTTGGCTTAGCCCCCATACAAATGACCTTTTGGAATAAGCAATTTGGGATATAACTGAGTCTAATACTATTGTATTCTAAAAAATTTTTTTTTAAGTATGTATCTATACTTATGCCAATAATTAATTTACTGAACAAAAAATATAATCGATCCACAAATAGCCTGTATATTACTCTCTTTTGACAAAATTTTGCGCATGTTTCTAGCCCAATTTCATTTACTTTTACACTAAACAAAAATATGATCGGCTCATAATTTGATAAAGCGCTCATACCAATGTCTTCCTGAAATAAGAATTTTGGACGACAAATGGTTCGAATATTATTACTTCACATCTTTATTTTACTAACTATTATAATAAATTCAAATATTAACGGTATATTTTTCATAATATAATATGGGTATAATATGGCCGCGTTGGACCGTCTATAACTTTCTTACCTATTTTCATTATGACGTTGTTTGAGCAAATGAGCGATATGTGTCTTTTACCAATTTTACAGGAAAAAAATGGTTTTGTTTCCGGTTTTCTCTATAAAAATCTAGTTACATGATTTTTCGTTTTATGTGACGATATGTATGTTGTTAGTACATATTTGCTGCAAACGATAAATTTTAATTTTACTTTAAGCATATCTTCAGGCATAAATAAAAATTAACTTTATATATAACATTTTTGTTTCCTTGTTTTATTTTACTTAAAGAGCTGATGGCTTTAAAATGGGACTCAGTAATAATGATGATGCTATGAACAAAATTCCTTTGAAATCAGTAACAGACGATGAAGAGAAAAATGGCGGCGAATTTATACATGATACAGCAACAGCCGAAGAAGCAAGGCGAGAGCAAAGGTACATACATGTGTATTGTAAAAACAAAAGATAAATAAACAAATAAAGGCACAGTAGGGCACATCTAAGAAAAAAATATGTTGTACTGTTTAAATAAGATTATTTACAATTGTGAAAATCAATTTTGTTGTGTTTTTTAATTTTATGTAAATGGGCAAATCCAATATGATGGGTACGACCATTTTACTATAATTTAATTTTACTAATTATAAGTCTATAGTCTAAATTGTTACTAATTTTCATTATGGCACAAAGGCCATAAAATAACTCAAAATTTATTACAAATCGATTTTTTCCTGGATGAGGCTGTTTTATGTGAAATTGCTCATATACTACATATGTGCATATGAATTTATGAATTTGTTTTTATTATCTAAAAATATAAAAAGAACGGTTACTAAGCGCTTTATTGACACCTTTATTACTATGAATACGAGCGTTAAAATCTATTAATAATAATTTTTGATTTGGGTTGGACAAAACAAAATAATAATGTATTTTTTTAAGTTTCCTTATACTTCGATAAACTTTTGGCCCTTTAAGCAACTGTGCCATTCTCAACAACCATATTTTTAACAAGCCTTTTTTCTGTTTACTTTTAGGAGGGTAAAATTATTGAATTTTATGAAAAAACTAACAATAGGCATCATCTGTTTTATTGGCATTGCCTTAATAAGTTATGTGATTTTCAGCTTATGCTTTAGTGGTGAGTATCCGTAATAATTGTTTTGTTACATGTTTATATACCTATGTATATATACTTATACATATAAATTTTTTATTTAAGGCAAAAAGTATTTTATGACACAAAAAATAGCAAAATATAAATTTTGTAGAAAAAACTGCACTGTCTTATTATACAACTGACACCTTTTTTATTTTCTTTCTCTTCCTTTCTCTTTCGGTTTTATTATAATATGCGCGAATTTTGTTGTTGTTTTCATGCTTATCAAATACAAAAACAAAATACTGCAAAATCAAAATAACATAACTGCTTTTACCGAATTTTCCATTTGTTGCTTCCTTATTTTTGTTTATTTTCTTCTTTTATTTTGATTTTTGCTTTCAAATTTTTATATTCTATACTTTGCGCTTGTTTTCGTCTGTCACTTTGCTTTGTTTCTCTTGCTTTTGTGCTCCCCTTTTTTTCTTTTTGTTTACATCCCTATGTGTTTTTTATAGAATGGCCAAAATCAACAAGCACAAATCCCCACATGTATCACAACAACAACAATGAAAATTCCAATACAACCACAGTTATAACAAGCACAGCTTCTAGTAATGCAACAGTAATTCCTTCCTCCTCTACCTTTGCCAGCAATGTAACAGAAACAATAACTCCTTACAAAAACCCACCGTCACTACCACCCTCTGCCAGTCCTTTACTAAGTTTACCCTCAACCTTTAAATCTTCTTTTTTATCAGATGATAACAATACAACAACAGCTACATTAGCTAATCATACACTAACAAACACAACACATGCCGCTTCAATAGTGGGCAACCCACATACCAATACAGATGCTGTCACTGCTGATGACATTGCCACCTTAAATGTAATCCAACCCACCGATGAAGTGGCATCAGCAACAGGTGATAACACAAAAGCCTCCATAGATGCTACAGCAAAACTAACAACACCGGTAACCCCCAAAACGGACGTACCACTACTCAGGGATGTTCCCATTTTAGAAGAACATTTTACCTCCCAGTTAGGAGTTTTTCAACATGCTGCCGTGTGTTCAGACAAACCTGTTTGCAGCCAAATTGGCAGGTAAGTCAAGTTGGACTTCGGGGGTTAAATGAAAATATTTTACGCATGTATGTATGTATGTGAATAACAAAATAGGGAACTATTTTACAATTGTTATTATAAAATGGCGCAATTATTTAATGTGAAAACGAAGAAGAAAGCCATATAAAAGAGAATTTCAAAAACATAAATTTGATAACAGTAATTTTTAACTAAACTTAGAAATACATATTTTCAGTTGTGGGCCCATCTTGAATATCACAACTAGCCAAAAAAATTATGACTTAAAAATACCAGCTAGGACCTTTCTATATTAAGCTAATGATATATCGGAGACTACAAGATATATAAATCGCTAGTTGAATACTTGTTAAAATTTTATTAAAAATGTCTTTTATATTATTAAAATGATTTTGTGAAATTTTTAACTTACAGCCAAGTCCTACATGATGGTGGCAGTGCTGTGGATGCTGCCATAGCTACTCTTTTATGCGTGGGCATTACCACACTGCAGAGCATGGGCATTGGCGGAGGCATGTTAATGAATATTTACGCAAAAAGCCACAAGCAAGCCTACTCCATAGATGCAAGAGAAGTTGCTCCCTTTGCCACTACAGAAGATATGTTTGATAAAGATATCAAATTATCTCTGCACGGTGGCCTTGCTATAGCTGTACCTGGTGAACTAATGGGTTATGAAAGAGCCTATAAAAAATTTGGTAAACTACCTTGGAAAAAGTTAGTAGAACCATCGTTAAAGCTATGCAAAGAAGGTTTTTATATGACAAAACATTTAAATGCTGCCTATACAAGTAAATTTAATAGAACCAAGAGTAATGAAATACTAAGGTAAGGAAGTAAAATTTAGTTATAAGAAATTTTTTACTAAATATTGTTTTTGTCAAAACAGCAAAGTCTTTGTTAATGAAACAAGTCAAAAGGTTCATCCTATTGGAACAAAATTGTATCCCTTGCCGGAACTGTGCAATACGTACGAGTTATTAGCCCAGAATGGTGCTCATGACTTTTATAATGGTACTTTGGCTAAATTAGTTGCAGAGGATTTAAAGGATTTGGGAAGTTTGGTGACCTATGATGATTTGGAATCCTATAGAGCCGATTTGGTTAGTTCGGTTACAATGCAGTTGGGCAATGATATTTTGTATGCCATGCCTCCCATTAGCAGTGGCACCATTGTTGCCAGTATTTTAAGTATTTTGGAAGGTTTCAATTTTACACAAGCCGACATAAAAGAGAATGAACTTCGTGCCACTACAATACATCGTGTAGTAGAAGCCATGAAATTTGGCTATGCCAAGCGTTGGGAACTGGGAGATATGAGGTTTAATGATGTAAGAGAGGTAAGTTGCATAAAAAAAGAGGGTTGCCTGATGCTGTTAATGAAAAAATAAATCAATTTTAAAAGCTTAAAATTATGACAAAACTTTAAATTTTAGACTTAAAACTAACGCATAATAATACTTCTTACAAAATAATTAATAGATAAATACTTTCGACTATTTTTTTTTCTACATCTTAGTTGGTCAGTCGCTTAACTAATCCCGAAACGGGAATACAGCTAAGAAAGCTAATAAATGATACCACAGTTTTGAACAGTATTCATGATTATGGTGCTCAGTTTTCAGAAGAAGATGATATAGGTACTAGTCCTTTGGTTATAATGGCTCCTAACGGCGATGCTGTGGCGGTTACTTCAACCATCAACGACTAGTAAGTTTAAAAACAACAATAGAATGCTGATAAATTTGCAAATATTTTTTATTTGTTGCTTATATTTCAACAGCTTTGGCTCCGGTCAAGTAGGCAAACGAACTGGCATCATTTTTAACAGTGCCATGAATGATTTTTCAATACCTGGCCAGAAGAATTACTTTAATTTTCCACCCTCACCTAGCAATTTTATAGCTCCTCAAAAACGTCCAATGTCCTCAATGTCACCGATGATTTTAGCCGATCAAAAAGCCAATGTCAAATTGGCAATAAGCGCTGCGGGAGGAGCAAAAATTATTTCGGCCATTGTTGATGTTATGGCAAGGGTTTTGTGGTTCAATCAAAATATAAAGGAAGCCATTGATGCTCCCAGGTTTCATAGCCAATTAGCGCCTAGTGTTTTGGAATATGAAAAAAGTGCATTCTTTTCAGAGGTAAGATTTTTAATTTCAACAAAGTAATGGAATTGGCATATTAAAAGGTACCTTAAAATTATCTTTCTCAAACAGGAGATCTTAAAACTTCTTGCTAACAAAGGACATAAACTTAAGGGCGGCACTACTCCTAGTTCAGTTTTATGTGGTGTTTTAAAAAATTCAACAGCTATTTATGCAAATGCCGATTACCGAAAACAAGGGGGCGTGGCAGGTTATTAAAAATATTTTTTTTTTTAATTTTAAGTAAATCACACAAAAAGTCATCAGTCATTAACACGAAATATTTATTCAAAGTAAACCAATAATAATAATAAACCAACAAAAAATCTCAATTAAATGTGCTTTATATATAAAAAAAATAAAACTGCATATAATAGTATTTTATTTATACAATAACAAATTTTGTAATGATATTAACAATAACATATATAAAAATATTTTAAAATTGATGTAGTATTAAAAAAATTTAAAAGTATAAGTCGGGCATTTGTTTTTTTAAATTTTAAGCTCAACATATATTTATTAATAAAATTTTTCAAAAAAACTATTTATACCAAAATGAGTAATTATTTATTTAACCAAATTAAAGAAAAAATACTCTTACAACTTTATATGTATCTATTTTTGTAAATTATTAAGCATTTTTTTTTTATAAAAATGTATCTTTAATTATTAATAAGAATAATGTAAAACAAAATAACTTCTTCCATTTATTTTGTAATTTATGTTTAATACACTACCAAAAATGTATTTTTTAAAACTTAATATTTATTTGTATCCACTATACGATTAACCATATTGTTTAACTGTAATCGTCTTCAAGTTTTTTTTATACTTTTTAGCATCAATTTCTCAAGGCAAAAATTTAAATCATAACTTTTTTAAAATTTTTTAAACAAATTAAGAACAGAAGGTAATATTTAATGTAAACATATTTATGATAATGTATTTATCATATCTTTTAAAATAAATTTTCTTTTAAAATAAATTTGTGATTTTATCTTGCACTAAAGAGTTGCAAGAACCGCAGAAAAATGGGGGAAAACGGGCCAAATAGCAAAAAAATTACTTTAACAACCTAGATATTTAAAAATGGCCTAAACCAAGGCGTTTGCATCTAGTGGGATCGGTTCAACAAAAACAACTGAATCGTCATAAGAATGTCAAAAGACAGATAACAAAAACTCACAAATTCCTTCTTCTTCTTTTTGAGCTCTTCTTAAAAATTGTTTGTAAAAAAAAGAAAAAAATACTTAAACATAAACAGAATTTGACATTTAAATAACCAAATACCGTTACTCAGCTGATAAACTAAGGCCACCTGATACATGCACCTTGGGCAAAAACATTATCAGGAAAAGCACACTTAAGGTTCATTTATACGTGACTTAAGGTTCAATTATAAGTGACTTACCATAACGCCATAACCATAACCGTTGCCATAAAAACAAAAACTCAATTGGTTTCTGAGGTTATGGTTTTGGCGTAATGGTAAGTCACATATAATCAAATACAGCTGTTTACTGTGGTATGGTTAAGTCACGTATAAATGAACCTTTAACCATAAAACAGTAAACAGCTGTTCGAACCAACTGTATTCGATTATAGGTGACTTACCATTACGCCATAACCTTTAAAACCAATTGAGTTTTGGTTTTTATGGCAACGGTTATGGCTATGGCGTTATGGTATGAACCTTTAACTTCTTTTACAACATATTCAAAATCCAACTTTTTCAACAATTGAAGCCACACGGTCACCTAGCATGGCGCAGATAGGTCCTAAACAAGATTTCCGTTAATTACGATTTTCATAAGAGAACTTTGTTCAACGTAAGGTTCACTTTTGTTTCAATTTAGAGAACTACCGTATATGAAGTGAAAAAAAAATCCTCAAGTGTGTGTTGAGCCACCGTTACATCCAAAAAACTGATGATCTGCTTTATAAAACTGGTGAAATCATTATGCCGTACTAAGTAGTCACCTAATGATGACCGCTATAAAGTCATTATTACTGACTCTTTGTTAATTTGGGCAGGAGCTGTAGTTTTAACAAGACGGCGTAACCAGTCACCCAGCTCCTGCCACAATTAATTTACAAAGGAAACGTTTGGTAACCGCATAGTTTCAAGTTTCGGACCTGTAAATTAGCCTCGAAAATTATGCTATTTAACGCTGGAAGTCTATTTTCTGTTGGGATTTTTAAAGCCCATTTGGAACACAATATTCGCTGCGTTATTGCTAATAAAGGGCATCAAATGATGGAAAAGTTTTGAAAATTTGACCTCCAAATTAGACCACGTGCGAGCTAGCTATGGTGATCATTTGACCAAGGTCATTATTAATAATTCCAGAGTATTATCTTTTGAATAATGCAAATTCAATGTCAGTTTAAGAAATTCAATTTTGCTTTTATTAATCCATTTCCTAATATAATACTTTTTGAAAAAACACCCTTTATGATGTGTACTTAATTTTAAAACATTTGGCACTACAGATAGCAAAGAAACAAACCTCCACTATAGCGCTGCCAAGCTAAAATGATTTGTTTTAATTTAGGTGCTGGCAGTGCCCTTATAGTTTTTTGTTTATTATTTTGCTTTGAAAAATAGTATTTTATTGCAAAAATTTGTTTAGGTGATTATGAATTTGAAAAAAATTAGCAAAATGTGTTAAAGAAAATAATCAAATCATAGAGGTTAAAAGCATCAATATGTCCTTGCAAAACTTCAGCAAGAGTGTTAAAGAATCTAACAAATAATCAATAGATATAACAGATGTGGCTAAAATTTATTTTGGGTATTGTAATTTGTTTGATATTTTATTTGTTTAATAACATCCAAAAACAAGGTAAAAAATGTGTTTTTAAATACATATTTTATACTTTAAAATAAGCTTTAAATTTTCTAGACAGAGATCAGGAATCTTCCTTAAATCCACCAAATGTAGAGGTGCCTCAACCACCTTCCTTCTCAAAACTACATGTGTTTAAAAAGGCTGGCGTATGCTCGGATCAAAAAGCCTGCAGTAAGATTGGCAGGTAAATTTACAAAAGAAATTTTGAAACTGTAACTTTAATTCTTTGTTTATTTTATGTATAGCGACATCCTACAACATGGTGGAAATGTTATTGATTCTGCCATCGCTACTTTGTTATGCAATGGGTTGGTCACAATGCAAAGTATGGGCTTAGGTGGTGGTGTCATTATGACCTATTATAATCGCAAAGAATTTAAAGCCACTACTATAATAGGCCGGGAAAGAGCACCATTAAATATTGATTTAAAGACTATTAGAGGTCTGCAAAATGCATCTTTATTTGCCAAGTCGGTTTTATCAGTAGCAGTACCGGGAGAATTAGCGGCATATTATGAAGCCCATTCCCGTTATGGTTCATTGCCCTGGTATTATCTTGTACAACCAACTGTAAAGCTATGCCATCAGGGCTTTCCATTAACCCGTCATCAACGTGATGCTCTATTTCTTAATGATCAGATGATACGTAAAGATAAATTATTGTCCCAAATGTTTGTAAATCCTAACAACAATCAATTCTACAAAGAAGGCTGGCATATAACAGTACCCAAAGTGCTTTGTGCCACTTACGAAATTCTGGCAGAAGAAGGTGCTTTATCTTTTTACAATGGCTCCTTGTCTTTATTAGTTGTCAAAGATTTACAAAACATGGGTTCTTTAGTAACTTTGAAAGATTTGCTTAACTATAAAGCTGTAGTTAAGAAATCTTTGGTATTCGATCTCGAGCCATATTACATTTATTTACCAACACCTCCCGCTAGTGGACATGTTGTTGGTTTTGTATTAAAGATTTTGGAATATTTTCATAAAGATTTTTCTTTGTCGAAAGAAGTTGATGCGCTGGAAGTTCATCGAATTGTAGAGGCTTTAAAGTTTGGTTTCGTTAAACGTTGGGAATTTGATGCTGAAGTTGAATATAAAGTAAGTTAATAGATGTTGAAGTTAATTGAATTAGTTTTAGTGTGTTTATTGTTTGAAAATTTAAAAACTCAAATACAGTTTTTCTCATGTGTTTTTATTCTTTAAAGTGGGAAAAATAAATATTTTAAATAAAGTTTTACCGCTCCTTTAAAAATGGCCCGAAAGAGAAAATTAAAAAAACCCAAAATCTTTCTTAATGTTAAAAATTATCTTAATACTCGATAGTAAATAGTCCAATTTCTTAATTTATTTTGTAAGGGTTTTCAATTTACTAATTATGTACTACTAATATATCTACTATTTAGACCCTTCAAAATCTCGTAACACCCGAATTGCTCCAAAACATAACACACCTAATAGATGATTATAAAACTTTTTCGGATGTTGAATATTATGGTGCTGGTGACAAACTAGAAGTAACACCCGATTATGGAACTGCTCAAATATCGGTATTATCGCCAAATGGTGATGCGGTCTCAGCAACAAGCTCCATAAACTATTAGTAATTTGTCATACTTAATACACAAAAAAAGAAATATTTATTTAAAAAATCATTTACAGTTTTGGTAGCGGGCACATGGGTCCTCGTACCGGCATAATATTTAACAATGCCATGTCAGATTTTAGCATTAAAAATTTCGAAAACTATTTTAATTTACCAAATATTGAAAATATAAACAAACTAATGCCACAAAAGCAGCCCATGTCTTCAATGGCTCCCTTGATTGTTACTAACAAAGTAACGGGTGAAGTAAAGCTTGTGGTGGGCGCAGCTGGCGGCTCTCGAATTATTTCTACGTTGGTGCAAATTTTGATACGAGTTTTATGGCAGCAGCAAAATATAAAGCAAGCTATTGATGCGCCACGTTTTCATCATCAGTTAGTGCCGAATGTATTGGAATATGAATTTGGCATCTTGAAGCAATCTATAGAGGCTTTGAAAAGACGAGGCCATAAAACAAAACGTGTAAGACGAAAAAATACTGCTGTTTGTGGTGTGGAGAGGGTGGCGGAAAACAAAGTTCTTGGAAATGCTGATTATCGAAAAGAAGGGGCTGTTGATGGTTTTTAGTCAAGTGAAAGGTAAGGAGGTGTACAATTTTTCAGAACAAGATTTCTTACAAAAATTTATAAATTAAGAGAAGGATAGAAAAAAATAAAAATTAATAAAAAAAGATAAATTTGTAAAAAGAATTAAAATTCTGTAGGACCATCTTCAAAACTCTTTTGAAGAAAACATAATAAATTTAATTAAAAAATCTTTAAAAAATAATGATAATTAGAACCCTTAATCAAAATATTACAATTCAAATTAATTATCTTTTAAACACCCACATAACACAACACGTGTTCTAATAATTACCAGGTTAGCGTTAATCAATCTACAGCTACTTAATTAATTTAATCGCTTTATTACAAATATAATTTAATCACTAAATAGCCAATGTACTTGATATCAAAATACATTTTTTATTATTAGTATTTTAGAGTTCTTTCAAATTAAAACATTAAATTGCAAAGAATGCCTAAAAATCTAAACCCACAGCCGGGAATACTACGGCGTTTATTTATGTTTTATTGTCAAGTCACTAGAGAGTTTATGGAAAAGACCGTTTTAAATGGTTTGAAGTACTTAACCTTTAAACAATTTACCATATGGGAAAAGTATGTTTTATTAAGTTGCATTACATTGAGATTGTAGTTTTTAACGTTTTTTCTCTTCTTCTATATGTAGATTATTTTTTCTCTGTTGCCTTATCGCTGCCTTTTATAATTCATTAAATTTTGCTATTAACATTGTGGAAAAATGGAATACTTCACCAGTATTGATTGGCATGAATCCTCAAGCTTCGTTTATAATGCAAGAACCTTTTCCAGCTATAACCATTTGCAATATGAATCTGGCGCAATACAGTAAAGTTAAGGATTTTGACTCGTAAGTTTTCTTAAGGTTTTTAAAGCAAATTTCTGTTGCAAACAAATTTGAAAAATGGCAAAAAAAAATATTTTAGTTGTAACAATTTCGATCTTTTAGTTGGAGGCTCGAATTTAAACTGTATTAACTAACTACATACATATATATCAAAAGATTTTCAATTATTTCGGACTAATGAGAGCTAAAGCTAACTTTCCTTCTAAATTATTAAAGTTATTTAAACATGCTTAAATATCTTGAAAACTTTGAAAACACCGAAACTCTGACGTTAAGATTATAACGTCTAAATATAAATCAATTTCTCCAATTTCCTTTGAAACTCGGTAAAGGTGCCTTTACATGGTAATACATGTATTACGACATGCCAAAAAATGTTGTTAAATAATACAAAATCTCATCGTGTAAAAGCATAATGTATTGGGTAGGAGAGAATACGGATGCAAAATTTGACAAGTGTTCGGCAAATGTTTATTTTCTTAACCATTTTAGAAACTTACGTGCACCCTCCGTTTAAACATTAAAAATACTTAAAACAGACTTTTAATCCCTTTTCTTAAACACGAAGAGAATTTCACAATAAACAAAGTTACCCAAACTTTTCCAAAAGCATTTCAGATAAAAATTTTTGTGCAAAAAAGAAAGCGTATAAGAGTGTTATTTATTTTTTTGTTGTTTCCTGTACAAATTTACCCGAACTTTTTCTTTGGATAAGTTCGGACAAGATCAGCTGATTTTTGTTTACTTTTATAAACAAGAACCAAGGCACATTCGACAAGGTAAACCCAAGGCGAATTGAAAAAATTCGCCCTCTGCATTTCCTTTTTGTGTTTGAATGGTGGAATGTCAGAAAAATTTAAATTTTTTATAAAACTAAATTTTTATAACGTAAAAATGTCAAATTGATTTTAATCAGCTGGGCTCTTAATATTGCCTGGTTGAATGTGCCTTGAGTTGGACATTTCTTTGTTATAAAAGTTAGCTCCGTATAAAAACGAAAAATGCTTAGAACAAACTTTTCTAGAACATGGAAAATATTTCGTAATGTTTTAATTCTACAAAGTCTAAATACTTTGTATAACCATGTAAAGCCACCTTAAGGCATAGTAAAAAGAGGTGGTTTGGCGTCGGAGCAGAGATCAAGTATTTTAAGCAGAGCATTCATGATAATAAAAATTTCTAAAATTTAGTTAGAAAATTCTGAAATTGGATTAGAAATTTTTTAAAATTGAATAAGAAAACTCTAAAATTCAACTAAAAAATTTCTGAAATTCAATAAGAAATTAACAAAATTGAAGTAAAAAGTTCTGAAATACGATTGAAAATGGGGAAAGGGGAAAAATCTATATTAAGTAGGAACGAAAAAGTTGGTTTATTGTCTTAGAACAATTGACTCTTTTTGATTTTTTTGGACAAACTGTATGTTTTCTAATGCGGAGTACACACAGGGAATTTTTAATGCCATCATTTTGTGAAAACATAATTTAATTTTTTGTTGTGCCCGCCTTGAATTTTGGCAACCCTTCATTTTTTTTAGCATAAATAGTGTGTAGTCGGCATTAAAACCTAATTTTTATTATATTTCTTTACACGACTAGAAATTCATTGGATTACGCTTTGCTACAAAAATCATGTTTTCGAGAGCTTAATTACTCAGCATTTGCCCACGCAAAACCTATTTCAAAAGATGACAACTTATTTAAATTCATTGCAAAGGTAAAAAAGTAATTTAGTTTATGAAAAAAGTAGTTAATTTAAAATTTAAGAATTTGTAACTTATTTCAGAACAGCCAATCCTGTAAAGAAATGGTAGTTTATTGTGAGTTTGGTGGTATGCAAAGAACCTGTACCGATTTATTTCGCGAGGTAATTTTAGATGAAGGTCTCTGTTGTGCCTTTAATGTTGTCCATCCGGACTATCTTTACAAAACGGAGTAAGTAAAATCACTTAATCTGCTTTGGTTTTTTTTATTTACATATGAGTAATTCTGTTGTAACAGGTGTTACCCCATTAGAGTTCCAATTATACACCTCATATCCCTCATATTCTCATTGAGAAGCATATAAATATCCTTTCTTCCTTCCTACTCCACCCAAGACCCTTCTTTCTATTAAACCGTAATAAAAACCCATTGGTGGCATTATCGGCTCGCAACCCAACCAAATATTTTGAGCCCATCCTCTTCTCGCGAGCTCATCGGAAATTTCATTTCTGCATTCGTTCACAGATCTAGACTTGACTTAATGCCCCCTAGAGCTTTGAGCGCGGCGACTGTCGGCAGGGATTGTCAAGTTCACCCCTCCTGCATTTTGCTTTAAAACTCTACATTCACCCGTCAACTCTCGTATCCAACAAATACATAAACACCAGTTCCGGTGCCTATATTCATCTAAAATTCTTTAGTTAAAACTGCACAGCATTAAAACAGTTTCCTTTCGAGTCCTCCCTTTCTGGGAACACTTCTAAGGCTGTAATTTTAAAGTCAAAGATTGCGGCCCTTTATTCAGTTAAAACCGACCGCCCGAGGACTCCATCCTCTAGACCTTCCCCAGTATGTCCTTTGAGCCTGCTAAAAGCCTGTTGTAGAGCTACTCCTGGCACCTCGCTGTACATATCTCTAGACCTTTGACAAGAGTTTTCTACTGCTGTCCGTCTCTAAAACTGACCACTAGCGAGACTACCGTAAGATGTGTAAATCCAGTTTGCCGCATCTAGTGGGTAACTCTAGTCCTTATTAATGTAGTTTCCTTGGGCTTACACTTAGTCCTTTGCCTTGCAGATACTTTGGATGATACAGTTTGCATCTTTATTAATTTTTTTCAAGAGAAATCGTTTTAATACCTCGTTGACGACCAAGATTAGCAGAAGAAGCGAAAAGACCCCCCTCCCTCCTGTGCCGTTTTTAACAAATTTATCTTCAGATAGACATGTTGAGCTTAACTAATGGCTGAAATACAATTGAAAACTGTGTAGACTTAGATTTATTAAAATTTTCTCTGGCATTTACAAATATTAAATTAATTAAAATTTGTTATGAACTTATTAATAATTGACCTCAAAAATTAAACGAATAATGTTAAGAAGTAAGTAATTTGTTTTGTTTCAGTTACTATATGATTCGAGACTATACTTCTGTTGATGGTCAATCAATTCCTCTAGATTGGAGTCCTGAAAAGGGTTATCCTAAAGAATTGCCAAGTAGATTTTATCCTCGTGCTTGCTTAGGAGATGGCATGTCGAGTGGTTTTACAATAATACTAAATGGTGATATAGATAACTACTATTGTTCATCCACAAACGGTGCTGGATTTAAGGTAACTTTAAGAAAAATATTGCAAAAAAGTATTGAAAATTAAAGAAAATTATGGCGCTCAGGTTTCATTTCACAATCCCATCGATACACCCCATGTCAAAGAAGCGGCCTTGGCAATTGCTCTAGGGTACCAGACCAGTTTTCGTATATCGGTCCTGAAGGAAGAGGCAGTTGAGAGTTTGCGCACACTGGCCAAACCACAAGAACGTCAGTGCTATTTCAATGATGAATATCCGCTGCATTACTTTCGCTACTATACCCGAAGTAACTGTGAAAAGGAATGCGATGCTCATTTCATGTTGCAGGAATGCAATTGCATTCCATATCATATGCCTCGCCTGTGGAATAATTTAACCGTTTGCGGTGTAGATCATTTTAATTGCTGGATTAAGGCCGAAAAAGATTATGTGGATCGTTTGCAATGCATGAAAAATTGTTTGTCAAGCTGTAAGGATTTATCGTATTCTGCTAAAGCTGTTTTCACACCCTTAGATAATGAAGGATTTGCTATAAGAAATCGCTATTTTCGTAATATAACCAAGAAAAAATTAAGAAATAATTACGCGCTATTGAATGTGTTTTTTACTCAAAACTATTATCGGGGCAATATAAAGAATCCTTATATGGGATTAACGGAGTTTATATGTGAGTAAAGGGTTTCTAAATCACAAGAAACTTCAATAATGTGAATTCTATTATTATTTATTTTAGCTCAAACTGGTGGAATTATGAGCCTTATGATGGGTTTTAGTATTATTTCGCTAGTAGAGTTGGTCTATTTCTTTGTTGTTAAACCGATTATGAATGTCTGGAAAAATTTTGTACGCAGTAATGGGGAAAATGTCTATATTACTCGTTCGAATGAAATCGAATCGAAGGAATAATAAAATTTAAATATTTCTATATAAACGAAGGGGATACATACATATGTACATAAAAATTTTTGTATTAATCGGTTACTTCGGTTCCTTCGTTAATTATATACATTTTATAAAAAGATCTATTAATCAGATAATATAATAGTCGCCGACTTTAAATCTGACTCGAAGTGATTCTACTAAAACATTTATATTTGGAGAAAAAACTATTTGTATGGAAGCAAGGGGAGTGGTAGCTCCTATACCAACAGACAAATTTTATAAATTTTCGATTCGCAATATCCTAAATATTGTAACATTATAGGATTTAGATCTTAGAAGTTAAGCCTTTATATTTTAGAAGAAAAGGACAGAGAAGCCCTTATACGAACGAAACGATTTTCCAAAATTTTTTATACACATTTTTTTGGAAACTGTAAAGTAGTCGTATTCCAATATCTTCAACTAGAGAAAGTTGCAAAAAGATTTTTTTTAATTTTAATACAGCATCATTATAGGGGCGAATTATGGTAAAGCGTCTGTTTAGTTCAACCTTATCGACTGCATCTCAAAAGGTTGTAGTTGATCTTGTAATTCGCTTTGGGAAAAATGAAAGACACAATAAATATGAATAGTCAGATTTCCCATAATGTTGACGCCCACCGAAAACGTTAAAGGGCCTTGATTGACGGATATGCACTTGGAATGTACGAATACTCCTTAGGCTGGGTGACATTATTAAACCGGCAAATGCCCTCGAAAAATACCGGGCTGATATCACCGACATCCAAGAAATACAATAGAAAGAACACCAGTTCGGAAGCGCATTTGTTGTAAACTGGCGAATTCCTTATCTGGTCTCTGGTTTCACACCAGTGAACGAACGGCGTCTTTTTAAATCAGGCTAATCTGTGCTCATGGTTTGTAGGAAAAAAAGACGAAGATAGTAAAGGAAAGTTGTACAAGGGCCTCAGGCAGACATATAACCACTGCCCCGGCAATGCTATAAAAATTGCTCTTGGGAATTTTAATGGAAAAATAAGCAGGGAGAACAACTTTGGTATGTCTGCCAAGTTGGTTCAGTCTCCACGACGACATTTCCGACAACGTAATGATGCTGATCAATTTTACCGCCGCCAAAAATATTGTTATTAGCAGCACCAGGTTTTAGCATCAAAAAACGCATAAGGCAACAAGCCTGTCACCTAACGGTCAACAAAAAATTCAAATCGATGATATTATAGACGAAAGGCATGCATCGAGCATATTTATCGTAAAGGCGTTCCGAATTGCAAACATAGATTTGGGATTATCTTGTAGTAGCAAAGGTACGCACAACACAAAGAGAAAGCAATGCGTAGGGAAGTTGCATTAACAATTCAAAACCCAAACCTGCCCCCAACTCCCTCTATTAAACCATCTTCTTCCCGATGATATCATCAGGGAACACAAACACAACTCCATGATAAAACCTGCCGAAGAAGAAGTTCGTGGCAACTCGAGCTATATTGAAACGATTCTAAAAATTAATGAGGGAGGAAAACCGCATATTCCACAAGGATAAAAGAAATTCGGAAAAACGGATAATTGAGGAGTTTGAGGTCTATGGAAACAGAAAAGCCGCCAGAAAATTCTACCAGCGGTTAAAACGTCAAACAGAAGAATTGCATACTGGTATAACTCTTGTAGAGATAAAATTGGGAATCTTGTGACAGACATGCAAAGCATGCTGGGGATTTGGAAAGATTTCCCAACCCAGTTGAGGCTAGAGCTGCAAGGCCGCACCTGCAGACCAAAGTCCTGCGGATCTGTTAAATACTGGATGAAAGGGCTGATAAGGTGCATCAGCTAGTCTGCACCATCAGGGAGCATGAAAGCATGCTCCATTATTTGAACCTTAGCATACTATGTCCGATTCATATGAAGGGAATAAGTCTCCTATCTTTTGCATAAGAGTCCAGCAAAACTTGTACACCTTTTTTTTGGAATGACTCTGAGTTACACTATATGTCACATTATTTTTACTGGTAATTTTTCTTATGTTTATCTCTCCAACTGCTAGGCAAAAGTCGGAAGAGTGACATTTTGAATGCCGGCAATTGCAACGTCAGGGATTATATACCTTGACTCTGCCATCAAAAAGAATAATAATGTCAGCATCGAAATAAACCAAAAAATCATACTGGCAAAAAGACGATATTTTGGGCTAAGCAAACAGTTCAAGAGCAGGGCTCTCTCGAATAACTGAAATAAAATTGTACGACATTCTTATTATACCGCTGCTTCTTTATTGCGCCGAAACATGGGTACTTGTAAAAGCTGACGAAGCGTTGCTGGGTGTTTTTGAGGAAAAAATTCTTGGCAAAATCTTTGGCTCGACCTAGTTTAGTTTAGTTTATTTGTATTTATGTTTACCAGTGCAGTAAGATAAAATATCTTTTAGATTTAGCACTGGACATCGGGGAGTATAATCTTCGAACAAACCGTAAGCTGCATGAGCTATATCCTATGATTGATATCAATACACAGCGATTGCGCTGGCTGAGCCATGTTGTTATAATAAACAGAAATGCTCCATCCAACGAGACGTTGGATGAAAACTACTACGGCAGCGCAGACACTAAAGACTGAGACTCCAGTGAAGAGATCAAGTTGAAAAAGACTTGCAAATCCTTTTTCTAAAAAAAATTTAGAATGCGAGCACAAAAACGAAGCTATTGACCTTTAATCTATTTTAAAATAATTTTATTACAGTATACATTTCAAAAAAAGTCGAAAACGGGCAAGAGAAGAAGTAGCCTTCCTAGAAATGGACCATTTTTATTGAATATCCGCTATGATATATCTCGAAAACTGTAACGACTATCGACTTTAAACCCGGTAAAATGTAGTTTTGGCAAGGCTTCTACAGTAGTATTATTGAAGTAGTGATATTCTTTATTTAGGTTCTTGCAATATATTAGCAGATGCATGTTTGTATTTATTAAAACATTAAAAAATTCTTAAAGAATATAAGTAACATTAATTTTGACTAGACCCGTTAAATTTATAGTAACAGATTTGCCTTATACCAAGATGAATAAAAATACAAGGTGGCAACGCTAGCCCAGCTAATTACTTTTTACTCTTATGTTGCTTTAAGCTCCTTATATTTTGAAAGAAAAACTTGTTGGAAAGGAGCACTGGAAGTGATATCCGTCATACAAATGTATTCATATTACTAATGTGCTGTTTATAAAATACAAAACGCGAAACGTGCAATACGTTTTATCTCTCTAGTTCTATAAACAACACAAATGTTTTTTATTTCAAAGAGTATTATAGCAGCTATTCACTTAAAATCCACCAGAAAGTATTTTTATTATATTTTTTCGTTTTAAGAACAATTTAGCCGAATCGAATGACTGGGTAAACAGATGACCAAAATAGCTCTTTCAATTGACAACTTTTTTAAGTTTTGCCTCAAACATGTTTCTGTTGTGACAACACTTTCCCCAAGCAGCAACTTTTTTTTTAAATATGTAATTTAGTTGCGCTTTTCAGCTTGTCAGAGAATCATTTGTTATTTAAAGGTCGGGTTTTGTTCAACACATCAAGCAAATATACAAAAGTACGCCTTTGTGTTTTAATTAAAGTCAATAAAATTCTTTAATAAACATCTACATTTACAAAAAAGTTTTGTGTTTTACTTTAATTGATAAAATATAATTTTATTTTACTTAAAAATAAATTTAAAAAAATATTTAAAAGTGCGTGTAATCATTTAGTTAAGTTTGGTTTCTTGCAAGCAAAAACAGCTCTTTAGATAACCACTTTCTCCACCCGGTTATTGCTAATAAGGTAATGCTGCTATGTTTTGCAATAATTGTGTGCATTTTGAATACTAATTTCCAATAAGAAATGCAGTGATGCCAACTAAGCCTTATCGATTAAACTTTTTGTAAATTAAACATTTTTAGATTAAAGATTTAAATGATTATTTTTCTGTTCTTTAATATTTCTGATTACGATATTTTTGCAGTTGATTCATATCCCAATTCATAACACGATTATTAATATTTTTACGGCGTTTAAATAGCATCTGGTGATGAAATTTATCCATTGGATAACGCTGAAATTTATAATTTTTTTTTAGAAAAAAAAAACTTAAAAAATCTTTATAACTTACATCATTTTTATCCATTATAATCGGATCCCGCCTTAGAAATATATCAAAGAAAGGTTTGATGAAAATGAAGAAGAATACCTCGGCTATGGAAATGACACTGAATCCCACCATCAAACTTAAAGCACCGCCTGTTTGAGCTAAAGGAGATAAAATAAATTTTTAAATTTAACCCTCTTTTAACCCCTTAACTTACACAAAAATTCCGTAAATCCCGTATAGGGCATCTTAGTATTGCCTCGAAAAAAATTATCACTATAATAGATTTGCACCATCGCCATATTATATTGCGTAACGTTTTTAGATATTTTACGAAAGAAAGGATCCTGCAAATTAAAATCTGAATTTGCTAACGGCAATGGAAACATGTCCGGGTAATAAGTGAGATCATAACAACCAGATAAACAGTTTTCTTTGCATTTTGTGATTTCTGGATCTTGTTCTAGCTCAGCGGTTTCTATAACACAATCCATTTCGCTAAGAAAGCATATGGAGGCATTATCATATATTTTCGGCATTTGATATGGTAAACATTTACAACGATTTAACATTTGCTGAGAATCACATTCCATTTCACAGTTACGTCTGGTGTAGTATTTGAAGAAGAGTAAAGTTTTTTCGTTAGAAAAGTAGCATTGTCTATCAATGGGCTTGGTACTAATCAGCGACGGAACCGATTCAATATGTTTGGCATTAATGCGGACACTAGTTTGGTGTCCCAGCATTATAGGTAGGCCGGATTCTCTAATGTGCGGGGCATCAACCGGATTGTACAGTGATATCTAAAAGGAAAATTATTTCTTTAAATTAAGTAGATTTGTAATTTAAACAAATTATTACCTTAAAGCCTGGGCCATTTGTCGAGGAACAATAATATTGATCTAAATCTGCATTTAAAACCACTGTAAGGCCCATCGATACACCTGGACCTATTGGTTGAAAATATTGTAAAGTTTAATTTGAGGGATTCAGAAAGTGTTCTATTATGCCCTATTGCCCTAATGTTATACACTCGTTAAATTACATGTCCGGCGGGGCTTGACGCCTTTCTTTTAGGGCTTTTTCTTTCGACCGACCATTCAAATACTTTGCATACTGTTTAAGAGGAAGATCTGTAAAATATATCAAGTAAAATCAAAGTACAAAAGTAAGGAAGCCCGGAAATCCTTTATTTAAGGATTGAAATGTAGAATGTCTTCTTGCAGAGATGCCAATGGGAATCTAGTAACGGACGTGCAAGGTATACTGAGACTGTAGAAAAAGCATTTATACAAGTTTTTTTTAGACGATGGCATCAACGATTCCGCAAGTGGCCATTCCGTGCCCGAAATGTTAATTAACGACGTCATATAGCCTCCCAATATACTGAGGTATAAAAAGCTTTAGCCGAGTTAAAGAACAAAACACCCGCTGTCTTGCCCGCTGTGCTGTTTAAAACCGATTTGATTTTAAGAACGCATGTCCGGTGAGTGAAACCTTAGTATACTCCGTCCTATATACAAGAAGAGATCTTACTTTTTGCTCAAACTAAAAACGCTAAACTTTCCCCTTCTTTACATACAAAATACTTTTTAACCTATTTTTTTAACGACTAAAACCAATGCTGTTCCATCCATTGCTGACCAGATTTTCACACTAGGCTAAACTCGGGAAATACCCAGAAAAAGCAAGTAAGCACTCTCCTTCAGTTCACCCAGTGTAAAGTTGCTTTTGATAGCCCGAAAAGGAAGCATTTTTATATTGTCATGACTAAACTTACATAAAGACGCTGAACAATATCCAGAGCGTAATCAAAATAGCACAAAACCTCTCAGACTCTCTTGAAACAGAAAGAAGTTTAGGGCAAGGCGATGCCTAGTGGGGCAACTTCTTTAATCTGCTAGTGGAGAAAATTCTGCAGAAAACTAAAAAGTAAAAAAAAAAAATAAAATTTTTTGCAACAAAACTGTCATGCTGCTAATGATATGGAAATCACTGGTAGCAACACGCAAGCAAAATTTGCACATGGGATTAGCTTTATTCCTTTAACTACTTTACCGAGTATGGACATAATCGTTCCATTTTATAAAGAGACCCAATAAAAATGTCCTTCGGGAATAAGAATTTTGAGCTGGCCATTTTGAACTTGCTGACTCTGATTAAGGATTCGTAATCAGCAACCCAAAGAACCCGCATATACAAATTTCTGGATCATATTCTAATTTTTTTTTACTTTTGGGCGCATTGGGTGGTCTTAAGCCGAACTGTGGGGCTTATGGAAAAGCGCTAAACTTTTAGCGACTACAATTTTAAAAATACGTCGTTAAGTACTTCTGGACCCTACTGGACCTTACAGTTGGAAATGAACTTATCTTAAAAAATTAGGCAGATAATATCTTTTGCTATTAAATGATATTCTGGCCGCAGCAGAATAATAAGGTGACCTCGTCTCTACAATAATAACTTCCTATTAAAATCGGCAGATATTTTGTTGTTGCTAAACTTAAGCAAAGTTGTCAAAGATCCCTGCAAAAAATCTTGGACCACATGGTCCGTTTTAGCTGAAATGGACTAGTTACAACATGGTCCTTGTGTAATGCAGTCATGGACCATGTCATTGTCAAACAAGAACTTGTAGTTACTTAAGTGATATGCGTTCGTGTTTTAACGATTGCGTACAAAAACACGATCGTTAAAACACGAACGCATATCACTTAAGTAACTACAAGTTCTTGTTTGACAATGACATGGTCCATGACTGCATTACACAAGGACCATGTTGTAACTAGTCCATTTCCATGTTGTTTGTAGGTAGGATAGAGTAGTTTTGAAACTACTCCGACGTAATGCAAATCTGGGTTAAGTGGTCCGGCCCTAGGACATCATAATGTTAAAAAGACCATGTTTTTTACATGCATTTGGGTTAGTTTTGGACTAATCCTACTCCTTTATGGACTAGTCCATACACGCATGTATGGACTAGTCCTGTTTTCTGCAGGGATATTGCTATCATACATTCATACAGTATACACATCAAAAATATAACATAAAAAAATGTAGAAAACATATGGCGGACATAAAAGTCAGCTGATCAGTTGTTCCTACCTTGTTCAATGTACCTTGTTTTAGGCTTATCAGGTAATTGAGAGGTAAAACTCTCTCTCGACGGCCGGAGATAACACTTAATAAATCGCTAATCATTCTGTCCTACTCTATGGTGCTGAAACATGGTCAATGAAAATATTGCACAAGTTTTTGTTCCTTATAAGATGTACGGCCCTATACGCGTTCGCTATTTTTTCCGATTTAGAATGAGCAATGACCACTTATAACAGGTTATAGCAATAAAACTGCAAATAGGAAAGTTTGAAATTAGTGGGCGTGGTCATTTTGACATTAACTATACTTAAAGCAAAAGAATCAAAGAAATGGAACCCGAATATCAATGAAAAGTCTTTATATACTTCTTAGAGCCTTGAAACCCTAATAGGTGTGGGAAAATCAAGAATGTGTTTGGCATCTTCTTAACTATTTAAAAATTTAAATGTATGTATATTGATATTAAAATTAAAAAGCAAATCTACACTACCTGCTGCTTTTCTGGGATAATAACGTTTTGGTAATTCGCTGGCATATCCTTCTTCCAAATTCCAATTCACTGGAACACTACTGCGACCATTTGATGCCGTATAATCATTAATAAATTTATAGCTAAAACATATAAGTTAAAACATAATAGGTGTGTTCATTTAAAGAAAATTATCAATAGTTTTCGATAATTATTACTAGTAAGTGTTCACGTACACAAAAAATTAGCAGCTAGAGGAGCTAAAAAGAGCGTAATATGTTTAGAAAGAAAAATGTTTCTGATAATTTCTACTAGTAAAAATTTTACTATCAGAAATTATTAGTTGTGTTCAATAACTTTCCAGTAATTACTAGCAACGAGAGAGCAAAAAGAAATATTTTTAAAATTGCTCTAAAAAATATTTAAAAATAAATGAACACTTTCACAGTCAAAACTTGCAAGCAAATGTATTTTGTAATTGTAAACTTATAAAAATTTAAAACCTAATTTTTTTTCAAAGCAGAATAACAGAAAGACTGTTTGAAAAATTTCTGATAGTAAAATTTTTACTAGCAGAAATTATCAGAAACATATTTGTTTCTAAACATATTACGCTCTTTTTTGGCTCTGTAGCTGCTAATTTTTGGTGTACGTGAACACTTACTACATAGTAATAATTATCAAAAATTATTGATAATTTTCTGTAAATGAACACACCTAAGGTTTCTTTTTTCAAAATATTTTTTTTTCATATAATAAAAAAAAAATAAATAAATAAACTTTCTTTCTTGTTAAAAACACTTACTCTCCTTTGTATAGAAAAAATGGATGCAATTGATTGAAAACACAACAAATTCCCTCATCAAATAGAACATCTCGAAACAAATCTGTACAAGTCTCTTCATTGGAACCAAATTTGCAATAAATTATCATTTCACTACAACTTTGAGTATGCTAAAATTAAAACGAGTAGTTTAACTTCAAAACTTTAGTATAAACTAAGTAAGCAAGTACCTTTAAAAGAAAATTTACCAAAGTATCATCTTTAAAACGTGGCTTAAAGTTTTTAAATTGAGAATAGTTATAATCCTGAAAACATATTTTCTGAAGCATTGCATATTCGGGAGTATCTCTACAAATATTAAAATGAGTTTTAAACTTTTAAACCTTTTCAAAATTATTAAAATATTACGGTTGAATATCTTTTACTTTGCCAGACATGGCCTGATTCATATTGCAAAGGGTTACTGATGGGAAAGGAACATCTTGTATAGATGTGGCCTTGGAACTCTTGCTAATTATAAAAGGAGTACTTTGCCATTGTTCTAGAAAATAAAGAGCCATATATATGCCGGCCGTAAAAACAATGGAAAATGATATTAAATAGAAGCCCCTATAAAATAATTTACAATCGATCAATTAATTATCCTTAATTGTTTATTATTTTCCTTTTTGTTTGATTTCAACTTACCTTTCCCATATATTTCGGCGCACATCTTCTATATATTTTAAACCATTTAGGGATGTTTCTATGAAAAATCTTTTAAGATTTTCTTTAAAATACACATGAATTGGCAAAAGCTTTGATTTAGGTTTGTCAATTGGTAAATTTTTTGTTTCCATTTAAAATACATTGACTTAAGGGGTCCTTTTCATTCAATGACTTAAAGATAAATGATTTGTTTTTTGAAACGTCTCAAAATATTCTTTTAATTAGAGGTGTATTAAATAGTGGGCGTTTACTTGAAGAATTTGAAATTTCATTAGGTTAAGTATTTGTTATAATGGTTTTCGAAAGTAATTAATATTAGGCTTATATTTAAGTTAAGTAATTTTTAGAAAATGGTAAAAATATTACTTAATACGCTAGAATCAGTGTATTTTGAGTTTCTTAAATAGTGTTTCTGATAGCTCACGAAAAAACTGTTTCTATTTTGAAAAACTTCTAAAATCTTTATATGTATGTATTTACATACATATATTAAATGATTGTGGTGAGAGAAAGTGAAAACAATCCCACTGTTCTCTAAGCTGGAAGTGATTTAAAAAAAAAGAAATTTTTACTCGGTTAATCTCGACCACAGTATACCTTACAGCACAATTTATCATAGTATTAAGTGCCACCATATGAAAATTGTATGCAGGTTAACGTATATTTTGGAAATGGGGTTGACTTTACTTTCAGGTGGGTTTATCAGCCAATCAATATACAATTTTGTGGGCTTATTTTTATCAAAAAATACTAGGCGGCATAAGGTGATAAATATACTCAAAGTTTTGTTATGATAGAGATGTATTCTCTATGTCTTTTGGTATGTCAAAATATGAACCGACTATATCTAATTCAACTTGTAAACAACCCGCTTTTTCGTAAGCGCAGTTTTAAATATTAATTAAAAAAATTCAAAAGTGCAGTATGACTATAAAAATGTAATATTTGCACAATTTTCTATCAAATTTTTAATTAAAATGATTTTATGGGCTCAAGGTCAAGTATCTTCAATAAAACTCTTTTTTGTTTTATAAGAATATAATGTTAAACATTTTTCTGTTGACAAATAGACGACAGCTTTACTCAAAATTTTTTTTTCCTGAAGAAGAGCACCGATGGTAGCTCGAAATATTGAAACAAAATTCAAATACATAAAAATATTCTTATAAAACAAAAAAGAGTTTTATTGAAGATACTTGACCTTGAGCCCATAAAATCATTTTAATTAATAATCGTAAGGTCGGAAAAATAAGATATACTTATAACTATATATCAAATTTTTATTCATAATATCTAATTTTCTATTATTATATGTGAAAACGTACCAAAATAACAAGAAACGTACTTTTTATTTGCGTTTTCTAAAATTAAAAATCTCAAAAAAATCAAAACCCACCAAAAATAGAAATCAATAGCACCTAATTTCAATTTGCCAAAGCCGCTTTGTTAAAAAAACAAAATTTTTAGAAAATCTATTTAAACTTCTAGGGTTGTATTCTAAAAAAATTTTAAATTTAACAAAGGTTGTTAAAACAAAATTTTCATACAAATTCAGTATTTGAAGTCTACTTTAAATTTAATTTTTTTTTTTTGCATGCGACCCCTAGTCTTTAAATGCAATTATTCCTTTATTCTATTGTTTTTCGACAATTAATACGCCAACTGACAGCCAATCATTTACATCTAAATCACAGAGGGGTTTGCAGAAGTATTGAATATTTAAGTAGAAATTAAACGTAACTTACCGGTTTTTTAATGATATTAATAAGGGTTTCTAGAGGCATTTAAAAAAAGGAATAAAATGGCATTTTTAACAAAATTTAAATTTGTTTTACTTAGGGGTGGTTGCAAGTTAACTACTACTTTTTTAAGACTCATAATCTCAAAAACCCAAAAATTAAAAGCACGAAAAATTACTTTTTGATCAGCTTATCGACATTCGACCCCATCCTTAATTTTATATTTTAAGAGTCTTAGTTTTAAAATCTGGAAAAAAATCCAAATTCATCTAAATTAAGGTTTATAGTTTTTTTCTTTCATATTTCTATACGCATAATCTTAAATCTAAAAAAAATACGAAAAATGTGGAAAAAGTACTTTTTGACTGCCCAATTAACTTTTGATCTCAATTTGGGTCAATAATCGTTAATTTTATATATGTGGCCTTATAACTCCAAAAAGTTTGAAAAAGGCACAAAAAGGAAAAATACTTTTTGGCCAGTTTTTTGATTAAAAGTATATTAAAAGTGCAAATATATAATTATTGCCCTTTGTTTGCCTCTTAGGGCTTAGAATTTGAAAAAAAAGTACCAACACATTCAGTTTTCAAAAGGTGGTTTAAAATTTCGTAAAAATTTCAGATATGAGCCTTTTTATTATTGACTAAAATACAATAGCTTTAGGAGATACTATTTTTCCAAGACTAGTAAAGACCATTGTGAATGGTATATACGATTCCCCACAGCACCACTACATTCTCCCGCTTCTTATTTGTTTTTTTAATTAAGAAAAAATAATATTAACTGTTTTCGAAAACTTTAAAAATGTTATTTTGTGCCAGTATGAACATAAGGGTGTCCCAAACACATTTTTATTGTATTCACGGGTGCTTAAGTATAATTTGAAAGCTAATAGGGTAAAGTATATTTGAGATTTTTTTCAAATTTTTTGGAAAAGGTTTTAAAGTCACGCAAATCAAATTTTTGGAAAAAGTCGGGTTTCCTGGCCTTTTTTGATTTTTCTTTATAATTTTGTCAAAAATCATAAGTTTTCTTCACTTTTCAGGGAACAACTTAAAAAAAGAATGTCCAAGCTTTATTTTCATGCGCAAAAACTATAAGCTTCCAGCCTATGTAAAACCTTGTACACATGGTTCAGGATTTCGAATTTAGCTAGTGGAACTTAAAGATCCTTGTTGACAAGTATTTGCATAAGCTGGAAACACATCCGAATCCGTTCGTTCGAAACATCTTGCAGCATAGTGGCCACATTCGTCTGAAAAGATGAAACTATTGAAATTAATTTATTTATTTTATTATGAGAACTAATATCAATTAAATAGTTTTAAGATTTAAATACTTATTGTTAGTTCGTATAAGCTAAGATTCAATAATAAAAATTTAAAAAAAAATCTATAATTTTTAACAATGAATTTACTCATTTAGATACCCTAGATTTAATTTTTTTATTTTTCTATAAATTTTTTAAAAAACGTATTGTAACTCTTAAAATTTCTAAAAAAAAAATATAAAAACTAATGGCGCAGGTTAAAAGATCAATTAATTCTTAATAAGTAAAAATAAATAATTAAATTTAAATTATTATTCTTAAGTCACACCCGTTTGTAGCTTTGTACCTAGTTTATCTAACAAATAAATCAAAATCAAACCTTTTGTCTTGCTTTGTTCAAAAATCATTTATTGAAGTTCTTAAGATGTAGTTCTATGCCCTGAATGAACCCTAATGGTCTAAAATATTGCCGGAACTTATGACTTGTGCATACAGAAGTAAAGCTTGGACAGTTTTCTCTTAAATTATTTGTTAAAAAAAATACAACCATGTGGTTATTGACTAATTTATGATTTAAATTTAAAAAAACGTCCAAAATTCCCTATTTCGAATGAAAATTCGGCTTACATAACCTTCAAATAAAGAAAATCTGAAAAAAATCTTAAAAACACTTGACCCCCTATGAGTTTTCAAATAATGCTTGAGCCCTAATTTTTTTTTTTTGATACACTATTGAACAGTTAAGTTTTAGTTTTTAAACTCGATATGAAGATACTTATGTGCTGTTTTTCAAATTTAATTGAGTAATTGTCTCAAACGATCACATTAATTTGGTGCCAGTGGAAAGGGCTATAAGACGTTGTAAATAAATTTTAAAAGGTTTCCGCCAAACCATTTCAAAGAATGGAATTTTTTTGTTTTGTTATTTTCCGTTAAATGTATTTCTTAGTTTAAACGTTTTTATTAGCTACTTTTATTTACAACTAAATAAGTATATTGCACTTATAAACAACTCTTCATACTAACACTGTATTAAATAAAAACGTACAAAAACAATAATAACAAGAAATTATATACGTATCTTAATCAAATAAAATAAAAATTCATTCAATTATAAGTTAATATTAAAAGGTGGCCTTATGGTTCAGCTAAAAACAATATAAAATAAACCATTTTGGTGAAACCCCTTTGTCAAACTTTAGCTTTGGTTTAAGATTCTTTGATTATATTTTTCAAAAAGTTAATATAAATTATGGATTTTTATACATATATATGTTTATGTATATATGTATATATATGCTTATGTGTTATATTAGTGGTTTAATCCATTTTTGACATTTCTGTGTAGAAAAAATATATTTTTAAATTTTTGGTTTTTAGCATATGATATCACCTTATGTTAGAAATTTTTTAGAAGACCAACCAGAAGAAAATAAAAAGGCCTTTATTCAACATATATTTTAGTTATCTTTTTCTCTTTGAATTGAACATTTGCTTCCGTTTTGTTGCCGCAATACATTTTTACGCATTAAGAAAAATAAACCGGCAAAAATAAATAACAAGATAAATTACAAAAAAGTGAAATAAAGTAAGAAAAATATATTTAATAAGAAGGAAAAAAGTTCAGCCTATTGTTGAAAAATTACAAAAGCAAATTATATAAAGAAATTGCAAAAATTAAAAGTTTAAAAAAAGCTTAAAAAAATAAATTATAAAAAAATAGATTTTTTATAAAAAATAATTTTGATTCAGTAACAAGTGCCAGTAAGTTGTTTTTAATTTTATTTTTTCAGTAACTAGCATATATGTAAATATGTATTTACCTACATATGTATGTACATAGTTACAAGCTAATAATAAATTGCTTTTTTAATTAGATACTAGTATTTTTTTTTGTTGAATAAGTTTGGTTGTGAACATAACTAATTGTTGTTATAATCGTTATCTAAAGGGAGAGGAAGTTAAATGGATTCAAGAAAATATTCTGCTAAATTTTTAATTGGCAATGAAAAATAATATAATTTATTGGATGAATTTGTTTAAACAAGTGTTGCATATATCAAACAGGGAAAAGACTCGTACCCAATCTGTATATATTAATTTTAGAAGTAAATTAATTTTAACATATTGCTTACGTTGATATATGTACATATAGGTATAAAAAAATGTTTACTTAAAAGTGTGTAATTATGTGTGTGTGTTTTACGAAATGGGTAGGATGGGTAACATGAGGTGGCATATTAGCAGAATAGGTATCCATTTCTGTACATGCCATGAGTCATCAATATACATATCGAGCCTTTGGTGCAATACCGTAGTAATTCAAAAAATCGTGAACTGAGAAAAATGCATTTGAAGTTTTGAACCATCTTTTTGATAGTATTTTCGTTTACTTAAGTTATTTTTTTACAAGTTTTTAAATAAAAAGGAATGTTTTTAAATAAAAAAATGCCAAAAATTATTAAAAATATGAAATATTTATTTATATTTAAGTACTTTGTATCAACCTATCAATGATGTATCGTTATTGTCACAAAACCTATGACAAACTTAAAAATTAATTCGAAATATATCGTTATAGCGAATAAACTTTTAACTATTTTTTTTTTCATACAAAGTTGTAATATGAAATAATACGAAGAAGTAAAAAAGAAATCAAATTATGGAGTTGTGTTTCTGTGCCTAAAACGTAGCAAAAAATAATATTGCTTTGTACTTTTTTCGTAAATTGCTTTCTGTTAGTAAATTTCTTGTCATAAAGGAAATATTTCATTATTGCAAATAAATATTGTTGGAAATACCTAGAGGCAATAAAGACATTTTTAGCTGTAGAATCTGAACAGTTAGAGGTGGAATCATAATTTTTTTTCTTTAGATAGATATTTCCCCAAAGATAATTTCTGCATACTCAGCTCAAAAAATCCAAATTTTGAGTTACTACGGTATTGCACCAAAGGCTCGATATGTTAACAATAAATCCAATGATAATAAACAAAATATTCGAATAATTACAAAAGCAAATATGTATTTTAAACTACACTTAAACAAAAGTTGAGTGAGTGTATGTATGTACCTTTTATACATTTAAAAATTGTAAATACATTTGTTATATCCCTTGTGTCTACATATGCATATGTAAATATATATAAGAGAACAGCGTAAATGACTGAATGATGGACTCAGTGAGTAATTCATCATGGTTTCGCCCCAAAAGACTGAAGCTAGAATCTTGAAATTTAGACTGTAGATACCTCTTCCCAATTTTTGATTATCTAAGGGCATATAAATGGGAAAACTCTAAAAGTTGATATCTCCTACATAATACACGATGGAAAAAATTTAAAAAGTTTCGCGTCCTACTTAAAAAATAAGTGGACCATTGTATGTCACTTTTGCGAAATTTTAACCCAAAAGGGTAAAGAAAGAGGTAGAAATTTTATATTGATAATTTAGGGTTCCTTTAAGAAAGAACTTCTCAAACAATAATGACAAAACACAAAAACATTTGTTTGAAAAAAAAATTGTTTATATTTTTAGTACTTTTAAAAAAACTTTGGCTCGAAAAGGTTAATAATAGGGGTAAGAATTATATTCTGGTATTTTTTGTGACTTTGGTACCAATAATATAGAAAAATAATTCAAAGTGCAGTCGATAGACCTTGAAAAGATATTTATTATGCTTTTGGTTCTTTTTTTTCGAACTTTGAATCATAGGTGAAAAGAGGTTAAATTGAATTTTTAGTACTTTTTGTAACTTTTTAAACAATAAAAATATACATAGTTCTAGTTTCGAGAGACAGCTCTTATATTTTTTTATAATCATTTGTTCAAAATTTGTACCCCTATAATATAAAATTAAAGACTGTAAAGTTTTAAATCGAAATTTAATAAAGTTGCCTAAAAGAACTTTTTCACATTTTCGGTACTTTTTTGCAATTTCTGAGCTTATGACTTTAGATATAGAAATATAAAGGCTATTGTTGGCCCAAGTTTAGGTCGAAAGTCAGAGAAGTAGACAGAAAGTACTTTTTTACATTTTTGGTCCTTTTTTGCATTTTTTGAGTAAATAACTTTAGGAAAATAGAAATTTAAAGGCAATTGATCCAAATTGAGTTCAAACTTTTGATTGATGTTGAAAGTCAATTAAGTGCCACGAGCCACATATATGAAATTAAGCCCTTTAACCCAGATTAAGGTTGAGAGTAAGTCAAGTTTTTTTAATTACTTTATATCTGTTGCCATTTTTTGCTTACTAAGTAGCGGGTTAATTGCTAGTTATAATAAAAAGTGCGATAGTCTCGAAATTGAGAGAAATTATTTTCCTTTATTATTATTTAAAACAATAATAAAAAATTGAATTAGAAATTTCTAACTTAAACTTTTTATTTGATGTAAAATTTTCGAAAATGGACTAGAAATTTTTTTAACTCAATTGGAAATGGTGTAAACTTAGGGAAGCTGTAAATCGTTTTTAGTTAATTTTCTTCCAAGATTTTTTAATTGCTTAAAAATTGATACTAGATTTTGCGCGCAAATAATTCACAATTATTATTTTTATCATATTTTTTAGTGATTTTTTTTTTAATTTTTTAACTTTGTAATTTTTATTTCAAATTGTGTAAACATTTTGCAGGTACATTATAATTAGGGTATTTAAAACTTTTATTTTTATTATTGTTTATTTATAATGAATGTATATAAGTTGATAGTCGAAAACAAAACTAAAACTTGAAGAATTACATCATAGTAATCTACAGAGGTTGAAAGCTATCTGTCTGCTATCCACTTGGGGATAGCAAGAAGTGATTCCTCTGTTGAAATTCCCAAGCATCTCACAACTTCCGGTCTTAGACTAAGTGTTCCCTGGTAATGTCTTCAGGCACCCGTCTGATGACAGCTAAAGTGAGAAGGCGTACAGTACTGAGTATCCAGAGTGCATGCTAATACCGATGCGTCTCTGGAAATTAGGTGTCCATCGTCAACAATTAGTCACTGAAACTCAACTGTAATTAGCCGGCCTAGCGGTGTGTTGGCAGCCCCAATTCTAGGATCGGACGCTATGGCCTAATAAGTCATTCGTCTTAAAACAAACTTATTACTGAAACCGAAACAATTAAAGAAACTAATAAACCCGATTTAAAGATGACGACCTTTGGCATGAAATTAAGGACTAGAATTGGAACATGGAATGTACGAACACTTTTAGAAACAACTCGTCTCGCTCAATTGTGTAAGGAATTTACTACCTATAAACTTGCATTACTCGGAATTTGTGAAACTCGTTGGAGTGATTCTGGCGAACTCACAACGAATGATGGTCTTACTCTTCTCTACTCTGGGAAGCCAAGTGGCGAAATACCCAGATCCAGTGGCGTTGGAATACTTCTATCAAAAGAAGCGAAAAAAGCCCTCATCGAGTGGGAGCCATTCTCTGATAGAATTATTACAGCAAGGCTACGTACTAGAGCACGAAATCTCACAATCGTACAGTGCTACGCTCCAACGGAAACATCCGAAATAGGAAAGAAGGAAGCATTTTACAATCTTCTTGATAGTGTTTTGGCATCTGTCCATCGAGGGGATATTATTGTGATGATGGGGGATTTTAATGCCCAAATGGGAGACAACAACACGAGTGTCGAAAACACAATGGGTAGACATGGAGTGGGTCATCTGACAGAGAATGGGGAGATGTTGTTGGATACTTGTAGGACGAACAACCTTGTTATAGGTGGCACATTATTCCCGCACCCAAGGATACATAAGGTTACGTGGGTTTCCCCAGACAATAAAACCGAAAACCAGATTGATCACATCACTATCAGCAAAAAATGGCGTGGCTCACTTTTGGATGTACGTAACAAAAGAGGAGCTGACATCGCAAGTGATCATCATCTGGTTCTTGCAACGCTCCGTCTAAAAATAGCTGCTATTAAAAACAACAACTTAGCTCCGGGAAGGAAATTTGACATAAACAGACTCAAAAATGAAGAAGTCGCAAACTCTTTCAACAGTGCACTTAGATCATCACTACATTTGAGTAACAGAAATGAAAATCGTAGTTGGGAAGAAACCAAAAAAGTATTTATTGATGCAGCAGAACAACACGTCGGTTTTAAAAACAACGCCCGAAAAGAGTGGATTAGTGATGAAACCTGGAAACTCGTATCAGAAAGAAAAGAAGCAAAAGAGGCAATTAACTCCAGCAGAACACGCTCAGATAAAACAAGGTGTCAACAAATGCATAGCGACCTAAACCGGAAAGTAAAACGCAGCGCTCGTCGAGATAAACGAAATTGGGCCAATAACATAGCCAAAGAAGCGCAGGCTGCTGCTGAAACTAATCGCGCTAGAGATCTATACCGCGCTGCAAGGAAATTGACCAACAACACAACGTCCACAGGTAAACCATTGAGAAACGACTCTGGACAACTTGTTACATCTAAAGAACAACAACTTAATCTCTGGGAATCATTTTACTCCAGTTTGCTTTCTACACCCCAACCCACGCAACTTACGCTATGCAGTTGCGCTACACATACTCCGAATCCAAACATTACCGTCGACAGCCCGGATATCACAGAAATACTCGAGGCAATAAAACTCTTAAAAAACAACAAATCTCCAGGCTCAGACAACATCCCACCGGAGCTGCTATCATCTGACCCATTAACCAGTGCCCAATTACTGGCGCCCGTTATAAAAGACTTCTGGCGAACTGAAACTCTTCCAGAGGATCTCGCTGAGGGTGTGATTATAAATCTCCCAAAAAAAGGAGATCTTACAGCACGTAAAAATTGGAGAGGTATAACACTATTGAACATGACCAACAAAGTGATTGCTAATATAATAAACAGAAGATTATCCACAACTGTTCTTCCTGAGCTCAGGAAAGAACAAGCCGGCTTCCGTGCGCACAAATCATGTATCGACCATGTAAACAGCTTAAGGATAATTGTGGAACAGTCAGTAGAATGGAGGTCTCCGTTATACCTTACGTTCATTGACTTTGAAAAGGCATTTGACACCATAAACCACCCAGCTATATGGGAAGCACTACTGTGTAAAGGAGTCCCCGGAAAATTGATAAATCTTATCAAGGGGCTATACGCTAATGCCACATGTCGCATACTACATGAGAGACAACTCGGTAGGAAAATTTTTGTAGAAAATGGAGTACGTCAAGGTTGTGTTTTATCACCATTGCTTTTTAATTGTGTCCTTGACATCGTTATGAAAAAGGCCACACTCCACAGAAGGGGAATTACGTGGGGTTTGCAAGGTCGATTAGAGGATCTTGATTACGCAGATGACATCTGCTTGTTAACACACTCATTTTCCGACATGCAAGCGAAGCTAACACTAGTTTATGAAACCGCACTATCCGTTGGTCTAAAGATAAACATGGGTAAAACAAAGACAATGCGCATAAACGTAAATAACGATCATAGGTTCAACATAAAGAACCATCAACTTGAAGATGTAGAGTCTTTTTGCTACCTAGGAAGTATACTCGACAAAAGTGGTGGTTCTGCCGCAGATATCTCCAGCCGAATAAATAAAGCTCGACATTCGTTTGGGCAATTGTATCCCGTCTGGAATTCATCATATATATCACGTCGTACAAAACTGAGTCTATTCAACTCAAATGTGAAATCCACCTTGTTATACGGATGCGAGACGTGGAACGCTGCAACACGAGACATACAAGCCTTACAAGTTTTTATAAACAAATGTCTACGTAAAATTTTACGGGTGTTCTGGCCCTTAACAATTTCAAATATACGTCTGTGGTCAGAAACTAACCAACAACCGATCCACCAAGAAATCCGTAGGCGCAAATGGTCCTGGATTGGTCACATTTTACGTAAACCACCAGATGACATAGCAAAGCAAGCTATAGAGTGGAACCCACAAGGCAGTCGACGTACAGGTAGACCATCGCATACCTGGAAACGCCAAATAACGATCGAGACGTCCAAACTAAACTTGAATTGGAATGAAATCAAACATCGTGCAGTAGATCGAGGATATTGGAAGGAACTTGTTTTGGCCCTATGCTCCTTGTAGGAGTTTAAAGGAACAGATATATATATATATAATCTACATATGTATGTATGAAGTTTCCTATTTTTTGTCTTATGACTACGTCACAACATCTAATTTTACCAAAATATTTAAAACTAAAACTATTTAATCATTAACACCTTGTAGACCGTATTTTCTAATAAAATTGACTGAGTCGAAACAAGTTTATTAACCGACACGTAGTAAGTTGGTACATGGAAAAACACATCATAAATTGATGTGTAACGTGGTCTGTATGTACAAACAAACATACAAATATAACCTACAAATTTTCTTGATAAAAGATATTGATAACACAGAAAAAAAATTAAAAGAGATATCAAGTAATTACAAAAAACTATTTGACTTTAAATTTGAACTATTAACAGTTTTTGTTGTTGTTGAGCTAGTTGTACTTTAATGCAATTTTAAATTTCTTTAAGCTTTTTACAATTTTCAAAAATCAATTTAACACGGCTGTTAACAATATTTATAATTTTTACAATTTTAGTTAAAAGTGCCAATTCAACAATAAAATAAATCATTTTACTTACAATTTGTTTGATAATACGAGTATAACAATTTTTATATCGTCATTTCAAGAAAGTTTTAGTCGGTCAAGCCCGAGAATTGTATACCCTTACGAAAATTTATTTTATGTTAAGGTCCACCGTATGCATCAAACTGTTAGGGTGATTTTCATTAGTGGGGTTAACTTGACTTTCGGATAAACCCGCTAACGGGTAAATGCTTTAATATCATTTTTTATTTGCAATTTGTTAGGTTTTTCATACTATTTTATAAGGTGATTTCCAGTAGTTGGAGCTATATAACTCCAATAGTCATTTCCGGAGTATTTGTTTAAGGATTCCACTTAATGCTTGGTTATAAAACTATAAGCATTCTTAAAATTTTTTGAGGATAAAGCAATATTTGAAACACTTATACCCCACAACGTCTATTTCTGGATAACATTTATATAGCTGCTATATCAAAATATAAACCGATAATACGGGGGGTCTGGTGGCAGAAATATATTTTCAAACTTAAATCAAAAACGTAATAATTGACACAAAGCTTTATTAAGGGCATTGAACGATATAATGGAAATGCGTTGTCGAGTTAAGCACACTGTTCAAAACGGAGCCTTGAGTCCTGCGCCACCACCATGCAGTGAACTTGGTTCAATTGACCTGATTTCTTAACGAATATTTTTCTTTAAAGCCACAAGAGCCTGGGGATTGTCATTACAAGCCATCTCTTTGAGGTAGCCCCTTAAAAACATAATGGATGTGAGATCAGGCGACCTCGGCGGCCACGGGATGTCCCTAAAGCGAGTTTTTGGAGGAAATTTTTCCGAAGCTAATTAATTGAAACTTTGGCTGTATGTCCAGTCGTCCCATCCTGTTGAAACCACGTGTGTGAAAAGTACAATGCATGACCCCGCAGGTTTGGAAAAAAGAATTCCGTTATAATGCGTCGATATTTTTCAACTTTGGCAATTGTCGCCTGGTCTCGATAATATTCCAAAAAATGATCTAATTATCTCATGCGTGGATAAGTCTCACCAAACAGTTATCCTGGGGTAATACAATAGTTTCTGATGTTTCAATCGAGGGTTGCTGGTTTTTGGAGAGCAGTAACGACGATAGTTTTGCTTGTTGATGTGGCCGTTTAGGTGAAAATGAGCCTCGTCGCTCCAAAAAATGGGACTTAAAGTGCAAAAACGCTTCAACATCACTTTCTTTCAGTTCCTAAACGATTTGAACTTAATAGGGATGGAACCTTGGATTCTTTTTTAAAATTTCATAAATAATATCACTTGGAAGTCCCAGTGAGACTGCTCATTCCCGTATTGAAAGTCGCGGATTTTCACGTTAGCTGGTTTCAACCAATTCAATGTTTTCGGGAGTCCTCAAAGGTCGACTGGGCCCTGGCCGTGGGACATTCATAGCCAAAGCAGTTGCACGGAATCTCTGCACCCACGAACGAATTAAATCTACACTCGGTCTATCATGTTTTCGCTGAATACCACACTTTGAACCAAATTGTCGACGAACAATTATTCTTATCATTACTCTTAAAAATGGCTCCATAGCGAACGCGCAATGCTCACTCGACCACGGCGACATCGTGATTTACAAGTCCGCACAATCGATAAATATTGGATATAAAAATATAAATTTGCCACCAGACACCCTGCATATCTATTCAATATACTAGTTGGAGGCATAAAGTTAGACACATTTGCAAATTTTGGGAAATAAAGCCTGTTGTAGTATAAAATGCTTATTCTGGAAGGACATTTGGGTGGGAGCTATGTCGGAAAATGGGCCGACCGTACCGATGCCAAAAAACTAATTTTACTTAATTTTACAAAAATATTTACGATATTTATTTTGTTAAAATGAATATGGACACCAAGTTGGACAGACGGTCAGGCTTAAGCCGATTTAGGAAGTAAGTCGGAGTGGATCGGTGTGCTTAAAGGTTCCATTATTTTAACAAAATTATTTATTGCATTTACAATTGTGTTGTTAGTGCCAATTCAACAATAAAATAATTGTATTTAGAATTTGTTTGTTAAAATGACAATCAATTTGTCATAATTTTCTTCTGTGTAGCTAGTTTACCAACTCGAATCTTATTAACTTTTTGCAATGGTCTTTTGTATCCCCAATGATGTAATCGGGATTGATTACAAAACATTAACAGTTATAGTTCTTGAGATGTAGCGCATTAAAAATTTCATATATATGGTATTAAGGCTAGCACTTCTCTTGTTCCTATTCAAAAATATTTTTTCCCAAATTTAGTTGACCGTTTAAGAAAGTTCTTTGCTAAGTTTTGTGGAAGTTATGGTCATATCTGCTGAGGTATAAAAGGATTTGTTTGTGGATTTTGTACAAAAATTTATTTTTGCTAAATCTTGGTCCGTAGTAAATCTATCATGCTGAACCTACAAAACACTCAGGCCGATGGTAATCTTTTGTCAAAATATGACTAAATTATATTGAACTTTTACCTTGTGGCCGTATTATTTTTTATTTTTTTTAAAGTCTTGAACTAAGTACTGATACTAATCTTATTAATGGCTTATAATAAATAAAAAGATTTTAAATATGGGTATTATGATGGATAAAACAAAGGGTGATGGAGGCTCACAGAAACACTCGAAAACCTGTGGGAAAAAAAGATAGAGACATATAAATATAATCTAATAAAAGAATTTCAATTGAATTTTTAAAGAAAAATTAAAGTAGTGAAAAAGTTTATAAAAGAAAAAAGTTTAGTATCAACAGAAACCACCGCCCTCATTACCTTTCAATAGATCACTTCTTTTCTATGATGAATTTTATATTTTTCAGTTTATGATCTTGTTGATGTAATGAGTCATTATATATTTGACCGATAATTTTTTTAAAGTTTAACGCCTCTCACAACTATGTTTTTTTTGCACCTTTGATGTGTATTCATCTCAACACATTACTAAAAAAATCATTGAACACAATTAAATTTAGTGCAATTTGTTTCTATTATTAGTTTAAATGATTAACAAGATTTTCTCATTGTTTTTCATGTAGACATTTTGTTGCAAATACATTTTTTAAAATGGATTTTTAGCAATAAAGAGGTTTACTTGTATAAAATTAGATGATTTTCTTTTGTTTTTATTTAAGTTATTATGCCAGTTTTGTTCTCTTTTTGCAGCACGAAAATTAAACACATGTTGCTTGGTATGCTGCCAAAAATGTTAAAAAAAGGCAGCAACTAATAATGAAAAAAACTACTGTGGAAAAATATTTACTTTCGAATATTTATTTTAACTATTTGTTTATTTGGATTGAACCATTTTAAAGGAAAGAAAACTTCAATAAAACTAGCTTTCCAATTTCATTTTATATTATTTTATTTTATTTTATTTTATTTTATTTTATTTTATTTTATTTTATTTTATTTTATTTTATTTTATTTTATTTTATTTTATTTTACTTTATTTTCTTTTATTTTATTTTATTTTATTTTATTTTATTTTATTTTATTTTATTTTATTTTATTTTATTTTATTTTATTTTATTTTATTTTATTTTATTTTATTTTATTTTATTTTATTTTATTTTATTTTATTTTATTTTATTTTATTTTATTTTATTTTATTTTATTTTATTTTATTTTATTTAATTTTATTTTATTTAATTTTATTTCATTTTATTTTATTTAAAACAAATACGAGCCCTTTATTAGATTGTTGCATGCTCCTACCCGATCAACTTTTTCTTTCAAAATATAGATATTATCATAGTCAACTACTTTGTTGCAGCTATGAAATCTACAAGTCTTATAATTTTCTAAATGCCAGCTTTTGTGAAAGCAGTGCCTATAGTCGCTTTTGGGCCTGCAGAGCTACCAGACAAGAAGAAACGATAGCCCTGTAGCATTGGTCCGACTGATTTGATGTATTGAACTCAAGGGTGCAACACATTTTCTTGGCCAAAGTCAGCAAACCATATTTCCAATCCCGATAACTTTTCCAAAACAATTTTCCCTGGAACAGTGGAGCGCAGGTAATACAAAATGTGCTCAACCAACACACTTGGGAACTTGCAACCGCCACTGGCCAGTTATCCCGTAAACCTATTTGCAACCGTACCTGTTACCATTTGTACTAAAATTCTACAATTTACCCTATGCAAAGACAAAAAAATTGGTTTCCCCGGCTCATTAATACCCACAAAATTTTAGAGGCCCCACACGAAGTGGTATTTACCCATACCCCTGACCACCTTTGCAAAGTCTATGCTGCGTGCCGTCCATTACCTTATTTTTGCGTAGATGGACCTTTTGATTTGCTAACTCAATAGCCATCTCATTTGCCACGATAACCCTGTATCCCCGAAACCAGTAAAAGTAGATCTCTCTCAAGGCAAATAGTTTAAAGAGCAGGCGAGGTTTATGTAGATTGCCTCCTGGTTATCAAAAATCATGTGCATACTGATGCCTAGCTCTCAGAAGAAGACCGCAGCTCCATTTTCCGGTTCTATCTTGAACTCATCGAAAAAGATGTTACAGATCTTGTGGTCTGGACGAAGACCCACTGACCAGCCGCATTCATCGAAAATTACACATGGCTTCAGTATAAAAATTAGTCGCAGGACCATGTAGCCACCGCTACATTTCTTATCCCCGAAAATCCTTCCATGTCCATATAAAACCTGTGTAAATTGTCCCGTTACCCTGAGTTGAGTTGCAAATCTCTTTGAAACACCCTCTGCAACCATTTTAATAGGTATTTAATCCAAGGTTACATTTAGCAATGCAGTAGGGGTGCTGCCCTACACGCAAAGAAAAAACATGGTTGATACAATCACAAACACAAACTATCATTAATGATTGGCTAAATGATTATATCAAACATATTTATGGGAAGATCTTGTGAATCATTATATGTTTAAACATGCTAACCATGGTTTATGCTCATATTGAACATATTTCTTTGTTCATATAGACCAATTAAAATCTTTTCTCGAACATATATTTATGTTTGCAAGAGCTATTTAAAATCTCACCTTTAACATATTAATATGTTTCCTAAAACCATAAAAGCTTCTAATAATAATAATAATCAATTTTTGTGGTTTTTATTAGTTTTTTTATTAAGAAATAAATAGTTTTAAATTTAATTTTTCCTTTAAAATTAGGTACATACATACGTAACTATACACAAGTATTTAGAAAAAAATTTAGCAGTTAATAAATATATATTTACACTATTTATGCACATATTTACAAATATTTATATAAATAAAAAACAAAAGTTCATTTTACATATTTTTTTAATGTAAAAACATTCACAAAATCCACTGTGTTTATATACTGCTCAATATCCATTAAATAAAATCATATGTTAAGATGTTAACGTTAGTGGTTTCTGGAATATGGTAAATTTTCTCCACTGAAAATAGAACAACTTGTGTATGTTTTTTTCGTCACAATTAAAATCAAAACAATTAACCAACCCGATTCAAAAAACGCTTTGTAGTTAAGAAATTGATTAACATATATTGTTATAACAGCTTTTTTTTCTTCAAAAACTATTTTTATTAATTTAAAATAAGTCACATTTAAGTTAAGCATAACCCGCACTTCTAAAATTAAAACTTGAAATGACGCTCGTTTCGGCTTTTGAAAGCGCCTTAAAAAATTGTATATTCTGCGCAAACATATGCTGATCGTACTACCATTAAATTTTTTTGCATTACAAAAATTGGTACTTTTTAGGAAAAAGTAATAATGATAACAAACACACCTTTTTGTACAACTATGCTATTTATAAAAATGTTATTATTGTCAAATTTAAATAATTTTATATTAGTTTTATATATTTATGTAGGTTGGCAAAACCTTTATAAAAATAAAATAAAATTAATACAATTAATTAATAATTTATACAAACTTCACATTTAACATTTCTTATGTTTTATTATAAATTTTAAATATCACTTTTAGCTATAAATAACACAAACAAATAAAGTGAAAATAATTTTTATTTTAACTTTTTGTTACAAACATTTAATTTTTTACAACATAGTTAGAGCTACCACATTCACCACTTCAGTATCAATGACCATATTATGGTGTTGAAACGAATACTAGAAAGATTAGGATAAAAATGAGTTTTCAAATGCTATTTTGACTACCATATTTAGTGGTTTGAACTATTAGGGACTGCTATAAACAAGTTATGACCGCAATGACCATTTACCTATCATGTTTTTTCTCTGCGTGTAAGCGCCAGTCCCACAGTCCCTTTAGTCTCTGAACGTTCTATAGGCTCCTGTGGGTAACACCTTTTCCAATGCGGCCCACCACACAAGCATTCATTTCATAAAGTGAGACAGGCCTAGCGACTGCAGTGCAGATCCAATGTATAAAATTTGGTGTAAGAACCCACGTTTTACCTGATATTTTTCTATGCATAGAACACATTGGTCGTCTTTTTGACACTTTCCTCTTCATTAAGCCTTTACGACAGCTTACTGTTCATTATCATTCCCAGGTGCTTAGTGTGTTATTTCAGTACCGCGGGTCTCCATGTTATGGTTGAAACTTTTTTAAATCCCCCGACGTCGCATAGACCCATAGATGGTATCATACGATTAGAAATATATGCGTGCAATTCGCTATTGAAATCCAGAAAAATCGCCCGATAACTGCCCGAGATATTAGCGAAAAACCAAGGCCACCTCTTTTTGTTTTTCTAAAATTTGTACATAAAAACCTCTACCACTGCCCCAGAGTGGCGCGTGCACGGGTGCAATATAAAACCGACGTCCATTAGTTTTTTTCACAAACATTTTTGTGGAACATACTAACCCCCTCTTCCCAGCCCCTAACAGGGTTGCCATACAAAATTTTAAAAAATTAGATTAGAAACCCCTACAACTTTCCGGAGTCACCATTAGAGGTATAAAATGTATCAAAGGCTTCCATTAGTTTTCCCTCCAAAACATATTTTTAGACCATACTTACCCCCTATTTCATCACCTTAATGGATTGCCATACATAATTAACAAAAATATGTAAAAATGCCTATAATTTCCCCAGAGTCGGCATTAGAGTAATAAAGATTACTACCGGCCCCCATTCATTTCTTTTCCAAAACATATTCCCAGAACATACTAACCCCTAATGTCCATCGCCTAAGGGGGCTCCAATACAAAGTTTGGGAAATTGTAATACAGCTACCAGGATGCTCCTACCAAGATCAAATGTAAGACCGACCCCATTTAATTTTTTCCCCCAAACATTTGGCGAAATATACTTACCCTCTATCTCCAGCATCCAACAGGGTTGCCATATAAAATATAATGAAATTAGGGTAAAAACCCCTGCAACTTCCCCAGAGTTCCACTAAGAGGAATAAGCTTATAACATACCTCAGTTAGTTTTCCCTTCCAAACATATTTCTAGCACATACTAACACCCTATCACCACCCTCTAAGGGGATTAGCATACAGAATTTGAAAAACTTACGGTAAAAACCCATACAACTTCCCCGTTGTCACTGTAAGATTTGTTTTAATTTTTGATTTAAAATGTCTTGTTTTATAGTACTGCTATTAAGATTATTTAAGTTTTATTAAAATGAACCAACATTTTAAGAATTAAAAAAATATTTTCTTCGGATTTCGGGAATTCTTTAAGGCATACTTCTAAAGCCTGTTGTCTATTTGTTTATTTAACACCCTTATGGCTTCGTATTAAAATAAAGTCGATAAGTAATTCATTACAATCAATTTACGCTTCTCTAATATTATATTTCTGGAAGCAATTTAAATTTTAAAACTGTAATTATTAATTCTTTAATATTTAAATACATATGTACTAATATATATATTTTTTTTATTTTTTCAGATTTTTATACAAGTATTTTATAGTTTCTTATAAAAAAACAGCAAACATGTTTCCATTTGTAAGTATTTCTTACAGTTTTATTTTTAAATTTTTAATTCATATTACTAATAATAAAAGCATGTACATTTGTTAAAAAAATAATTATTAAAAAAATAATCATTTCAATCATAAACAAAAATTATTTTCATGCATGACTATAGTTTTAAGGTTTACACATGCATGGGTTACACAAACTGCTTCTGAAAAATTAACAACAAAAATTATATTAATTTTTCTAAAAACGAATTTACAAAAAGAAAATAACAAAAAAGACTCAGGATAAGATTACTTTAAAATTCTATACACATAGTCACGATCATACGTGATCACGCAAGCGTTGTCCATCTATAATATTAACTACATATTATACTTTATTTTTAATTGTTTTATCAACTCTTTTATTTTTAACTTATTTTATCTAAAAAATTTATTTTTTCCAATATTTATTTAATTAACGCAAGTCAAGTTTATATGTATGTTCAAACATATAAAGGGTGTCCCAAAATTATCGCACGATTTTAAATTGTCGACTTATGCGATAAAGTATTGGCAATACTAAAAAAAATGTTGGCAGATGACAGTTTAGAGTTAGTAAATAGAGAGTCACACGATAGAAAAACAACAAAAACTTTGTTTTATATATAATTCAAATTTTGCGTAATTTTGAGATACCATTTATTATTAAGTTATTATGTGATTT